>CM064489.1:5863789-5907780 GCA_032716605.1 Paralithodes platypus
ATTTAGATGCAATTTCCCACTTTTCCCTCCTCCTCCTCGCCTCCTTCCTATACCTGCTTTCATTTAGATGCATTTCCCACTTTTCACTCCCTCCCTCCTCCTCCTCCCTTCCTATAAACCTCTTTCGATTTAGATGCATTTCCCACTTGTCCCGTCCCTCCTCCCTCCTTCTTCCTATAACCCTCCTACCTTCCTGCCGATGAGCAAGACTTGCAGGGGTTGTAAAGTTGGATCCGAACCGCCGTTTGTGGTCATATCTAATGGATAGTTTTGCGTAGGACTTTCGCCGCGCGGCTTTCTATTCATTGTGTGGCTAGCTTCCCTCATTATATATTTTTCTCCCTGTCCATTTTAGTGGGTTTCCTTTTTTCCCTGCTTTTTATTTTCAGTGTAGATCAATATGAATGAATTTGAATGTATATCGATTGGGCAATATCAATTGTGTTTTAACGTTACATTTGTTGCGTTTATTTTGCTATTATGTTATTATGTCATAGATTGCTTTCTAATCATTACTTACTTATATCTCCTTCATTGTGTGTTAAGAGGGAGATGGCCAGTTTAGTGGCCTTTATATTGATATTTTTTTGATTTTTTTTAGTTTCCTCCCTTAAAAAAAAAAAAAAAAAAAAAAAAAAAAAAAAAAAAAATCCATCTAGGAGGTCCCCCTTAACACAGGATAGAAATAATGTTGTACCGTTTTTTTCGGTAGAAGAATGTGTCCCCGGCCTTCTAACAACATTTCCAGGCTCACTGATCGTTCGCCAGGGGAAAAAGTCGCCACACCTAAATAGCACGAAAGGTCTAAATAGGTTTGTACGAAGAAATGGGGCAAAAGGTCTTAAAATCGACTAACTAACGTGGCACACATCCTTAACATCTGAAAACTAATGGGGCGTAAACATGAGGGGGAGAAAGGTGATCCATAAAAGCGGCCCATCTCCCCCTTAAGGCCGTTATCGATGTAAGATATAATGGAGAGTTTGCAACAATGCATAAGACTTTCAGTTCTCTCCGCGGCTGTTCCTATTCATTTGTGTGCGAGCTTGCCCGCATTATTTAGTTTTCCTGGCATTTCGTCGGATCCCTTTTCCCCTTTTATTTTTGTTTTCAGGTTTGTGGGAATTGTTGAGACTTGTATTTTGCCCATTCATTTTTGCCTGACATATATTTTACGTGCATAATTTGTTATGTCTCGGCTGTCTATCATTACTTAAATCTCCTTTATTAATGCGCCAAGATGTTTTATTTATGTAATAGTTTTGGCATTCGACTTTCACCGCGGTTTCTTGGTGTTTCATTGTGGTTCGAGCTTTTGGCCATCACTCGGTAATTTTTGATAACTGCATTTCTTTTTCCGTCGTATGTGATTTCTGAGCTACTGTTATGGCTTATTGGTATTATTTTATATCATGACTGACTTTGTTGTTACCTTTCCTTTTATCAGGTCAGTAGATTTTCATAAAAATAGTATACCTGTCTATAGTTATTTTTTTTTTCTGTTTTTTCTTATTTGATTGAGGGAGGCAAGAGGCATAACTGCCTATAGCGAGTGCCTCCCCCATAGTTTAACAGAGTGACAGGGCCAAAATCAAGGGACGTGTCGAGCCAAAATGCCTGGACAACACGTGAGTTTGAAGCATTTTTAAGTCATAGGAAGAACGGGAAAGACTGAGTTCTGGACGTATATCGCGTCTAATCCCATTACCCATTAGCAGTTTTTAGATGTATTCGTGATATGTGCATACCTCGTGTCTTCTCATACTTCTTTCTACAATTAGTCTTTTAATGTGTCTTTATGATTTGTTTGTTATCATAGCCCGAGGTATTAGTTGTTTGTTTTCATGACGTACGGTAAACTTATTATTCCTTTACCAAGTCCTTAACTGTTAGCGGGACTTACATATTTTGTGCCTTTATTATGTTGTTTTCTGATGCCGCGCCGTCGTCGTGGTAAACGTGATGGATTAGTTCTGGCATAGGACTTTTCACACACGGCTCTTTATCCATCCGGTTGAGGTTTTCTATCATGCCTTATTCCCTCGTTTTATGTACATATTTTCCTAGCCTTATTGTATATAGATGCGTTCTTTATCCTCATACGTCTATTGCTTAACCTTCGTTTGCTGGAGTAAAGTACTCTTTTCAATCGTGGTAACTCTTCTTGGCTTAATTGCGTCTTTAATTGTTTTGGAACTTGACTATAGTGTTTTTTACTCCATGTCTGAAGTTTTATCCTTGACCAATTCTTTTCATTTAAAATATGTTTTGAGATTTTTTATTATATATCTATATTTGTTTTATATATTTATATATTCTCATCTCTCGTCTCTCGCTCGTCATCCAAGCTTCTCAGCGGTCTCACAAGGCCGTTCTCTCTCTAGCTCTCCTCATCTCTCTCGCTCTGCTAGTATGACCTTTAGGTCTGTGTGTCCTGTATCTCTGTAGCTCTATGTAGCTCTCTCCTCTCCTCTCTCTGCTGTAAGGACCTTGACAGGTCTGTTGGTCTGGTCTCTATGTAGCTCTATGAGCTTCTCTCTCAAACTCTCTCTCTCCTCTCTCCACGTCCCCTCTCTCAGTTCTCTTCTCGTCGTCTCCCCGCTTCTCTCTCCGTCCTCTCTCTCTCCTCATCTCTCTCATCTCTCGGGGGTCGCGTCTCGTTGGTTTTTTGCCTTGTCCTGCTTGTGTGTGTGCGTATAACCTTGTCTTTCATTGTGGTTTTTAGACTTGTCTCTTTAAATATTTTCGCTATGTGTGTTTTTGCCTTGTGTGAGTGCGTTTAATGATTACCCCCGGGGAAATAGCACCACCGCTTTCATTATTTGTGGTCTAGTGTGAGGTGGTATATGTCTGGTCATACTTAATGGGGGGAACGTATATTTATCGGTCGATTTTAACCGATTTATCTATGTTTTGATTTAACCCATTCCTTGCTTGCTGTCCAAATCCTTTCCGTCTTCATATTGTTCTAAAATTTGTCTTCTTCTTCTTCCCTCCTTCCTTTCTCCCTCCCCCCTTTGTTCGTCCTTCCTTCCTTCCTCCCTCATTCTTCCCCCTTCCTTACCTTCCCTTGCCCCTCCCCTCCCTCATTTCTTCTCTTTCTTCCTTTCCCTCTTCCCTGCCCTTCCTTCCTTCCTCTTCTTCCCTTTCTCTTCCTTCCTCTCTTCCTTCCCTCTTCTCCTTTCCTTCCTTCCCCTCCTTCCCTCCCTCACTCCTTCTTTCCTTCCTTCCTTTCCTTCCTTACAATCTGTTTCCTCCTCTACTGTCCTTTCTCGTCCATTCCGTCCATTATTCCATCATTTCCGTCCTCTCTTCCTTCCTTCCCTCCCTCATTTTTTCCTTCCTTTCCCACTTCCCTTCCCCCTTTTTTCCTTCCCCTTCTTACCTTCCTGATCCCCTCCTTTCCTTCCTTCCTTCCTTCCGTCCCCTCCTTCCTTCCTTCCCCTCATATCCTTCCTTCCTTCCTTCTTTCTTTCATTTTCTTCCTTCCTTCCCTAACCAGATCCCCTCCGTATCAGTTTCCCTACCTTCATTACATGCCTGCCAATCACACCTCTCTATCATGTCTTCTCCTACCTTCATTCTTCCCTTTCTTATTTGCGTTCCTTCCCTTCCTCCCTTCCTTATTCATGTCCCTCTTCCTGTTCCACATCCATCCTCCTTCCCCGTTTCTTTTTCCTGTTGTGAAGTGAATTCTTGCCTGCCGGCAATGATAAATGGGATAGTGCTGCTGCTTTTTGTTCTATATATTTATGTATTTATTTTACTTGTTTGAGTTCTCCCCTCCTCGTTAAACCTCACCTCTCCATCAATCCTTATAAAGTATCCCCTAGAACCCCTGTTCAAGAGATAAATTTGATTAAATTTTTCGATAAAGCAAAATTTTCCGGGTCAAAGGCCATTTACTTCTAAAATTACAGGCCGCTCAAGCTAATCCCGCTAGCCAGGGAAAAAATCGATACCTAAAAGGCTACATATGGCACGAAATGTCCTTAATAAAAAAAAAAAAAAAAAATTGTTAACAACAAAAATTAGGCGAAAAGGGGTTTTCCAAAATCGCCAAACTAACGGAACGAAACGTCTTAAAAACATCCAAACTAACTATGTAAAACACGAGGGAGAAGGGGGTCCATAAAAAGTGACTAACTCCCCCGCTTTAATTAAGTACGGTAATGGAGTTGATTGAGACGCGAGGATGGAGAAAACGAGAGGCCACGACCTTATGTTTAAGCTTACATAGACAAGTTGCTAATGGAGATAGACATATAGATAGCATAAATAACTAGCTAGTAGAGGAGAGAGAGAGGCAATCGTTTTGGTCCCTTATCATGGATGATATATATATATATATTTTTTAATTATTATATTTCCTCCTTTCTTCCTTCCATCTTCCTTCCTCTCCATGCGTGTGTACGTGTATGTATTGGGGGGGTGTTAGATAGATATAGAGGGGTAGATAGGTGGATAGATGGATAGATAGATAGATCAAAATGAGCACCGGTATCCTAAGGAATGTTACCGGTATGGGTTTCCTTGAGGCAGGATGGTGATGTAGAAAACGAGACATGGTATTGTTAGAAATGACAATCAGAGAGAACGAGAGATAGATAGATAGATAGATAGAGATTTCTTTTGAGATTTTAAGACGTTCGGCCCATTAATTTGGCGATTTTAACACCTTTCGCCCCATTTCATTGTCAATTTTAAGACCTTTCGTGCTCCTTAGGTGTCGATTTTTTCCTGGCGAGCGATAGCGAGCCTGTAATTTTATAAGTAAAATTGGTACATCTGAACACAAGTAAACGCATTTACACGTAGCCTACACTCAAATGAGCTCACACACACCGGCTACTCACTGAATCAGAATACCGCCACATGTAGACTGTAACACACACACACACAATACACACACACACACACACACACACCGGCTACTCACTGAATCAGAATACCCACATGTAGACTGTAACACACACACACACACACACACACACACACACACACACACTCACACACACACACACGCACGCACGCACGCACAGCCACACGTACGTTATTGCCTGATAAAATGACTTAATCTTTTCTGAATTTCTGATGATGACACAACCAAATGCAGTGCCAGGAAGTTAGTATTTTATTATAGATTTTTATAACACGTGTGTGATTTCTCTCTCTCTCTCTCTCTCTCTCGATAGTGAACTGTAATGTTGGAAGAACCGACCGAAGGCCGGTTCTTCCAACATTACAGTTCACTATCGTTCGCCAGGAGAAAAAATAGATACCGGTACCTAAATAGCACGAAATCTCTTAATATTGACAAAGAAATGGGGCGAAAGGTCTTAAAATCTGAAAACTAATGGGACAAACTAATGGGGGGGGGGGGGGCAGAAAAACGGCCCATCTCCCCTTAAAACAACTAATAGTGTTGCGTTGGCTTAACTTATTGGGACGCAGTTCTTTGTATATGAAAGCCTAACCCTTGATTGTTTAACTAATATTTTCTTTGTCTTTTCTTTGCAGGTAAATGGTGTTTGATGAGCTATGGCAACTGTGCAGGAGAAAGCTCAATATGTTATGTGGTACGTAGAGTCAACATTTATAAAAATAGCCTGTCTAAGTGTTTTATATTTAATGGTCTCAGCCTCGATTAATATTGTATATGTATTTGTAAGTATGGTTAAGGAGAAATTAGATTAATAATTTCATTATTTTAGTAGTAGTAGTAGTGACATAAAGCATTCCAACACAGTCCATCACAATGTGTACGTCATGCATCCCGTTTACTGTAGGCGCTAACATCAACTGTGCATAAAGTATTACCCAAGAGATTATACCGGCATATTTACAACCTTCACTTACTATAGTTATTTTTTTCATCTGGGGGAACATTTGATTCATTAGCTGCTGGTTTGTTGATACATAATACAAAATGTATTGGATTACTTTCTGCGTCATATAAATGCCAAGCTTTCATAAATACTGATAGTTCTTTACTAAATGTTCATAACAGCTGAAGATGGGGACAATACAGTTTACCGTCAACTGTCAACAACCGAATATACAGGCTTAACAAGCTAATGTTAAGCCTCAGCGCTATGACTTCATCGTACATTATATTCATGAGGACATCTACCTACAGAATAAATAATTAGAATATATATAATACAGAGATAAATATATTAGTAGAACATGACAAAATTACTTCATGTTACTCTTTATACACACACACACACATGTATATATATATATATATATATATATATATATTTATTGTGTTTAGGCATAAGGGAGGCTGCGGCTGGTGTTTGTTGATCAAAGTAACACATGTTGGAGGGGTTAGAGGAGCCTGGATGGTGGTTTGTTAACTTACCATGCATATTATTAAGGTGGTGAAGAGAGACAGGTGTGGTTAGGGTGGGTGGGGGTTGGGGGGAGGTAACCATAACAAGGCTGCGGTAGGGGAAAGAGAGAAAGTGTATTGGGGGATAATGGGAGAGGAGCGGAGAATTGCTACAGGAAAATTAAACGATCAAAATTATTAAAGCTAGATTTTTTTTTGTAAAGGAAACTAATATACATCAGTAGGGGAGATGAAGCGTTGTTCTTAGATTGAGGAGAAATGGAACATATTTAGAGTAAGAAGGGTGTATGATTCAGAATAAAGTAGTTGATTAATTTGATTAAAGAGACTACGGTACTTGCTGAGAGAGAGAGAGAGAGAGAGAGACACACACACACACACACACACACACACACACACACAACACCACACACCACACACAACACAACCAACCACACACTACACCAACACACGCACAAACACAACCACACACTACACCAACACACGCACAAACACAACCACACACTACACACACCCACCAACACACACACTCACACAACAACACAACACACACAACACACACACACACACAGACACACACCACACACACACACATACAACACACACACACACCACACACACACCACACACAACACCACACACACACACACACACACAAACACAACCACACACTACACCAACACACACCCACAAACACACACACACACCCATCACACACCCACACCCACACCCACACACCACACACACACACACACAACACACACACCACACACACACACACACCCCACAAAACACACACACACTCACACACACACCACACACACACACACACACACACACACACACACACACACACACACACACACACACACACACACACACACCACAACACACACACACACACACACCAACACACACACTACTACCAACACACACACACACACACCACAACACACACACACACACACACACAAAAACACACACACACACACACGCACACGCACCAACACACACACACACACAAGCACACACACACACACACACACCCACACCCACACCCACACACACACACACACACACACAACCCACACACACAACACACACACACACACCACACACCACAAACACACACACACCACAAACACACACACACCACAACACACACACACACCACACACACACCACACACACACACATACACGACACACACACACACACACACACACACACGACACACACACACACGACACACACACACACACACACACACACACACACACACACACACACACACACACACACGACACACACACACACACACACACACGACACACACACAAACCACACACACACACACACCACACCTCACACACCACCACACCACACACACACACACACAACACACACACACACACCACACACACACACACACACACACACACACACACACACACACACACCCACACACACACACACACACACACACACACACACACACACACACACACACACACACACACACACACACACACACACACACACACACACACACACACACACACAACCACACACACACACACACACACACACACACACACACACACACACACACACACACACACACACACACACACACACACACACACACACACACACACACACACACACACACACACACAGACAGAGCGGCTGGTCCAGATGTGTTGCTAACCCAATTAATTTCTCCAAATAACCTAAATTAGCCACTGCACATCTCCAGGCTGGCTGGCTGAAGGTGAACGTCTGAATCTCTTGGTCCGTCTCTCACTAGACGATTTTGTGTAGCATAGGAAGGGCCTGTGGGAGTCGGAGGTTATCCACTTCAGGATTGACACACGTTTTGACTGATTTGGCTGTAATTAGACGATTTTTTTCAGTTTAGAAATAACTTTTAGGAGATAGGAGTTAGTTCGATGAAATCGTTCAATGTTGGTCAGCACGAAGAATAAATGCAACCTCAAATAATAAAACAGCTAATTGTGATAGTTTTTACCCTTTTGTATCCTAGAAGTTCCCTTTAATTGAACCAGAAAATCTTCATGATTGCCAGAACCATATTTATAGGACACCGTCGCACTGAGTGGGTTAACTAATTAGTCAGTCCGTAAATCAGTTAGTCATTCGTGCATTTAGTCAGTCAGTTTTATTCAGTTAATAAGAAGTATAATAAGTCAGTTTGTCATTCAGTAAGCCCGTTACTTAGTCTTCAGTCAGATAAATGAAATCAATTAAATGGATTTGATAGCATTGATTTATTGATCAAGTATAATATTTGGTAATTATCCTGCCGGTAATTGATTAATCTATTGAAGGTTGGAGGGTGTATAAGGTATATTGTAGTCTGCACGCGCCGCCGCCCCTGTGTGGTCAGTAAACAAACCACTAGTCTGGTCACGGTGAAAGTAATGTACCGGTACACTGTGTCTCCTTATGTACACACAGTCACACACACACACACACACACACACACTCAGTCACAGTCACAGACACACACACACACACACACACACACACACACACACACACACACACACACACACACACATATACACACACACACATACACAGCCACAGTCACACACGCACAGTCACCAGTTACACATACACAGTCACCAGTCACTCACACGCATAGGCCTACACACATACACACACTCAGTCACACACACACACAGTCACACACTCAGTCACACACACACACACTCAGTCACACACACACACACTCAGGCACACACACACACACACACACACACACACACACACACACACACACACACACACACACACACACACACACACTTGTACGTGGCTGCAATAAGGCCGACAGTCCCTATTCGTATATAGGGAACACACGGTCATATAATTGAAGGTTAGATGCAGTGTTAACAGGTTGTGGTGGTTTGGTGTTGTGTTGGGAAGTGAGAGTGAGGTTGGTAGTTTTCTACTCAGAACGCGAATTGTGATTTAATTTGAATGTAAAGATTGAAGCTGAATTTACTTTCTGCTTATTTATGTTTCCAGATAATTTAGTTAAATGGGGGTAAAGTGATAACCTGCTATGTAATATGCGTATGTATTTTGTATTTAATTCAATTCAATTCAAAAAGTTTTACCTCTGATAATCTGTGAAACCTGAATTAAGATGGCGCATTATTATTATTCTGGCTATCATTAGACGATTGTATTTAGTTTAGAAAGAACCCATATATGTGAGAGGGTTACCCCAATTATTGTATATATCCCCAATGAGTTTATATAAATGTTTCACACTCTGTACCTTTTTCATACCATGATTTGTTTACATTATATATCTAGCAAATCGAATACCACTTCATGTACAACTTTAAATTGTAATTGTGTCTGTAATTGAATAGAGTTATCAATATGTGTGTGTGTGTAGTTGAATGTAAGTCTAATGAACCAACGCGATCATTACCGTCTACAGGAAGAGGGTATGCCATTTTCTGGTGTACTTGTCCTTTTCAAACTGAAGTGGTCGTGTTTAAAACATGTTTAAGATAGTGTAGCTGTAATATTGCTTTCTGCTTGTAGTTCAGTGCACGTGTAATGAAGCAACGTCATTACAATAGTCAGACGACGAGGACTCAAGCTAAGGGAAACGTGATGATTATGGGAACTAGTGAGATTTGTGCAATAGCAGTAGGAGAGAGAGAGCGAGAGAGAGAGAGATAATGATATTGTAAATGTATGTTTGCGTATCCATTAGAAGAAAAGAAACCTAGGTGAGAATAAGACACCATTTCAAAACAGGACTAAGGGAATCTATTTAACGATAATACAGGTGTCCTTGAGTCGTTATGAAGTAAAGGAGTGGATGGGGAAGGTGCAGGATACATTTAAATATATACCTGTGTGGGTAATGGTGCAGGGAGAGAGAGAGAGAGAGAGAGAGAGAGAGAGAGAGAGAGAGAGAGAGAGAGCGCGCGAGCACCCACCCTAGTATCTGTGTGTCTTGTCTTGGATCAACATGTGTGTGTTGTTTTGTCTTGTGCTATTGTGTGTATGTGTGTGTTATGCTGTTGTCTAGTATTTGTCTTGTGTGTTTCAACTATAGTGATATATAATTTAAAATGTTCCATATTTATTTAGCGGTAAGTGTAAGTGTTTGGAAAGTGACGGTAATATATCTTACAAATACAAGTCACCTTTAGTCTATTATTATTATTATTATTATTATTATTATTATTATTATTATTATTATTATTATTTGTATGTTTGTTTTACTTTTATTCAGTTTCCATGTCATTCCCGCAGTGAGAGATAGAAAATGTGCCTTTTTCTCTCATTTTTAAAGTTAGCAACGATTCTTGATCCTTTCACTATTAGAACGCATTATATTATTATTGTAGCTACCTTTAGAAGATTTTACTCTGTCTTGGAAGGCTCTCTGGGAAGCAAACGGGTATAAACTGTCTCGATTAACCCCTTGACGTCTAAAATTCCTAATTAAGCCAAATATTATCGTCTAAGTGTACCCTAAGTAGAAAATAATGCGTCGTTATACTGTATACTGAAGGAGTTCATTGTTGAAAGTTATAGGAAGCTAATGACAGTTTTGAGGCACTATAATTACGTATATGTTATTATTTTACTTGAAAATTAACTAAGAACGAGATGTGTATATAGAAATTTACGGTGTGCAATCGTTTCAGTCTTCTACTGTACTTCTCACTTCTCAGCTTGTTCTTCCTCTGTCCAATTACTCTTCTTTCCTATTTTTCTCCAGCCATGTGGTCTGGTCTGGTCAATCGTTGAAATAATTAATAATGCTGATGGTGATGCGTGGTATACTTTATACAGTAAATGGGGATGTGTCTATCTTGATGGTGGAGAGAAAAATGTTATGGTAAATTTTAGTGATAATAGTGATATAAATGGTAAGAAAAATAGTGATATAGATGTTAGTTATGATTGTGAAGGAAGACAACAATGCTCTGTAGAAAATAGTGATATAGATGTTAGTTATGATTGTGAAGGAAGATAACAATGCTCTGTAGAAAATAGTGATATAGATGTTAGTTATGATTGTGAAGGAAGATAACAATGCTCTGTAGAAAATTGTGTTCCAATGTAGCAAACATGATACACATAAAACGTGTTTCAATCATGTATATTTTGGAGACTATAGTCCGTTCATTGTAGGTTGGGCAGAACTCGTAACCTATAACCTCTCATAACTCATAAAGGACTAGAGTAATCGAGCTAATATGTATACCAAATAGGAAGACTTGGCCAGGGAATATGTGTATAAATTGACGGCTCATTTACTCTAGCCCTTTTTGAGTTTTAGAGGTTAGGAGTTCTACCCAACCTAGAATGAACGGACTATAGTTATGAAAAGTCTCGTTTGCCAACCGGTTGCCAATATTGTTGACCACGACTGTAGCCTTGATGTTGGTGCTTGGTATGTAGCCTAGTGTGTTGGGAGGTCAGGCTAAAGGAAGATTAATTATTATCGTGCATGTCACACAGTGGTTTCCGCCAGCTGTAGATAACGGACATTTTTTATAATGGGTTTAATCATTTTTATTTCCTGTATGTTATCTTAGCGCACGGGCTTCATATATTGTGGTTTATAATGAGTACCGTAGTTATCAACTCTGCGTAAGCAGAGTGGTATCCCCCCCCCCCCTATAGTGGTGCAATGCCGGCAAAAATGTCTGTTGTCGTCTATCTGTCCCGAAACTTTTAGATCGTTGGACGAATTTTCACCAAATTTCACACGACCATTTGGTGGGTGAATGCGACGGTCAGTCATAATGATGTTTTGAATTTGTGCAATAATTATGATTTTAGGTACAACATAATGGTTCCTCCCCCCCCCCCCCCCCCAGCAATGATGGCGTTCTGTGTGTGCGTAGTTATTATTATTTAGTGGATTTTTTTTTTATAGCGCATGGGGTTTTATATTTGTTGTTATTAAATAGTCTATACCAATAGGCTGTTGTAACTTTGGTTCCTTGTTCGCATGTTTCTTATTCTGTTGGTAGTTGTTATTGTTGTTGTTGTTGTTGTTGTTGTTCCCCAAGCTGCCTGGCCGAACAGCCCCAAGGCCCCAAGCACGGCCAAGGCCATAACCGAGCGCCCCCACAGAACCTTCCCTGCCGACCACAATAAAGCCTGGGTGACCGAAGCCACTCCATGGCGGGGAGCTGAGGAGGGTGCGGAAACGCCCGGGAAACCAAAGCCCCACCCAGGGCCCTGTGCCCCTCAGCAATTATGAAGAGAAAGTTGAGGGGCAAGGGGAAAAATGTGACGCTTTGGCTTCCAATCTTGGTAGATTGGGAGGTCAATCCACGGAAGAGACGCCGTCACTCGAGATCTAGAAGATATATAAGTAAAAGGAACAGTCAGAGTAAGCTATGGGTATGGCAGAGATCGCTAAGTTCTCACTCTTATAGACCAGCCCATCACCAGGTAGTAGTAGTAGTACAGTGTGTATTACGCATTTTGATAACGAGGGGCGTCGCGCTCCTTGGTGCCGCTAGAAGAGTGGCGAACACATCATCAAAATGTAAAAGGCTTTATCATTTATTACTGTATTTGTTGTTTTGTCCTCAGTCGTTTAATCTTTAGCTCTTTATGAATGGGAGACTTTCAATACTTTCAAACCACCAGATGTCACCTCCATCGTATTATCGTGCTAACAGGTACGGGGTTTAATCATATTCCAAGATTTGTCGTGAACTGTAAATATCTGCATAATTTACTGTATTACGTAAGTTGCCAAATACCATGATGTCCCATATTACGTTAGCGGTACCTTACTCTGCATATTAGAGTTACGGTAAGAGGTAAGGTTGACTGGTGGTGCTGTAGTGTTATCTGTCGTCACCATTACTTAAGATGAGATGGGTCGTTTTTATTGGATCATTTATGTATTTTATTTTATTAGTTTCCTCCCTAGACCTCCATCAAGCTTAAAAAAAAAACCCAGACCCTCCTTCAAGATAAATTTGTACATTTTTCGATAGAAAAATGTTCCGGCCGAAGGCCGGTTCCTCTTAAATTACAGGTTCGCTATCGCTCGCCAGGAATACATCGACACCTAAATAACACGAAAAGTCTTAATATTGACAAAGAAATGGGGCGACAGGTCTTAAAATGGCCAAACTAATGGACCGAACGTTTTGTATCTGAAAACTAATGGGGCTAAGCATAGGGAGAAAGGGGACCATAAAAACGGCCCATCTCCTCTTAAAGTCTACGTTACCTTACATAATAGTACGGTTACGGTAAGAGGTAAAGGATGACTGGTGATGCTGTAGTGTTGTTATCTATCGTCACGCTGGGTGTTACTTAACTCAACCCTCCACCAGTTATACTTCAATGATTATACGTGTGTGTGTGTGTGTGTGTGTGTGTGAGACAGAGAGAGAGAGAGAGACAAATTTACATATATTTACATAGATACACTGACCACACAGACCTTACGATCCCAGCGAGGTGGTCAGGACTTAATTCTAGTAGAGATAGCTAACCCGAGAGTAAGGTACAGTGGAAGGAAAGGATAAAAAAGAAGAGAGAGAGAGAGAGAGAGATTACATTTAATCTCAACTCACCCCCCCCCCCCAAAAAAAAAAAATAAAATAAAAATAAATATATATATATATATACAGTATATATATATATATATATATATATATATATATATATATATATATATATATATATATATATACCGTATATATACTGTATACTGTATAATCACTCAATTTATGATTATATTAACAATCCCTTAATACTTTCCTTCCTCTGCACTTTACCTAATTTCATTTTTCCTTCCTCTTTTGTTCGTGTTGTATATACTGTATATATTTGGGTGGATGTTTCGTAAGTGGTTCAGTTGAAAATTATAACGAGTTAAATTAGGCATGCACCGGTATGTAGGCCTATAAGTATAAACATGAATATTAGTGTAGTGACATGTTTATACTTATAGGCCTACATACCGGTGCATGCCTAATTTAACTCGTTATAATTTTCAACTGAACCACTTACGAAACATCCACCCAAATATATACAGTATATACAACACCACAAAGAAGTTAAATAGCACACACACGGAGAGAGAGAGAGAGAGAGAGAGAGAGAGAGAGAGAGAGAGAGAGAGAGAGAGAGAGAGAGAGAGAGAGAGAGAGAGAGAGAGAGAGAGAGAGAGAGAGAGAGAGAGAGAGAGAGAGAGAGAGAGAGAGAGAGAGAGAGAGAGAGAGAGAGAGAGAGAGAGAGAGAGAGAGAGATATCGGTGAAGTGTATGGTGAAGGGTTGAGTTTTGTAATGACATGCGTAACGACAGATACGCTGCACTGCTTCAATGGTGAGTTCGAATGTAACACATGGGAGTTCAAGCGATACAAAATATAGGGTTTCGATCGTTTAGGTTTACTCATTTGAACACGTCTATTTCTATCTATATACTCTGGCGCAATCCCCCCTCCCCTTTTTTTTTTCTACCACCTACCGTACCCAATTGAAACCCGTATTCTGTGTATTATTGTGTTACATTTGAACACGCAATCTTTAGAGTGTACGGTCGCGCTAATAAGTCATGTCCCAGCTGTCATTACGTTTGGCTTGCTCTGTGCTGTATTAATGTCGCTGTCAGATGTTGAATAGGGTGGGTAAGTGTAGGAACATGTTTGTATATTTCACTCGATATGAAGAAATTAAGCTTAGATATTGCTGATACCAATTATTGATCAAAACATACTTGGTGCCGAGAAATCACTTATTAGCGCGACTGTACACCAGCATTTAACTGCCTGCATACTAATTGTTAGCTCAAATATCAATAGTATGGTGATTAGTAACTCACTAACTCTCATTCTCACTATCACTCACACACACACACACACACACACACACACACACACACACAGCCCGTAGCCTAGTAGGTAGAGCTCTCGTCTCACACACGAGGGGTCGGGGGTTCAATCCCGGCCGGGCGGAGACAAATTGGGCTTGTCTCCTTTCATGTGTTCGCCTCAGTTCACCTAGCTGTAAATAGGTACCTGGAATAAGTGGACGACGTTGTGACGTCTCATATGGGGTTGGCAAAAATGGTACAAGGCGAGATGGGTATCATATGGTTCACCTAAGCTGATGGCTACCTAAGCCTTCGGGCGAGACGGTACCGTCTATAGTGAGAATGGTACCATACAGATCCACCCTAAGCCTTCGTTTCCGATGTCGCCAATTGGCTAAAAATACAGACTACACACACATCCACAGCCATTCCAACGATACATATAACACCTACACATATAGGAGGCGGGAAATAACGAGCTTGCTCACTCCCGCAATACAACTAGAGTAAGTACACACACACACACACACACAACACAACACACAACACAACACACAGTCTCTCTCTCACTCACTCACTCTCTCACACACACACACACACACAACACAACACAACGCAACACACACACACTCACTCACTCACTCACTCACTCACTCTCTTATTGACACACGCTGTACAAGTTACTGTCACACGTTGCCCTGTGAACGAGGTTATCTTGTAATATTAGTTATCCCAATAAACTATATTGGTTGTACTGATTTTGCAAGGGGCTTCGTATTGCACACTGGTAAGTTAAAGTTGAGGGTGGATAGATAGGTTGGGGGGATGAGACGTCTATACTTGTATTCTTAGTTAGGCCTAGTTAGTTAAAATAGGACTTCAGAAGCTATCAACCCTTCTGGATTATTAAGCCAGCACACTGCAAGTCTACAATACCGTCAGAACTTGAGCCTCTTTTCGAAAACATTAGTCCCTTCAAGTACCGGTAATCTAGTTAGTTAGTTAGAATAGGTCTTCAGAGGCTATCAACCTTATTGGATTATAAGTCTGTAAGTCTAGAATAACGTCAGGATTGGAGTCTCTCTGCGAGAACTCTATTCCCTTGTCGAAGGTAAACTGATACACCGTGTCCATATATAATAAAATTACTGCATCAATAGAAGTTAATGTATCAAAATGATTATAGGCCTAGGCTAATCTGCTTGTGTTTACTGTGTGGGGGCGACAAATAAAGGTTATTATATCAAGCCAAACCTCTCTTCCTCTCTATTTGTGCCCCCTAGGTGGAGTTGTATAATATAGTAAGGAGGGATGGTTCACCTTTTGGTCGATTTTTTTCATGTATTCATTATTTTTCTAGTTTCCTCCCTGGACCTCCATCAAACTTTAAAACAACATCCATTAGATCCCCCTTGTAGATAAACTTGTAAATTTTTCGGTAGAAAAATGTCCCGGCCGAAGGCCTGTTCTTCCAAAATTGCAGGCTCACTATCGTTCGCCAGGGGAAAAAATGACACCTAAATATCACGAAAGGTCTTAATATTGACAACAAAATGGGGTTTAAAGGTCTTAATATCGACAAACTAATGGGGCAAATGTCTTAAAATACCAAAACTAATGGGGATAAGCATGAGGAAGAAAGGGGACCAGAAAAACGGCCCATCTCCTTTTTAAGGGGAAGCCGTAGTGGAGGTGCCAGTTTATGGGTGGAAGCCAGTGTTGCTCCACCATTCAAAGGGAAATGCTGGTGGAGAGAGATGTGGAGGGGGTGGCTGGGTGGAGGAAAGAGTAGTGGAGGGGGTGGGTAGAGGAAAGAGAAGATGTGGAGGGGGTGGGTAGAGGAAAGAGAAGATGTGGAGGTGGTGGGTGGAGGAAAGAGAAGATATGGAGGTGGTGGGTGGAGGAAAGAGAAGATGTGGAGGTGGTGGGTGGAGGAAAGAGAAGAAGTGGAGGTGGTGGGTGGAGGAAAGAGAAGATATGGAGGTGGTGGGTGGAGGAAAGAGAAGAAGTGGAGGTGGTGGGTGGAGGAAAGAGAAGATGTGGAGGGGGTGGGTGGAGGAAAGAGAAGATGTAGAGGGGGTGGGTGGAGGATAGAGAAGATGTGGAGGAAAGAGAAGATGTGGAGGTGGTGGGTGGAGGATAGAGAAGATGTGGAGGTGGAGGATAGAGAAGATGTGGAGGAAAGAGAAGATGTGGAGGTGGTGGGTGGAGGAAAGAGAAGATGTGGAGGTGGTGGGTGGAGGATAGAGAAGATGTGGAGGTGGTGGGTGGAGGAAAGAGAAGAAGTGGAGGTGGTGGGTGGAGGATAGAGAAGATGTGGAGGAAAGAGAAGAGGTGGAGGTGGTGGGTGGAGGATAGAGAAGATGTGGAGGAAAGAGAAGATGTGGAGGTGGTGGGTGGAGGATAGAGAAGATGTGGAGGAAAGAGAAGAAGTGGAGGAAAGAGAAGAAGTGGAGGTGGTGGGTGGAGGATAGAGAAGAAGTGGAGGTGGTGGGTGGAGGATAGAGAAGATGTGGAGGAAAGAGAAGATGTGGAAGGGGTGGGTGGAAGAAAGAGAAGAAGTGGAGGGTGGGTGGAGGATAGAGGGAGAGGTGGAAGGAATTATATGGAGAGGTAGGGAAAGAAGGTGGAGAGATGGAAGAACAAAAGTGGATAGATAGTAGACAGAGGTGGTGGAGATAACGGAAGAAGTGGAGAAGATGCAACATTATGCGTCCATGTCAACGTTTGTCATATTCGACCCCCATTGTAAGAGAGCCTAGCATTGATTGGGGGGTAGATATGCGGGGGTATAGGCCTATGCGGTATACTCTGCAACACAAATATAGGTATGCCAAAGGTATTTAAGGTGTCCATAATAATATGCCCTTATAAAGGTATATTGGTATTAAGAAACTCATCTAATATGAGGATAGTAAGGTAATTCACTATCAATAGTACCAATGGTTTGATACACCTTTTGTATCCACTTGATTTTTCACAGTATAGACATGTTAACCTTTTAATTAAGAGAGGTCACAGGCTTTTTTTATCTCCTTTTCTCTCTTTCTCTGGTTTGTATCTCTTCGACCCTTTCAGCCTACTGTTTTAAGACGTTTATCCCCATCTAGGTGTCAATTTCTTGATGGGAACTTTGCGATTTACCGTCAGTTGAAATGAAACGGAGTATAGATAATTATATATATAGAGAAAGAGAGAGAGAGAACAACCCACCATCGAACCAGCGAACTATAAAAGGTTTAATATAAGTGCAGCTGATGGTTGAACAGTATTAACCCCCTATAGTTCCCAGACTTATCAGAGTGTAGAGTTGGGTTACTGGGAACATGATGACAAGTGACTGTGCGAGACTAGCTTGGTTTGTACACCCGCCATCTTGTTTACCTCGTTTCCTTTTGCTTTTGTATTGATGTTCCATCTCTGAGTAGGCTACCTAAGACGCTATTTCATATTTTATTTTGACCATCATGTGGAAAGCAACATGAGAATCGAAGGATTAATGGCATATCTCGATTAATCTTATGACTACCACAATTACTTTAGGAACTTTATTAAATATTCTGTTAACCCCTTCTATACCGGAGACTTCTTTTACATTTTATTCTAGCAGTATTTAGACAATTTTGTGCAGTTTAAGAAGTATGTTGTAGTAAAAGGGGTGAGATAGTTCGAAGCCTGCTAATTGCTGGAGGCCCGTGTTATGCTGAATAAATTCGTCTAAAAGTAGCCAGCATAATGATAATAAGACGCCTTCTGTACAGAAAGGGTTAATAGACAGAATACAAACAGAGAATGCTCTATGGAATACTGAAAGGGTTCAATAAAGTTGAGAGCAGACGTGCGCGAGCTGCGCTTTTTCGAGGCACAAATCTCCGTATATTTTTCCTTTGGAGCCTGAGAGAGAGAGAGAGAGAGATTTACATAGATTTACATAGATACACTGGCCACACAGATCTTACGATCCCTACGAGGTGACCAGGACTTAATCCTAATAGAGATAGCAACCCTAAGAGAAAGTGGAAGGAAAGGATAGCAAAGATGAAGGCTCTCTCCCCACCCTCCGCTCCCTCCGGCAATATGCCGTACAGAGAGAGAGAGAGAGAGAGAGAGAGAGAGAGAGAGGCTGGCTGTATGTGCGTTTGTTAGAGTGCGTGTGTTCCAATGTTTTAAGTGTAGTGTAAAAGTTGATATTCCACACCACTCATCTGTCGCACTGCACCAGGCTGTTACAGTACTGTCTTTTTTGGCTGTCACACACACACACACACACTTAATCTATCTATGGCTATCTATCTCTTCTGAAACGCACACAGATACACAAATGCACACACAGAAGAGAAAGAGAGAGAGTGAGAGTAAGTGAGTGAGTGAGAGATTATAAAACACGCTTGATAATATACAGCAGTGTACAGTTACAATGAGTGGATGTACTGTATACCATTGAATGCATAATGTCACTGTGTATGTGTGTGTGTGTGAGACAGAGAGGGATAATGTGTGTGTGAGTGAGTGAGTGTACACTATAACGCTTTGTACCATACAACAGTGAACCAGTTTCATTAAGTGGATGTATACCATTGACTACATAGTACCATTGTTTGTGAATTATACCATTATACACTGTTTTTGTTGGTGGTATGGTGGACGTACAGTTGCCACTAGGAGTTCCGTTAACCTCCCTGTATATTAGTGTGTTAAGGGGAGATGCTTCTATTTTTTGGTCGATTATTTCATATATTTATTATTTTTAGTTTCCTCCCTAGACCTCCATCAAACTTAAACAGACATCCATTAAATCCCCCTTCTAGATTAATTTGCACTATCGTTCGCCTGGAAAAAAATCGACACCTAAATAATACGAAAGGTCTTAATATTGACAAAGAAATCACCTCCTACCTATGTTCACCTATGTGGAGTTCGCCACTCTTGCTAGTGGCACCGAGGAGCGCACCGCCCTTCTTTGTTGTTTGAGAACCCTTCGTTGCTGTTTGAGAAATGGGTCGAAAGGTCTTACAATCGACAAACTAATGGGGTTTACATCTTAAAATCTCAAAATTAATGGGGCTAAACATGAGGGGGGCCAGAAAAACGACCCATCTCTCCTTAAAGCCAGAACATTTGTATCGACCAATTTTATTTTATCTCTAACTACTATCAGTATAGCTAATTATACATTTTGATTAATTTAACTCCTTCAGTATCACATGCCATTTATTATTAGACTGTCTTGAATGTATTTTGGCTGTGTACTGTAGATTAGAAACTTTGAAAAATAAAAATGACCAATGGAATTCAAAGGACTATTGTTTTATTGTATTATATTAAAGTCCTTCCTAATCTGAAGAAAAAAATCAATGACAATCAAAAGGTGACTCCATGCAGGAGTTGGGTGCAGCTGGAGTAATTATATATATATTATTTTTTGGTTGACTCCTGTGACATTTAAGAGTAGGGTACCAGTTTAGTCAGTTATGTCACCCTGTTGTTTATGTTGCTAAGGCAGGATGTGTGTGTGTGTGTGGATATCCTGTTCTATTTAAGTTTGTATATGTATTCGAAATTATATGTGTGTGTGTGTTTGGATATCCTGTTCTATGAAAGTATATGCGTGTGTGTGTTCGAAATTGTGTGTGTAGACTGTGTGTTATATATAATTTGTTATATGAGGCTTGGTAGTTTCTAGTTCTTAAAGTTTATCTGTTGTTGTGGTTGTTGTTTATCTGTTGTGTGAGTCATGAATGTCGGTTTCCTGTTCTTCTAAGGCTTGTCTACAGTGTGTGTGAGAGAGTGTGTGTGCTTGTATGTGTGTGTGTGTGTGTGTGTGCTTGTATGTATGTGTGTGTGTGTGTGTGTGTGTATGTATTTGTATTGTTTGTTTCTCGCGTGTGTCTTATTGTAAGTGAATGTATGTCTGTATTATTTGTATGTGCTCTATATTTTACGAGAATATCTTATCTTGGAGCACGAGAGAGAGAGAGAGAGAGAGAGAGAGAGAGAGAGAGAGAGAGAGAGAGAGAGAGAGAGAGAAAATGAAGGGAGGATATGAGAAGAGATATAAAGGGAGGAGAGGAGAGAGAGAAGAGAGTATAATTATATGTTAATAGTGTCTGGTTCTGTACTCATGAGTGTAGTTTATTACGACTGTGTTTGTTGATACACATGAGGATTGCGGATATGTATTAATAAAGTATTATTAAAGTATAATTGCTTCATAAACACGAACAAAGAATACTATAGTCTATTCGCTGCAAGTAGGCGAGAAATAATGAACTCTATCCTCTGTAACCCCAAAAGGGCTAGAGCAAATTGGCTGTATATTTCCACATCTATTCCTTGACTGACTCTTCCCAAATGGTAGAAATATTAGCTCGGTTACTTTAGTCGTTTTTGAGTTACAGAGGTTAGAGGTCATGATTTTTAAGTTACAGAGGTTAGAGGTCATGATTTTTGAGTTACAGAGGTTAGAGGTCATGATTTTTGAGTTACAGAGGTTAGAGGTCATGATTTTTGAGTTACAGAGGTTAGAGGTCATGATTTTGAGTTACAGAAGGTTAGAAGTCATGATTTTTCGCCTACTTACAGCGAATAGAATATAGTACTTGTTTTCTGAATAGCCTAATGCCAACAGCTGAAATAAGAGTTTAATTTATTGTATATTTTGCCTAATCAATTAAATGGAGTCTAATGAATACATGAAAGTATGGAAACACTCTGTTGGTAGAGTTGGCCAAATAAGTGATGTCGCGGCACCAAGTATATTTCGATCAATAATTGGTATCAGCACTATCTAAGTTTTAATTCATCGTTTCGAGTGAGATATACAAGCATGTTCCTATCTTTACACACCCTATCCGCCATCTGACAGACATTAATACAGCTAATACAGCACACAGCGAGTAATACGTAATGACAGCGGCGGCGACACGACATATTTGGCCAACTGTACAATGCTACAAATACAATTATTGAACAGTTAAAATCTCGTTTTGATAGCATGAATCCATTGCAGGCTTTGCAGCCCCACACACACACACACACACACACACACACACACACACACACACACACACACACACACACACACACCCACAACCACACACCCACACCCACACCATCCCCCACCCACCCACCCACACCCACCTACCCACCCACCCACCCACCCACCCACCCACCCCACCCACCCACCCACCCACCTACACCTACACACCCACCCACCCACACACACACACCCACCCACACCCACACCTACCCACACACCCACCCACACCCACTCTCACACACCCACCCACACACACACCCACTCACACACCCACCCACACACACACCCACCCACACCCACACACCCACCCCCCCCCCCACCACACCCACACACCCACCCACACATAACTACACACCCACACACCCACCCACCCACACACCACACACCCACCCACCCACACCCCGCCCAACCACCCACCCCCACCCACCCACACACACCCACCCACCCACCCACCCACCCACACACCCACACACCCACCCACCCACCACCACACACCCACCCACCTACCACCCAACCCACACACCCACCCACACACACACCCACACACCAGACACACCCACCCACACACCCACCACACCCACCCACCACACACCACACACCCACCCACCACACCCACCCACACACCCACCTACCCACCCACACACACACACTCACCCACACACTCACCCACAACCCCACACAAACACCCACCCACACACACACACCCACACACCCATCAACACGCACACACCCACCCACTCACACCCACCTACCCACCAACACACACACCCACCCACACACACCCACCTACCTACCTACACACACACACACCCACCATCCCACACACACCCACACACACACACACCACACCCCCCACCACCACACACACCACACACCCACACACACACACACCACACCCACACACACCACACCCACACCCACACACACACACACCCACACCCACACACCCACACCCACACCCACCACACACACACCACACACACACACACACACACACCCACCCACCCACCACACCCACCCCACCACCCACCCCACACCACCCACCCACCCACCCACCCACCCACCACACACCACCCACACACACACCACCACACCCACCCCACACACCCATCCACCCACACACACTACACACCCACCCACACCACCACACACCCACCCACACCACACACACACACACACACACACACACACACACACACACACACACACACTGCAGCACCGTTGATTCATTTAAACTTCGCCTAGACAAATATCTCGCATCAAACCCGCGACTGACTGCGTTTGTAAATGAATAACTTTATTTTATCCCCCCCTCAGTTACTAACCCATCTGTCCCCTACTAACTTCCTAATCCTGCCACGGACATTAGTTCCAGGGCAGTAGTTCCCTTTCCAATGTTCCCTTACCCACTCTAAACCACTGTTTGGACACTTGATCCTCAGTGTTTTGGAGGACAAGCAACCTAGAAGGGTCACTAGACCTGTTGTTGCTTGATTTCCTTTGTACTCCTTTGTACACACACACACTCACTCACTCACTCACTCACTCACTCACTCACTCACTCACTCACTCACTTACTCACTTACTTACTTACTTACTTACTTACTTACTTACTTCTTTGTTTACACGCACACGCCACATTAATTCAAGACCATTGACCCCATAACATAACAAGTGTCCGCCAATGTTTCCTGGAATATCTTATTGAATTACCGGTATATACAGACTAAGGTTGTTTATAGGTCATTTGAACGTGGCGTCGCAGTTAAGGGGAAACAGACCGTTTTTCTGGACCCCCTTCTCCCTCATGTTAAACCCCATTAGTTTTGAGATTTTAAGACGTTGGTTCCATTAGTTTGGGGATTTTATGACCTTTCACCCCATTTCTTTGTCGATATTAGGACCATTCGTGCTATTTAGGTGTCGATTTTTTCCTGGCGAGCGATAGCGAGCCTGTAATTTTTAGGAGGAATCGGCCATTGGCCGGGACATTTCTCTACCGAAAAATTTGCAAATCTATCTTGAAGGGGGGTCTATGGGGTGTTTTTCTAAGCTTCATGGAGGTCTAGGGAGGAAACTAAAAAAAATATGTGAATAAATGAATTAATAGACCAAACAAACAGCCAGTCTCCCCTTAAATGACCCACTACCATTTTAACCCCTTCTGTACCGTCGACGTCTTTTTAGTTTTATTCTAGCTACATGTAGACGATTTGGTGCCGTTTTTGAAGGATCTGTGGGAGTAGAAAGTGTTGAGGGAGATAGTTCGAAGCCTTTTAATTGCTGGAGACCCTTCTTAAGCTGAATACAATCGTCTAATAGTAGCCAGCACAAACGTAAGAGGACGGCGCCGGTACAGCAGGGGTTAATATAGCTAACGTTAGACGATTTTATAACACATATTTTTTCGAAGCGGTTTCAGGCTGAATTTTGAAGCTTCTTATTAATTCGTTACCTGATATTTGTATTTGGGAGGTTCCTTTAAGGGGAGATTTCCACTGGAGGGATTTTTTTCTTGACCCCTTTCTCCCTCATGTTGCTTTTGAGATTTTAAGATGTTCGCCCCATTAGTTTGGCGATTTTAAGAACTTTCACCCCATTTATGTCACTTTTAAGACCTTTCGTGCCATTTAGGTGTATTTTTTCCTGGCGAGCGATAGCGAGCCTGTAATTTAAGAGGAACCGGCCTTCGGCCGGGACATTTTTCTACCGAAAAATGTACACATTTATTTTGAAAGGGGGTCAAGGGGGTGTAATTTCAAGCTTGATGGAAGTCTAGGGAATCAACTAAAAACCTCCCCTTAACCCCTTGTGTACCGCTCATGTATTTGGGTTTATTTCTGATCCATCTAGACAAATTTATGAAGCTTCAGAAGGATGTATGGTAGCTAAAAGGATTATTTGAGAGAGTCTACAACCTATTAATGGGTAGACGTCCTTCCTAAGCTGAATAAAATCGTCTAATAATTGCCAGACTATAATGAAAAGGATGTCACCGGTATACCTGTAGAAGGGGTTGAAGGAGGTGGATTCTTTGGTCGGTTTTTTCATATATATATATATATATATATATATATATATATATATATATATATATATATATATATATATATATATATGTTTCTAGTTTCCTCCTTAGACCTCTATCAAACTTAAAAAAAAAAAAAAAAAAAAAAAAAAAAAAAAAAATCCCCTTTAATTTTAAGTGTAACTGGCCTTCGGCTTGGACATTTTTCGACCGAAACATTTACAAATTTATCTTGAAGGGGGGTCTAGGGGGTGTTTTTTTTTACAGCTTGATGGAGGTCTAGGGAGCAAACTAAAAAACTCCCCTTAATTGTATTCCCTTCCAGCCTTGTAACACGTAATGTCCTCGTTAACTGTAATAGTTGCCACTAATGGGTTGATGAGGAAGTAGGTATTATCCCTCCCGTGTTGATGTCACAATAATATAACCCTGACTTAACTGAGGGGGGGGGGGGGGGGGGTCCGGTACTGTACACATAACGTCACCTGTAATAAATCCGGGTCCTGTTGTGTCGATGGTAGGGGGATACAGCTGAATTAAGTTTATTCAAGTGCATTGTGGTTTGTAATAGAGGATTAATGTTAAGAGCGGGGTGTACATTAATGTTAAGAGCGGGGTGTACATTAATGTTAAGAGCGGGGTGTACATTAATGTTAAGAGCGGGGTGTACATTAATGTTAAGAGCGGGGTGTACATTAATGTTAAGAGCGGGGTGTACATTAATGTTAAGAGCGGGGTGTACATTAATGTCTATAGGTTCAGGAACTAATGTCTCCTAGTGATCTTGGCCCCATTCATTGTTCTTCCCTCTCACTAATACATTACGTTATCCATGATGCAGTTGGATCTGAGACTCTAACTACATGATTAGATTAATATCCAGAATTCGAAAATGGATATTAATCGTGATCGTGTACTTAACCTTTAATTGTGTTGGTGGTGTAATGGATTAGATGCTTATGTTCTGCGTGTGGTGTCCCGAGTTCGAATCCCGGGAGGATCTTATGCTTTTATTAGTTTATTCTAGTGCATTGGGGTTTGTAATGGAGTATTAATGTTAAGAACTGGGTATTCCTTAATTATTATAAATGTTCGGATCATCTTTACCTTTCCAATACGATAACTCAAAATATACAATTATAGATTATTGCATACCTTACCTGCTTGAAAAACCATGATTGTGTAAGTCCTTGTACCTTTCCATTGATGCAATAATGGTCTGTTAATAATTTCACTGGTCTGGCAAACTTGAAACTTGCATGTGAAACTGCTTATTCATCTGCTGACACACTTGTTATGAGGCACAGTATAAACAAACCCGTTCACACACACACACACACACACGCGCGCGTGTATTTTCCATTCATGTTTACCCCCTACACGTCTTTATATTTATACATGCACACCCATATGCATACACCATTGCAACACACACGCATATGCGCACGCGCACGCACGCACACGCACGCACACGCACGCACACGCACGCACACGCACGCACACGCACGCACACGCACACACACACACACACACACACACACACACACACACACACACACACACACACACGTAGCCTAGTAGGTAGAGCTCTCGTCTCACACACGAGGGGTCGGGGGTTCAATCCCCGGCCGGGCGGAGACAAATTGGGCTTGTCTCCTTTCATGTGTTAGCCTCAGTTCACCTAGCTGTAAATAGGTACCTGGAATAAGTGGACGACGTTATGACGTCCCATCTGGGGTTGGCAAAAATGGTACAAGGCGAGATGGGTATCATATGGTTCACCTAAGCTGATGGCTACCTAAGCCTTCGGGCGAGACGGTACCGTCTATAGTGAGAATGGTACCATACAGATCCACCCTAAGCCTTCGTTTCCGATGTCGCCAATTGGCTAAAATACAGACTACACACACATCCACAGCCATTCCAACGATACATATAACACCTACACATATAGGAGGCGGGAAATAACGAGCATGCTCACTCCCGCAATACAACTAGAGTAAGTACAACTAGAGTAAGTACACACACACACACACACACCTGTCGGACCATCTGTAGTGTTCCAATTCTATCATTACTGAACATTAACCCTTTCACGCATTTATGACGCAGAGGTTGCCAGATTAGCAATAAGAAATAGAGTTCTCTCACTCTTATAATTACCTCTCCAAAATTAGTTTTCTGCCCACAGCTAACTCAAAGACAACTGCAGAGGTTGAAGTAACTAAACTAAAGGTTTCTAAATACCCCTGATGGTAACAAAGGCTTTAAAGTATCCCCAATAGGTTCAAAATCGCGTCATATGTCGGAGAGGGTTAATACTCTCTCGCTCTCTCTATATATACATAAATATACTGTAATATATATATATATATATATATATATATATATATATATATATACCGGTATATATATATATATATATATTTCAGTTCGGGATTATATCTTTCTTTAATGCGACGTTAGTTTGTGTTATTTAGCTTTTTTACATATTCTGTCTTGCATCCTATTTTCGTAGGGTTTTATTCGCTTTGACCGTCCATTGTTTTTTCTATCTCTTATGCCAGTGTTATGACTGGACTTTATTGTACTGCAGTCCAAGAGAGTTGTAATGGTGAAGGATGCTAAGCCATAATATACTAGTAGGCCTATCCATGTATGTACAAGTCCTTTATATTTTAGCATCTTTCATAATTGCCACTTATTGTCCTCGGTACGAATTATTTTCCTATTTAGCCTACCTATGTTTTTACGCTTCTTTTAACATAAGTAATTTCTGCTGTCGATTTTCATGATTTTTGTTGCTGTTTTATTACTCGCATGATCATTACCGGTAATACTGATACATAGGCTACATTTTCGAAGCTGTCTCTGGCTGAAATTAATCTCCTTAATTATTCTTTATACCTGATATTTGCATTTCGAAGGTTCGTTTAAAGGGGGATGGTTCACTTTTTGGGCGATTTTTGCATGTATTAATTATTTTTCTAGTTTCCTCCCTAGACCTGCATCAAATTAAAAAAAAAAAAATCCATTAGATCCCCCTTCTAGATTAATTTGTAAATTTTTCGGTAGAAAAATTTCCCGGCCGAAGGCCGGTTCTTCCAACATTACAGGCTCACTATCGTTCGCGACACCTATAGCATGAAAGGTCTAAATATTGACGAAATGGGGCGAAAGGTCTTAAAATCGACTAACTAATGGGGCAAACATCTTAACATCTGAAAACTAATGGGGCTAAACATGAGGGAGAAAGTGGTCCAGAAAAACGACCCATGTCCCCTTAATTAGTTATGGGGCTTCAAGGTGTATGAGAGTTAATGGCCGCGACTGTACATATTCCTGGTTGTGAGAGGCACGTGATGCTCGTGCTGTGGTGTTCCCTAGCTATCTGTGCACGTGGTATGGCGCGTGCATGTAGGTGGAAGGGGGAGAGGGGTGGGGGGTGCGTGCAAGGGGGATGGCCCGTGGGACTCCGTGCGTGAAAGTGGACGTGTTTGTGTGGGGAGGCGTGCTTGTTTAGGTGGGTTGTTTGCTTGTTTGGGTGGGTTGTTTGCTTGTTTGTGTGTGGTACCTTGGAGTGCAGTTTTGTTTGTGTGTGTATATCCTTGAATGTGTGTGTTTAAGTGGACGTGTTTGTGTGTGGAGAACTTGCTTGTTTGGTTGTGTTGTGTGCTTGTTTGTGTTGTGTGCTTGTTTGTGTGTGGTACCTTGGAGTGGAGTTTTGTTTGTGTGTGTATGCTCGAGTGTGTGGGTATTTAAATGGACGTGTGTATGTGTTTTTTGTGTGTGGTAGTGGGGTAGGTTGGAGAAGAGTTTAGTTTGTGTGTCTTTGCATGAGTTACTGTGTGTGTGTGTGTGTGTGTGTGTGTGGGGAATAAAACAAGTGTGTGCGAGTGTTACACATAGTTCACACATAGCCACATAGTTCAAACACGATCTTTTAATGTGATCGTACCTAATTCATGACTTATCCCCGAACACTCTGCTTTACATACAGGTGACCTAATACGTGGACATGGTCGCAGGTGTGGTGGACTGATTAACCCAGCACAGGTGTGTTGAGCTGGCATACCTGGCTTAGCACACCTGTATCGAGCCCCCCCACACACATGTACAGTCAACACCATAAATACCTACGCACTCACTTTAACCCCTTCTGTACGGGAGACATCTTTTGCATTTCATTTCAGATACATTTAGACGATTTTATGTAGCTTAGGAAGGATATATGGTAGTCAAAACGGTTAAGTGGGATAGTTCGAAGCCTGTTAATTACTGGAGGCCCTTTTTAAACTGAATAAAACCGTTTAATAGTAGCCAGAATAAAGTTAAAAGGACATAGCCGGTACAGGCTAAAAAAAGGCTATAGTCTATTCATTAAAAAGGGCTATATTCTCCTCATTAAAAGGGCTATAGTCTATTCATTAAAAGGGCTATAGTCTATTCATTAAAAGGGCTATAGTCTATTCATTAAAAGGGCTATAGTCTATTCATTAAAAGGGCTATAGTCTATTCATTAAAAGGGGCTATAGTCTATTCATTAAAAGGGCTATAGTCTATTCATTAAAAGGGCTATAGTCTATTCATTAAAAGGGCTATAGTCTATTCATTAAAAGGGCTATAGTCTATTCATTAAAAGGGCTATAGTCTATTCATTAAAAGGGCTGTAGTCTATTCATTAAAAGGGATATAGTCTATTCATTAAAAGGGCTATAGTCTATTCATTAAAAGGGCTATAGTCTATTCATTAAATGGGCTATAGTCTATTCATTAAAAGGGCTGTAGTCTATTCATTAAAAGGGCTATAGTCTATTCATTAAAAGGGCTATAGTCTATTCATTAAAAGGGCTATAGTCTATTCATTAAAAGGGCTATAGTCTATTCATTAAAATGGCTATAGTCTATTCATTAAAATGGCTATAGTCTATTCATTAAAAGGGCTATAGTCTATTCATTAAAAGGGCTACAGTCTATTCATTAAAAGGGCTATAGTCTATTCATTAAAAGGGCTATAGTCTATTCATTAAAAGGGCTATAGTCTATTCATTAAAAAGGGCTATATTCTATTCATTAAAAGGGCTATATTCTATTCATTAAAAAGGGCTATATTCTATTCATTAAAAAGGGCTATAGTCTGTTCATTAAAAGGGCTATAGTCTATTCATTAAAAGGGCTATATTCTATTCATTAAAAAGGGCTATATTCTATTCATTAAAAGGGCTATAGTCTATTCATTAAAAGTAGGCCAATAATCTTGACCACTAACCTCCAGAACTCATAAACATTTGGGAAGAGTCAACGTGGGAAAAGGTGTGGACACTTAAGGGGAGATGGGTCGTTTTTCTGGACCGCTTTCTCCCTCGTGTTTAGCCCTATTAGTTCTGAAATGTTAAGACCTTCGGCCCTTTTGTTTGGCGATTTTAACACTTTTAGCTCCATTTCGTTGTCATTATTAAGACATTTAGGTGTCGATTTTTTCTTGGCGAGCGATAGCGAGCCTGTAATTGTAAGAGGTGGTCTAGGGGCAGTTTTTCTAAGTTTTTGAGGGAGGTCTAGGGAGGAAACTAGAAAAGTAATATATAAATGAAAAAATCGAACAAAAAGTTAACTATTCCCCCTTAAAGACCATTTGCTCCAGCCCTTTTCTAGTTACAGAGCTTAAGAGTCATGATTTCTGACCTACCTTTAATGAATGAACTATAGAAGCTGAGCAAATAGGCTGCCAATGTCCACACCTATTCCCTGGCTCACTCCTCCCATTATGGTAGAAATAATAGCTCGTTTACTCTAGTCCTACGGTACTTGAGTTATAGAGGTAAGGCCACATTATAGTGAACAGACTGTAGTATTGGTAACTAGACGTAGAGGTTGATTATTATTATTAGTGACGTAGTTCGTATTAAGGGGACAGTGGTTATTTTGGGGGGTCTTTAGATTTATTTTTCCATTTTTTTTTTTTCTCTTTAGAGCTCCACCAAACTCATAAAATACATCCATTGGATCCCCCTTCGTGAATAAATTGTACATTTTTCGGTAGTACAAAGGAGTACAAAGGAAATCAAGCAACAACAGATCTAGTGACCCTTCTAGGCTGCTTGTCCTCCAAAACACTGAGGATCAAGTGTCCAAACAGTGGTTTAGAGTGGGTAAGGGAACTACTGCCCTAGAACTAATGTCTGTGGCAGGATTAGGAAGCTAGTAGGGGACAGATGGGTTAGTAACTGAGGGGGGATAAAATAAAGTTATTCATTTACAAACGCAGTCAGTCGCGGGTTTGATGCGAGATATTTGTCTAGGCGGAGTTTAAATGAATCAACGGTGCTGCAGTCTATAACGTCTCGGGGAAGCCCATTCCACAAGTTGACAACTCGATTGAAGAAGAAATTCTTAGATTCGTGTGAGTTAAAAGATTTACCAATAATTTTGCAACCGTTTCCCCGCGTGTAATTAGATTGGTCGATAGTGAAGTACTTACTACAGTTCATATTGTGATGCCTTTTATGATTTAACACTTGAATTAAGTCACCTCTTAATCTGCGCTGGGTTAAAGGAAATAGATTTAATTCTCTAAGACGCTCTTCGTATTGGTTTGTTCTTTAGGCTAGGTATCATTTTGGTAACTCTACGTTGAACTCGTTCTAGCTTGTTTATATCTTTTTGGTAATAAGGGCACCAGGATTGAACGCAGTATTCCAGAAGAGGGCGGACTAAGGAATTGTAAAGGGTTAGGATAACTTCTTTGGATTTATGCTCAAATGACCTGCCTATAAAGCCAATTATTTTGTTTGCCTTCTTAACAACTTCTGAACATTGTTGACTCGGTTTTAGGTTACTCGATATTGTTACTCCCAGATCGGTTTCTTTGTTTACATTCTTAAGCTGAGTGCCATTCATCGAATAGTTTGCTTTCTCATTTAGGTATCCGATATGTAGTACTTTACATTTATCCGCATTGAAACTCATTTGCCAAATTTGGGCCCAACAGCAAATTTTGAGATTGTACAGGTGAGACCCTCATCTATGTCGTTGATGTAAATTAGAAAGAGAATTGGTCCTAGTACCGATCCCTGGGGTACCCCGCTACTTACATTGGTCCATTTAGATGCCTTACCGTTTATGACTACTCTTTGCTTTCTGTCGCTGAGCCAATTTTCTATCCATTTCAACACACCGTCTTGTATTCCATGCGCTTTTAGTTTTAGCAGTAAACGTTTGTGGGGAACTTTGTCAAAGGCCTTTTGAAAATCAAGGTATATATAATATCTACAGCTTTACTCTCATCGTAGAGGTTGAGGATATCGTGGAAGAAGTCTAAGAGGTTTGTTAAACAGGAACGTTTTTTACGAAAGCCGTGTTGAGTATCTTTAAGTAAGTTACTTGCCTCTAAGTGATTTACGAGTCTGTCTCTTATGACCGTTTCTAGCATTTTACATACAATTGAGGTTAAGCTAATTGGACGATAATTACTGGGTAGCGATTTGCTGCCTTTTTTGAATATCGGTGTTACGTTGGCTAGCTTCCACTGATCAGGCATAGTCCCAGACTGCAAGGATTCATTGAATAGCAATGTCAGTGGTTTGGAGAGCTCATCCTTAGCTTCCTTTAGAACTCTAGGTGAGATTGTATCAGGTCCAGGTGTTTTATTTACCTTGAGTTTATCTAAACAATTCAATACTTCTCTCTCTGTAACGGTGATATTGCTTAGAACATCTGAATTATCAATCTGAATCGGCGATGGTGTAGGGATATCACTGAGGTCTTCGGTTGTAAAAACTGATGCAAAGAAGGTATTGAGGGCATTACTCATTTGTACTTCGTCTTTGGTGTATTCTCCATTTTCATCGACTAACGGTCCAACAGTTGAAGTAACTACTTTTTTCTTTCCGATATAACTATAGAATTCTTTCGGGTTTGTTTTACTTTGATTCGCAACATGTAACTCCAAGGTCTTTTTACTTTGCTTAATTAACTTTTTGGCTTTGCGTCGTAGCTCTACAAATTTCACCCGTTCTTCGTCATTTTGTGAGGATTTTAAGCTATCATTAGCAAATTTTTTAGCAAGCAGACAGTCTGAAATATCTTTATTCCACCATTTGGGCTTATCATTATGGCCTGGATGCCGTATTTTCGATGGTATGCAGTCTTGCACTGCCTTAAGGTAAGTGGTTGTGAAACACTCCCAAGATGTATTTATGTCGTTATTGTTAGTCAGAAAGCTCCAGTCAGTTTCTTTAAGCTTTGATTTAAGTTTATGAAAATTTGCTTTCTTGAAATTAGGGACTTTTTTAATGCTGCTATTTGATTTGTTACTAGTAAACTTTAAAGTGAAAGTTATCGTACAATGGTCGCTGTTACTGAATTCATCACCAACATTCAAATTCTCTATTAATTCTTCTTTTGTTGCGAGTACAAGGTCAAGCACATTATTACCACGGGTCGGAGATTGTACAAATTGAAAAAGTGAACTCTCTTGCAAGTTAGCATAGAGGTCGTGTCCAGAGTGTGAAGTAAGAATATCGCCCCATTTAGTCACGGGTAAGTTGAAATCGCCAAGAATTACGGTATCTTGTATGTTAGTTATTTCTGTAATTTGTTCATAAATTTCACTGTCAGTTTGCACTGATTGAGATGGGGGTCTGTATAATAAAGCTAGTGTTATTTTAGTTCCTCGTTTATTATTTAATAGTACGTAAGATATGTCTATATTCGCAATTTGAGGTTTTGACATTAAGATGGGATTAAGACTTTCCTTTATAAAAAACAGAACTCCTCCATTTCTATTGATCCGACTTTTCTCAAACATTGTATAACCAGGAAGCGTATATTCGGCTAAAAAGTCTCTGTCTTCCGTATTTAACCAAGATTCTGTAATGCCGATTATATCATAATGTTCTGTAAACACGATTTCCTCTAGATCTGAAAATTTATTGCGTATGCTACGAGCATTTACATAAAACACCTTAAGAGTATTAGAGTTGGATGTTACTGATTGTGCATTGTCTGAATTTTCAGTTCGTATTTGACTTACACTACCCTGTCTGGGGTCTGGTTGACCCCGTTTTTTGAACGGAAATCCTTGACTGCATCGTTCAGCAGACGACCAAGACGTGCAGCTCCTACTTCATTGAGATGTACACCATCTCCTGAAAACAAAGATTTATCATAGTAAAAATGATCCCACGTGTCGACAAAGCCGATGTCCTCCTCCCTGCAGAGTTTGGCTAGTCGTCGATTTGTACTGGTAGCTATGTTGTAGAATCGGTTTTTCTACATCAATCCGGGGAACAATTCCTGAAATTAAGATTCTATTAGATTTTTCCTTGAAGGACCTGATCAGCCGCCGGTACTTGCAAAGTAGTTCCTCTGACCGCGTCTGTTGGACATCGTTAGATCCAACGTGGATGACGTACGTAGTGCTTGCGGGGGCGAGCCTGGAAACCTCTTCCACAGCCGCAACAATGTCGTCCACGCCGCCACCTGGGATACAGAATCGCTTTCTGGTCCTGGGTGCCCTGGCGCAGAACTCGGTTAGTTGGCCACGGACCATGGAGTCGCCCACAAGCCGAACTTCTTCCGTTTCCTCTTCCTCGTCAATAGCCAGAATTTTGAAGCGGTAGACAAATGTCACGGCCGGAGGCCGTGAATGTTTAAGAATGTAAAGAATTACAGCTTAAGCTTAATACAGCTTAAGAATGTAAACAGAGAAACCGATCTGGGAGTAACAATATCGAGTAACCTAAAACCGAGTCAACAATGTTCAGAAGTTGTTAAGAAGGCAAACAAAATAATTGGCTTTATAGGCAGGTCATTTGAGCATAAATCCAAAGAAGTTATCCTAACCCTTTACAATTCATTAGTCCGCCCTCTTCTGGAATACTGCGTTCAATCCTGGTGCCCTTATTACCAAAAAGATATAAACAAGCTAGAACGAGTTCAACGTAGAGTTACCAAAATGATACCTAGCCTAAAGAACAAACCATACGAAGAGCGTCTTAGAGAATTAAATCTATTTCCTTTAACCCAGCGCAGATTAAGAGGTGACTTAATTCAAGTGTTCAAAATCATCAAAGGCATCGACAATATGAACTGTAGTAAGTACTTCACTATCGACCAATCTAATTACACGCGGGGAAACGGTTGCAAAATTATTGGTAAATCTTTTAACTCACACGAATCTAAGAATTTCTTCTTCAACCGAGTTGTCAACTTGTGGAATGGGCTTCCCCGAAACGTTATAGACTGCATCACCGTTGATTCATTTAAACTCCGCCTAGACAAATATCTCGCATCAAACCCGCGACTGACTGCGTTTGTAAATGAATAACTTTATTTTATCCCCCCCTCAGTTACTAACCCATCTGTCCCCTACTAACTTCCTAATCCTGCCACGGACATTAGTTCCAGGGCAGTAATTCCCTTTCCAATGTTCCCTTACCCACTCTAAACCACTGTTTGGACACTTGATCCTCAGTGTTTTGGAGGACAAGCAACCTAGAAGGGTCACTAGATCTGTTGTTGCTTGATTTCCTTTGTACACACACACACACACACACACACACACACATCTGCAACACCAGAGTAGGAAAGGATGGCCTGGAAACTAACCAAGGCCGAGCAAGTCCAGGAGATCACTGAGTTTTGTCTGTTATATACTGATAGTCTACAGTATAATTAACTGAACGGAGAGAGAGAGAGAGAGAGAGAGAGAGAGAGAGAGAGAGAATGAGAGAATGAGAGAGAGAGAGTGTGTGTGTGAATTTGAAAGACTGTGTGTATGTGTTCCCCCCCCCCCCCTCTACCTACGACTTTAAACAAATCGCCCCGCAGGTACTTTTAAGGCTAAATGTACAGTTTTAGGTAAGATTATGTATAATGTTTATCTTGGGGGGGGGGGGGGGGAGATTTCTTATTGCTTGAAGGGGTGCGGCGTCGTCTTGAAGGGGGAGGGGGGAGTTTATTTAGATTAAAGGGGATCTTGGGAGTACCGGTATCATAGCGTGAAGGGGGTGGGGGGAGTTTAGCTTGAGGGGTGTCTGGGTGGAGTTTTTTATTTTAGGGTGTAGGGGGTCGGGGGGTGAAGTAACACCAGTGTAGGAGAGATTGGACTGGAAACTTACCCAAGGTCGAGTTGGTTCATGAGATCACTGAGTTACGGTAAATTACACTTTATTATTAACGAGAGAGAGAGAGAGAGAGAGAGAGAGAGAGAGAGAGAGAGAGAGAGAGAGAGAGAGAGAGAGAGAGAGAGAGAGAGAGAGAGAGAGAGAGAGAGAGAGAGAGAGAGAGAGAGAGAGAGAGAGAGAGAGAGAGAGAGAGAGAGAGAGAGATAACAACATAACAGTAGGTGGTGGTGGACAGTAGTAAAGGGTTGGAGGGTGAGGCTACTGAGGTGGAGGGGTAACTGCAAGGTGAACCACTTACGTGCAACCATCCCCCCCCCCCTCTATATATATATATATATATACCGGTATATATACAGTATATGCTGAATACTTGAACACTTTATATTTGTATTAATTATTATATTTTGGCTTACCAGTATTGAAGTAAACTATACTCTATGATATATGGTGTTTTTAATCATTGTATTCGTTATTGACTTGCTACGTTGTGTTTGTTGTTATATCGTTAAGATCAGTTTAAACACACACACACACACACACACACACACACACACACACACACACACACACACACACACACACACTTGCAAGTAATTGTTTGTGTAAGTACTGTGAGGGTGCGTGATCAAGCATAGGTATAGACTACTTATATACAGTATACTGTATAATCTGTGTACCGGTTACATATAATGAAAACCCCTTGATCAAGTACGGTACAGTTCCGGTTAGTAATGCTGTTTGTATACGATCAACCACTTCCTCACATTATTTTGGCTATAATTAGACCATTTTCTTCAGTTTTGGAGGGGCATATGATCGTTAAATCGCAACTGTACACACATGTATAGATACTCGCATACATACCGGTACTAATTATATCAAAGTTCAGACGTGCAGTATGGTGCACACATATGTACACTCGAAAACTTCAATATATAAACATCTATTTGAATATTTAAACAATGAAAGTCAAATAGTTTATAAATATAGATACTATATAGCAGCATATGTTATCCTTTGGGTTTGATACTGGTTGAAGAGTATCTATCTATTGTATCTATTGTAGAGTTCGCCATCTGCAAGTGGCACCGATGAGCGCTGCGCCCTTCAGTATCGGTATTTTGTATAAAGTTTATTTTCCTAGACAGGTTGCCGACCAAGGCTGACGAGTCCCATCCACCCTTATGATGAGTATGCTTGGTATGGTTTGTGGGTGTGTATTAGCGCCTCATATTGTCTATAGGGTCATCATACAAGTTGCCTTTACATAACTTACATGATGACCTATGTAGTGAAGGTCACTCTCATGCCATGCAGGGTTACTGGCATACCGGGGATGCAATGGGGCTAATGCCTTTTTCAAATACTGTTTTTAGATGTATATTTCAGTACAAAGCCGTAAATAGACTTAATGGATTGAGTCAACACAAATATACACACACACACATACACACATACTGTACACACACCATCGTACAAACGAAAACAAACACACATACATAACACCCCCTCACATACATACATATATACATGTGTACAGTATATGCTTACACACAGTATCGACACACTACATGCACACATACACACGCACACACGAAGTCCCCCCCCCCCCCCCCAACATACCAGCCGTGATGAAACTGGTGCATACATACACACAGGATCCACTCATTGCATACACACGCACACACGAAGCAGGTCCCCCCCCCCCCCCCCCCACCCCCCATCCAACATACCAGTCGTGATGAAACTAGTGCATGCATGACCCCATACCACGTGACCTTACTTGACCTAACCTAATTATTACTCTCTCTTCCCCCTCAGGTACGGTGGCAGTGTGAATGACCTGTGGAGGATAGGTCAAGGTCAAGTCTAGGACGGGGATGATGGTGGTGAGTACTACTGTGAGTCTGAGTGCGGTGAGTTAATTCAGTAGAGTAAGGATGAGTAGTGTGAGGTTAAGGGTGGCAGCAAACATACTCGGGGGGAGCAACTCTCGCCGAGGCCACTGATGGACGGCCGAACAACTCCAGGTAGACTCCAGGTAGGAAGTATGACGAGGGTGAGTATATAGTGATAGCAAGTACTGTGAGTGAGTACGGTGAGTGAATTATCTATAGTGAGTGTGAGAAGTGTGAGGTTTAGGGTGAGTATATTAAGTATGGTGAGGGTGAGTGTATAGTTATTGCAATTACTGTGAGTGTGAGTTCAGTACGGTGAGTGAGTTATCTATAGTGAGGGTGAGAAGTGTCAGGTTTAGGGTGAGTATGTTAAGTATGGTGAGAGTGAGTGTACAGTGATTGCAAGTACTGTGAGTTTGAGTACGTTGAGTGAAATCAATAGAGTATGGATGAGTAGTGTGAGTATGTTAGGAAGAAGTATGGTGAGGGGTGGAGTGTATAGTGAGTATGGGGGTGAGTGAGTTAAGTACAGTAAGGGAAAGGATTAGAAGTACCAGTATGTTAGTATGAATTAGAAGTACCAGTATGTTAGTATGAATTAGAAGTACCAGTATGTTAGTATGAATTAGAAGTACCAGTATGTTAGTATGAATTAGAAGTACCAGTATGTTAGTATGAATTAGAAGTACCAGTATGTTAGTATGAATTAGAAGTACCAGTATGTTAGTATGAATTAGAAGTACCAGTATGTGTAGTATGAATTAGAAGTACCAGTATGTTAGTATGAATTTAGAAGTACCAGTATGTTAGTATGAATTAGAAGTACCAGTATGTTAGTATGAATTAGACGTACCAGTATGTTAGTATGAATTAGAAGTACCAGTATGTTAGTATGAATTAGAAGTACCAGTATGTTAGTATGAATTAGAAGTACCAGTATGTTAGTATGAATTAGAAGTACCAGTATGTTAGTATGAATTAGAAGTACCAGTATGTTAGTATGAATTATGGTGAAGGTAAGTGTGTAGTGAGGAGGGGGGGGGGGGGTACAGTGTGGGTGAGTAAATTTAAGACCGAAAGGGTAAGGGTTTTGAGATTAAGAGTGACTATGTTATTATGGAATATGGTGAGGGAGGGGAGAGAGTATAGTGATTGTAAGTACTGCGAGTTAATTTAATACAGTAAGAGCGAGTAATGTTAGGGCGAGGGTGAGTATGTTAGGATAGAATAGTACAGAAATTATGAGTATTGTGAGTGAGTATGTTGAATGCAGTAAGGGGGGTGGGGTTTAAGGGGGGTTAGCGAGTGCATAGTGGGGGGGGGGGGAGGGGATATTTAGTGTGTGTGTGTGTGGTGTGTGTGTATGTGTGTAGTGAGGAGGAGATTTCAGTGAGGGGGGGGGTACATTGAGTAAGCTAGTACAGTTAGGAGGAGATTGCATTAAAGGGGGAGAGTACAGCGAGTATGACAGTGCAGTGAGGGGGGAGGTTACAGTGAGTACAAAGGAGTACAAAGGAAATCAAGCAACAACAGATCTAGTGACCCTTCTAGGCTGCTTGTCCTCCAAAACACTGAGGATCAAGTGTCCAAACAGTGGTTTAGAGTGGGTAAGGGAACATTGGAAAGGGAACTACTGCCCTGGAACTAATGTCCATGGCAGGACTAGGAAGTTAGTGGGGACATATGGGTTAGTAACTGAGGGGAGGATAAAATAAAGTTATTCATTTACAAACGCAGTCAGTCGCGGGTTTGATGCGAGATATTTGTCTAGCGGAATTTAAATGAATCAACGGTGCTGCAGTCTATAACGTCTCGGGGAAGCCCATTCCACAAGTTGACAACTCGATTGAAGAAGAAATTCTTAGATTCGTGCGAGTTAAAAGTTTTACCAATAATTTTGCAACCGTTTCCCCGCGTGTAATTAGATTGGTCGATAGTGAAGTACTTACTACAGTTCATATTGTCGATGCCTTTGATGATTTTGAACACTTGAATTAAGTCACCTCTTAATCTGCGCTGGGTTAAAGGAAATAGATTTAATTCTCTAAGACGCTCTTCGTATGGTTTGTTCTTTAGGCTAGGTATCATTTTGGTAATTCTACGTTGAACTCGTTCTAGCTTGTTTATGTCTTTTTGGTAATAAGGGCACCAGCATTGAACGCAGTATTCCAGAAGAGGGCGGACTAAGGAATTGTAAAGGGTTAGGATAACGTCTTTGGATTTATGCTCAAATGATTGCCTATAAAGCCAATTATTTTGTTTGCCTTCTTAACAACTTCTGAACATTGTTGACTCGGTTTTAGGTTACTCGATATTGTTACTCCCAGATCGGTTTCTCTGTTTACATTCGTAAGCTGAGTGCCATTCATCGAATAGTTTGCTTTCTCATTTAGGTATCCGATATGTAGTACTTTACATTTATCCGCATTGAAACTCATTTGCCAAATTTGGGCCCAATGTGACAATTTATCTAGAGTGTGTTGCATATCGTCAACTTGAACTTTTGAGAGTACGCTATTTGCAATTTTTGTATCGTCAGCAAATTTTGAGATTGTACAGGTGAGACCCTCATCTATGTCGTTGATGTAAATTAGAAAGAGAATTGGTCCTAGTACCGATCCCTGGGGTACCCCGCTACTTACATTGGTCCATTTAGATGCCTTACCGTTTATGACTACTCTTTGCTTTTTGTCGCTGAGCCAATTTTCTATCCATTTCAACACACCGTCTTGTATTCCATGCGCTTTTTTGTTTTATCAGTAAACGTTTGTGGGGAACTTTGTCAAAGGCCTTTTGAAAATCAAGGTATATAATATCTACAGCTTTACTCTCATCGTAGAGGTTGAGGATATCGTGGAAGAAGTCTAAGAGGTTTGTTAAACAGGAACGCTTTTTACGAAAGCCGTGTTGAGTATCTTTAAGTATGTTATTTTCCTCTAAGTGATTTAAGAGTCTGTCTCTTATTACCGTTTCTAGCATTTTACATACAACTGAGGTTAAGCTAATTGGACGATAGTTACTGGGTAGGGATTTGCTGCCTTTTTTGAATATCGGTGTTACGTTGGCTATCTTCCACTGATCAGGCATAGTTCCAGACTGCAAGGATTTATTGAATAGTAATGTCAGTGGTTTGGAGAGCTCATCCTTAGCTTCCTTTAGAACTCTAGGCGAGATTGTATCAGGTCCAGGCGTTTTATTTACCTTGAGTTTATCTAAACAATTCAATACTTCTCTCTCTGTAACGGTGATATTGCTTAGAACATCTGAATTATCAATCTGAATCGGGCGATGGTGTAGGGATATCACTGAGGTCTTCTGTTGTAAAAACTGATGCAAAGAAGGTATTGAGGGCATTACTCATTTGTACTTCGTCTTTGGTGTATTCTCCATTTTCATCGCCTAACGGTCCAACAGTTGAAGTAACTACTTTTTTCTTTCTGATATAACTATAGAATTCTTTCGGGTTTGTTTTACTTTGATTCGCAATATGTAACTCTGGGTCTTTTTACTTTGCTTAATTAACTTTTTGGCTTTGCGTCGTAGCTCTACAAATTTCACCCGTTCTTCGTCATTTTGTGAGGATTTTAATCTATCATTAGCAAATTTTTTAGCAAGCAGGCAGTTTGAAATATCTTTATTCCACCATTTGGGCTTATTATTATGGCCTGGACGCCGTATTTTCGATGGTATGCAGTCTTGCACTGCTTTTAGGTAAGTGGTTTCGAATAACTTCCAAGATGTATTTATGTCGTTATTGTTAATTAAAAAGCTCCAGTCAGTTTCTTTAAACATAGCTCTAAGTTTATGAAAGTTTGCTTTCTTGAAATTAGGGACTTTTTCGATGCTACTATTTGGTTCGTTACTAGTAAAGTTTAAAGTGAAAGTTCGTACGATGGTCGCTGTTACTGAATTCATACCCCACACCAAAACACCTAAATCAAATTCTCTATTAATTATTCTTTTGTTGCAAGTACAATGTCAAGAAACGTTATTACCACGGGTCGGTGTTCGAACAAATTGATAAAGCGGAACGCCACGCCTCCTGCAAGTTCGTATAACAAGTCATGAGTCCGGAGTGTGAAGTAAGAGTATCGCCCCACTTGGTCACAGGGTAAATTAAGTTAAAGTCGCCAAAAAATACGGTATCTTGCGAGTTACTTACATCTGCAATTTGTTCATAAATTTCTCTGTCAGTTTGAGTGGGAGATTACAATGAGGGGGAAGGAGGGGGGTGGGGGTGGTGTGGTGGGGGGGTGTGGGGGGGGGGGTGGAGGGGGGGTGGGGGGGGGGGGAAGGGAGGGGGGGGGGGGAGGGGGGGATGACAGTGAGGGTATGGTGAAACGCGATCACAGGGTAACATAAGAACATCAATTAACAAACTACTCCATACCACTGTTCTTCTTCTACTGGCATACTTTTATATTTTCTTATAATATTCGTATTTGATAATATGAAATAAGTACTACTACTACTACTACTACTACTACTACTACTACTACTACTATTATTAAAATACATCCATGATGTACAGTACTATCACTGTGTTATGAAAAGGTTTACATCAACACAATTTAACCTGAATATACGTCCATTGAATAAGCAAGTACCGGTACCGTATAATTACCACTACTACTACTACTACTACTACTAAACAACAACAACAACAACAACAACAATACAAATGGAGTTTATATAAATAATAATAATAATAGTAATGTAGTGCAGTGTTTTCATCTCGTTGTAATGTTGATATTGTAGTATGAAGCGAGGTGAACGACCGTATCAATGAACGTGAGAGTGAAAGTGAAGCATCCTTGACATAACACCAAGAGCTGTTATAATGTACTATCTCCCTCAACTTTATCTATCTATCTAGCTGTCAATGTGTGTGGATCTTATCTTTGTCTCAAGTCAACCATTTTCCATTTTAGTTGAGAGAGAGAGAAGAGGAGAGACAGAGAGAGAGAGAGAGAGAGATGAGGAGAGAGCGAGAGAGAGAGAGAGAGAGAGAGAGAGAGAGAGAGAGAGAGAGAGAGAGAGAGCGAGAGAGAGAGCGAGAGAGAGAAGGAGAGAGAGAGAGCGAAGGAGAGAGAGAGAGAGAGAGCGAAGGAGAGAGAGAGCGAAGGAGAGAGAGAGCGAGAGAGAGAGAGAGAGATAGAGAGAGAGAGAGAGAGAGAGAGAGAGAGAGAGAGAGAGAGAGAGAGAGGAGAGAGAGGAGAGAGAGAGAGAGATGAGAGAGAGAGAGAGAGAGAGAGAGAGAGAGCGAGAGAGAGAGAGAGAGAGAGAGAGGGAGAGAGAGCGATGAGAATTGAGAGAGGGAGATTTGTTGAGAGAGGTGAGAGTAGGAGAGAGACAGAGACGGCCAGAGCTGAGAGAGGGAGAGAGTGAGAGAGAGAGAGAGAGAGAGAGAGAGAGAGAGAGAGAGAGAGAGAGAGAGAGAGATTTTTAATGACAGACAATCGCGCCAATAACACGTTAAGATTGCCCCCAGCAACTCAATAATGATCTTTTAATACCCCCTGCCAACAGTTATTAATGTGTGTTGTGTAATGTTATAATATTACCAGAGTATATAATTACTTGGGTGTGGCTTCTTGGTAACAGGTGGGTGCACACGAAAAAAAAATTGGGCAATATATATGGACAATTTTGATCTAGTAGTGTGTACATGTTTAT
>CM064489.1:5910380-6068376 GCA_032716605.1 Paralithodes platypus
TCACTCATAGTCTCATACACACTACCTTATACTTACACCCATACCTTCACTCATAGTCTCATACACACTCTACCTTATACTTACACTCATACCTTCACTCATGCACACCCTACTTACGAAAATTGTGTAGCGAAATAATGTTGGTAGTTATGAAAACGTCATAAAATGAACAAACACGGTAGCTTCATATTATTCTATAAGATTTCGAAAAATCAGCTGCTAAGGTGTTTAATTTACCTGAGCTAAAATATATCCGACTAAATACATCTCACCCCGTCCACACCTCAGCACACACACACACACACACACACACACACACACACACACACACACACACACACACACACACCTATCCTCAACCTTCCTATATAATATAATATATATTATAGTCTCCGGTAGCCTACTTGTTTAAGGAGAGATGGTTAGTTTTTCGGTTTCCCTTCTCCCTTGTGTTGAGCCCCATTTGTTTTGAGATTGCAAGACGTTCGGCACATTAGTTTGGCGATTTTAACGCCTTTCGCCCCATTTCGTTGTTAATTTTAAGACCTTTCGTGACATTTAGGTGTCGATTTCTTTCCTAGCGAGCGAAGGCCGGTTCCTCCTAAACTACAGGCTCGCTATCGCTCGCCAGGAAAAAATCTACTCCTAAATGACACGAAAAGTCTTAAAATTGACAAAGAAAAAGGGTCGAAAAGTCTTAAAATCGCCAAAACTAATGGGCTGAACGTCTTAAAATTAAAAAAAAATAAAGGGTCTAAGCATGAGGGAGAAGGGTGTCCAGAAAAACCAGCCCATCTCTCCTTAACCCACCTTTCCTTCCCATATCCACCCTCCACCCTCCTACCCATCCACCCTCACCCATCACTATCTCTTCCTCACATCCTCTTCCACTAAAACCAAATGTCCACATCCACACTCCTCCACACTACTAACCAGCCCACACAACCCCCAGGTCCTAATTCCAACCCACAGTCACTCTCTCTTTCTTCTTGTAACCTCAGACCACTCTCACACCATACCGATAACCCACTAACAACAACTTACTCTCATTTTCACTCTTTCTGATACTTGTGGTTATGATTAAACATAGCTTATTTATGTTTACTGTTTACATTGCTTACACACATATACTTCAGTACAATTCCCATATATACATACATGCATACATTCCCACACGCACTTGAACACTGGCACACATGCAATATCCCACACACTCTCATTTAATTCTGCCATACATAAACTTTCAGCCATTTACAGTCACTATCTCTGACACACACACACACACACACACACACACACACACACACACACACACACACACACACACACACACTAACACACACACACCTCTCTCTCTCTCTCTCTCTCTCTCTCTCTCTCTCTCTCTCGCTCTCTCTCTCTCTCTCTCTCTCTCTCTCTCTCTCTCTCTCTCTCTCTCTCTCTCTCTCTCTCTCCCTCTCCCTGGCAAATGAGTTTCAATGCGGATAAATGTAAAGTACTACATATCGGATACCTAAATGAGAAAGCAAACTATTCGATGAATGGCACTCAGCTTAAGAATGTAAACAGAGAAACTGATCTGGGAGTAACAATATCGAGTAACCTAAAACCGAGTCAACAATGTTCAGAAGTTGTTAAGAAGGCAAACAAAATAATTGGCTTTATAGGCAGGTCATTTGAGCATAAATCCAAAGAAGTTATCCTAACCCTTTACAATTCCTTAGTCCGCCCTCTTCTGGAATACTGCGTTCAATCCTGGTGCCCTTATTACCAAAAAGATATAAACAAGCTAGAAACGAGTTCACGTAGAGTTACCAAAATGATACCTAGCCTAAAGAACAAACCATACGAAGAGCGTCTTAGAGAATTAAATCTATTTCCTTTAACCCAGCGCAGATTAAGAGGCGACTTAAATTCAAGTGTTCAAAATCATCAAAGGCATCGACAATATGAACTGTAGTAAGTACTTCACTATCGACCAATCTAATTACACGCGGGGAAACGGTTGCAAAATTATTGGTAAATCTTTTAACTCGCACGAATCTAAGAATTTCTTCTTCAATCGAGTTGTCAACTTGTGGAATGGGCTTCCCCGAGACGTTATAGACTGCAGCACCGTTGATTCATTTAAATTCCGCCTAGACAAATATCTCGCATCAAACCCGCGACTGACTGCGTTTGTAAATGAATAACTTTATCCTCCCCTCAGTTACTAACCCATATGTCCCCTACTAACTTCCTAGTCCTGCCACGTTAGTGGCAGGGCAGTAGTTCCCTTTCCAATGTTCCCTTACCCACTCTAAACCACTGTTTGGACACTTGATCCTCAGTGTTTTGGAGGACAAGCAACCTAGAAGGGTCACTAGATCTGTTGTTGCTTGATTTCCTTTGTACTCCCTCTCTCTCTCTCCCTCTCTCTCTCTCTCTCTCTCTCTCTCTCTCTCTCTCTCTCTCTCATCTCTCTGTCTCTCCTCTCTCTCTCTCTCTCTCTCTCTCTCTCTCATCTACCTCATCTCACTCTCCCTCTCCCTCTCCCTCTCCTCTCTCTCTCTCTCTCTCTCTCTCTCTCTCTCTCTCTCTCTCTCTCTCTCTCTCTCTCTCTCTCTCTCTCTCTCTCTCTCCCTCTCCCTCTCCCTCCCCTTCTCTATACACACACAGGTATTTCCCCCTCACCTGTAAATTATTCACACCACAATATCCACTTAAAGTTTACTCCCACTGTCCTCAAAGTTGGCGGTTGTTTATTTGGCTTAGGTTGATCATTATATTAATTTGTATTTGTGTTTCCTTAGTGTTTTTATCTATTGTTGTGTCTCTGTGTGTGTGTGTGTGTGTTCGTATTTGCTGTATTGTGTGTTTGTTTGTGTTATTCCTTCCCCTAACTACAGTATATTGGTTCATATTTGTATGGTTTCGGTTGATCATTATCTTTGTATGTATTTGTGTTTTCCTTTGTGTTTTATCTATTCTTTTGTTGTATTTGTACCTTAACTTGTGATCGGTTCGCCACTCTTCTAGCGGCACCGAGGAGCGCGTCGCCCCTCGGTATGGGTTATGTGTTCGTATTTGCTGTATTTGTATCATGTCTTCTGTTTTCCTTGCCTTTTTTCATAATTGGCTGGCGTTTGTTTGGCCTGTGTTGATCATTATTATTGTGTTCGTTTATTCCTTAGTATTTATCTTTTCTTTTGTTTCTAGCGTTTATATAATAATGCTGTATTAGTCTTTTTTTAGCCTTTTTACCACTATTGGCTAATGTTTGCTTGGCTCGAGTCGATTATTATCTTCCAGTAGGCTATGCCGCTGTTTAGTATTGTCTTCGTTTTTTTTATCGTATTATCTTCTTGTTTTATTGGTGGTATATATTAGTTTTGCTGTGTTCTAGTTCGTCAGATACTTTGGTCTGTTTTGTTTGGTTTTCTTGTTTTCCTTCCTTGATTTTCTTCTGTTTGGTTTGTGTTTTCTCTTTACTCTTTTATTTAATATCTTGCGTTTAACTTGTGTTCCTCTATTTTTATAACACAATATTTATGTATGTATGTATTCCTCGTTGTCTTCATTTATCTTGTTGTTTTTCCTATGTATAATTTATTATTTTTGGTCCTTGGGATATTCCCAGTGTAACTTTTTTGTAGGCTACCCTGCCCTTTTCCTTGATATATGAGTTTGTTCTATTTTTGTCTGTTCTGTCATATCCCTTTCATTTTAGTTATGTGATTATATTTGTATTCAACTTTAATACGGTATATATAATTGTATTGATCTATCTATTGCTATATGCCTTGATTCCAAAAGGGATGGACACGAATGAAACCGGTCTCACGCGAACACTTTTTTCCCTCAACATTTATCTTCAACACTGGTCTGGCAGGTTATGAGGTAAACATTTAGATTATTTCGGCTATCCTATATTCATCTACCATCAGTTTAGTTTCCGATACCAGTGTAAAATGCTCCAGAAATGTTGCCAGGAAAATGTTGATGATGGAATGTTGACTATAAAAGCTTTCGTGTGATACCGGCTTGAATCACCTCCATATTCCGAGGCAATTCGTTTGATTATCAAGCTTGTTTTTCGGGAGAGGGTTGCTAACCCAGTCACCCATTGTTAGTCTAACCGCCCATTGTAATATAACTAAATGTTTGTTTACTGTGTCAAATATACATTTTTAATCTTAATAATGGCTTTCCCTACAAATTTAAGCATTTGTTTAAAAGAAAAATAAGTCTGCTAAATCGCATATGTTATTTTCTACGAATTGTCCGGTACAATTTATATGTTTGAATTGACCATTCTGTGTGTTAGGCCACCGTACAACCCTGTATATAATTGTTTAAAAAACCTCTTCATTAAACCCATGGGCAAGCATGGGTCCTTCCCAAGTGAAAGTAATATGGTGGTAATTAAGTTGGAATTATATTATAAAATAAGTAGGTCTTACCCCTTGGTTACGATAATCCTATTAGTTTGTCTCTCCTAAATTGACGCCATGGTAACAAAAGTTGTTCGCTAAATATGCAGTCAAAGATCTCCGGTCTACCGGTACCGGTACCACATAACCGGTCTGCTTAAGGGCTCTTTTGTATTTAGTTATATACCGGTATATATATATATATATATATATATATATATATATATATATATATATATATATATATATATATATATATATATATATATGCCGTGGTGTAGTTGATTAAAGCGTCGGCTATCGTCCTGACGGTCGGCGGTTCGAACCCCACTGAGAGATTAGAAACATACGGTATATATATATATATATATATATATATATATATATATATATATATATGTATATATATATAATATATATATATTTATTACTTTTAGTTTCCTTCCAAGACCTCCATCATGCTTTAAAAAATACCTCCAAGACCTCACCTTCGAGATAAACATTTTTAATTTTTCGGTAGAAAAATTTCCTGGCCAAAGGCCGGTTCTTCCTGAAGTACAGGCTCGCTATCGCTCGCCAGAATAAAACCTAAGTTTAAATGGCACTTACAGTAGGTCTTAAAATGGCCAATCTTATGTTGTTAAACATAAGGGAGAAGGGGGGCCAGAACAAACAAATGGCCCCTTACTGCCGACTGGAGATCCTGTTGTTAGAGAGAACGGTCACCTCTTTCTCCTCAAGGACAAATTGGTGTCGAAATTCACCACTGGCGAGGTTCATTCTATAAGGAAGTTGGATCTGTAGACATTGATGGTTAGTAGAATTACCAGCTAATTATTACGGTGTAGTACATTTATAAATACTTAAAATCAAATTCAACATACTTTTTATCCATCAGAAATCTGCATTATTCTTGCATTTCTGTTTAGTGTCGAAGTTTACGGCTCCAACTTCCCTATAGCCTGAAACTCGCAAGTGGTCAATAGGCGCGTCCACAGCAGCCGAATGTCGGATTCGTTTGATCTATACCTAGATATGTGCTGTAGCGGAGAAGCCAAACATATTTTCCAGGGCTCATTATTGGAAATTAATATCTTGATGGCGTCGTTGAGCAAATATAAACCTTTAACCCCTGTTGTACCGGCGACGTCTGTTATATTTTAGTCTAGCTATATACGATTTTATGCAGCTTAGAAAGGATCTGTGGTAGTTAAAAGGGTTGATCGAGATAATTCGAAGCCTTATATGCTAAAGATCCTTTCTAAAGTGAATAAAATCGATTAGTAGTAGCCAGCATCAAATTAAAAGACTTCGCCGGCACAGAAGAGGTTAAGGGGAGATCTCCACTTGAGGGATTTTTTTCTTGACCCCTTTCTCCCTCATGTCTAGCCCCATTGCTTTTGATGTTATAAAACGTTTGCCCCATTAGTTTAGCAAGTTTAAGAACTTTCACCCCATATTAAGACCTTTCGTGCCATTCAGGTGTCGATTTTATCCTGGCGAGCGATAGCGAGCCTGTAATTTAAGAGGAACCGGCCTTTGGCCGGGAAATTTTTCTACCGAAAAATGTAAAAATTTATCTTGAAAGGGGGTCAAGGGGGTGACATTTTTAGATTGCTGGAGGAGTAGGAAACAAACTAAAAACCTCCACTTAAATGGGATCAACAAGCAGCTGTGCCTCATTTCAAGCCATATCACATGACTCGAACACAAAGCTCCATCTGGGAACTTGCATATTAACAACAACGGTGTATTTTATTTATTTTATTCTATTTTTATTTGGACCGAAAGACCAATTAATAGATCTGCTATCAGTATTGCCGATTGTTGATTATGTCAATGGACGTGTACGGAAAAACTGAACTATAGGGCCTAATGATACTATACTCTATTTTGTTTCCAGCTGATCATAAATTGAATCTCTTATTAGCTGATTTCTCGATACTTAATGGAAATCTATGAAACTACTATGGCTGTGTGTCGTATTAAGGGGAGGTTTTTAGTGTGTTTCCTAGATTTCCATCAAGCTTGAAATTGCACCCCCTTGACCCCCTTTCAAGATAAATGTGTACATTTTTCGGTAGAAAAATGTCCCGGCCGAAGGCCGGGACATTTTAAATGTCCTCTTAAATTACAGGCTCGCTATCGCTCGCCAGGAAAAAATCGACACCTATATGGCATGAAAGGTCTCTTAGCGATTTTGATAATTTAATTTGACTTTATATTGTCCTTGTCCCAATTTTGGTTGGTTTAGTTTGCAAGTTTTACATTTTAAGTGACATAAATGGGGTGAAAGTTCTTAAAATCATCAAACTAATGGGGCGAACGTCTGAAAATATAAAAAGCAATGGGGTTAAACATGAGGAAGAAAGGAGTAAATAAAAAAAATCCCTCAAGTGGAAATCTCCCCTTAATGCCAAGTGTTCATAATTAACACCAAAATATACCTTATAGCTGAGTAACCAAGATAGTAACATGGCAATTTACCCTCAGCTGGGAAGAAAAAAAATAATAGACTATAGTGGTACCAATATGGTGGAGGTTGGCCGATTTACTGTGACTCTCAGGGGCTTCTCATGCGGACCAACCACCCACCCACCCAACCGTACCAGACCTGACCTTCAAATGCACAACTTCTGATCATTTGTTGCCAGTCTTTTTTTCTTTTTTTGTGTAGTAACATTACGTGCATGCCTGGGTGTGTTGATGGGGTGGTGCGCAGACCTAGAGCCGTGCAAGAGGGGGGGTCGCCTGCTTGTTTTTTGTTTTATCTTTCTCTCCCTCTCTCTTCGGCTTGTATCCATTCGGCCCCATTCAGCCTACTGTTTTAAGACGTTTACCCCCATTCAGGTGTCAATATTTTCCTGGCGAGCGGTAGCGAGCCAGCATATATATATATATATATATATATATTTGTTTTGACAGCGAGCTAAATTTGTACATTTTTCGATAGAACAATTTCTCCGGCGAAGCCTGATTTCTCCATACAATGATGGCTCGCTATCGCTCGCCAGGAAGAAATCGACACCTGGATGGGGATAAACGTATTAAAACAGTTGGCTGAATGGGGCCGAATGGATACAAGCCAGAGAAAGAGAGAAAAGGAGAGAAAGATATAACAAAAAGCAGGTGACCCCCCTTAATACTAGCAAGGGGTAGTGTGGGCCAATATAATACTGTGTTCAGGTATGCAGACACACACATATAGTCATATATAAAGGCTCACGTGCGTTGACTGTATGCGTGGATACACCTCCAAGCTTCGGTCGATGGTTCGGGGTTTCACTGGAGTTACAGGTTACTGAACCGCCTACACTCCCAAGGATGATATTAAACACACACACACACACACACACACATTATGCCTATATACCTACACACGATGACTTTGATACACCTGTAAAACTTCTGACACACACACACACACACACACACACACACACACACACACACACACACACACACACACACACACACACACACATACATTATGCATATATACCTACACACGATGACTTTGATACACCTGTAAAACTTCTGAGACACACACACACACACACACACACACACACACACACACACACACACACACACACACACACACACACACACACACACACACACATTATGCATATATTATACCTACACACGATGACTTTGATACACCTTTAAAACTTCTGACACACACACACACACACACACACACACACACACACACACACACACACACACACACACACACACAGACACACACACACACTCACAGGAGACCTTTACAGGATTGCATTAACGTTATGTAAAAGACTGCAGAAGAAATGTAACTTCTGTTGGTCCCTGTGGCATTTGCTGAGAAGTTATGCAATTCCTAAACAAGTTATTTTGTTGGGACTGGGTTATGAGCAAAGTATAATTTAATTCTATTTACCCTAGCTAACTTTTCTTAAGGGGGTAGTGCTTGTTTTTTGGTCTATGTATTTGAGTTTCCTCGCTAGACCTCAAATAACCTCAAATAACACCCCCTAGACCCCCTAGACCCCCTTTCAAGATTAATTTGTTCAGTCCCGGCCGAAGGTCAGTTCTTCTAAAAGTACAGGCTCGCTATCGCTCGCCAGGAATTAATCGACGCCTAAATGGCACGAAAGGTCTTATATTGACAAAGAAATGGAGCGAAAGGTCTTAAAATCGACAAACTAATGGAACGAACGTCTTAAAATCTGAAAACAAATATGCTAAACATGAGGGAGAATGGGGTCCAGAAAAGTGCCCCATCTCGCCTTAAGCTCAGTATATATGCATCCCTTGGTGGGGCGGGAATGTTGTTTGAGATATTGCAAATTCGCCCGAATTTAAGGGGAGGTCTCCACTTGAGGGATTTTTTGCTTGACCCCTTTCTCCCTCATGTTTAGCCCCATTGCTTTTGGTATTATAAAACTTTTGCCCCATTAGTTTAGCGATTTTAAGAAGTTTCACCCCATATTAAGACCTTTCGTGCAATTCAGGTGTCGATTTTATCCTGGCGAGCGATAGCGAGCCTGTAATTTAAGAGGAACCGACCTTTGGCCGGGACATTTTTCTACCGAAAAATTTACAAATTTATCTTGAAAGGGACTCAAGGAGTGTAATTTTAAGCTTGATGGAGGTCTAGGGAACAAACTAAATACCTCCCCTTAAGCCCAAATGTTGTTGATCCCTTGCATATTCGGCAAATTTGGTCTATAAAAGGTTAAGGGGGGTCACCGGCTTTTTTGTTTTTACCTTTCTCTCCTTCTCTCTCTTTCCCTGGCTTGTATCCATTCGGACCCATTCAACCAACTGTTTTAAGACGTTTAGCCCCATCCAGGTGTCGATTTCTTCCTAGCGAGCGATAGCGAGCCAGCATTGTATGGAGAAATCTGGCTTCGCCGGAGATATTTTTCTAGGCTATCGAAAAATGTACAAATTTAGCTTGCTGTCAAAACAAAGATATACTGTATATATGCTGGCTCGCTATCGCTCGCCAGGAAAATATTATTAAAACAGTAGGCTGATGGGGCCGAATGGATAAAAGCCAAAGAGAGAGGGAGAGATAGAGAAAAAAAAAAAGCGAGGTGGGCTCCCTTAACATTGGGATTGAGTTCTGAGTTCATGGACACCCACATTGAAGTTCACTGCGCATGTCTGCCAGATTATTATTGTATTATGAACCCAGATGTAGTACGGTAGTTTCACCTTTTTGGATCTCTCTCTCTCTCTCTCTCTCTCTCTCTCTCTCTCTCTCTCTCTCTCTCTCTCTCTCTCTCTCTCTCTCTCTCTCTCCTCTCTCTCTCTCTCTCTCTATCCTCTCTCTCTCTCTCTATCCTCTCTCTCTCTCTATCCCCTCTCCTCTCTCTCTCTCTCTCTCTCACTCTCTCACTCTCTCTCTCTCTCTCTCTCCTCTCTCACTCTCTCTCTCTCTCTCTATCTAACTCTCTCTCTCTCTCACTCTCTCTCTCTCTTCCCTTACTCTCTCTCTCTCTCTCCTTCTCTCTCTCCACTCTCTCGCTCTCTCTCACTAACTCTCTCTCTCTCTCTCTCTCTCTCTCTCTCTCTCTCTCTCTCTCTCTCTCTCTCTCTCTCTCTCTCTAAAATATCAGAACGTCTGTAGTCAAGTGTCCGGTATTAAGACGTTGTGGTTAAACTGGACAGGATGTTGAGTAATGGTTATCGGAAGTGGGATGGTCTGTGTGTGTGGGGGGATGGGGGGCAGTGTGTGTATGTATATGTGTGTGGGTATATGTGTTGTCTCTAGTTCCAAGTATCCGATATTTAGACGTTTTAAGTGGGTCGGATGTAGACTAAAGGGTAACGGAAGTGGGATGGTATGTATGAGAGTGTAAAATATGTAGGTTTGATAAGAAGAGAAGCGATAAGATAAAAGGTCATTGCCATTAGCCTACAGTAAATATAGAACTAGATAGTGAACATTAATTCTTTAACATCGGTGATTTGTTCTGTGTGACTTATGCAGTGTATCAAAATAGTTCGTCAATGTATCACAAATGCGCTTCGAAAAGGTGTCCAGATAGTCATGACTACAACTGTACATATAGTTTTCGACAGTGGTGTATTTTTATCACACTTACAACATTCTAAAGCATTACAGAATATCAGACAGAGTGTTCGACAACTGTGGTCATGAACACATGACATGTTGAATTTGCTGTGTAGTTGTCAGTGGTAGAGACTGATTGATATTGTCATTGTCACCGGTACAATAATGATATGTGTTTGTGTGTATGTGTGTGTGTGTGTGTGTGTGTGTGTGTGTGTGTGTGTGTGTGTGTGTGTGTGTGTGTGTGTGTGTGTGTGTGTGTGTGTGTGAGTGTGGGTGTGTGTGTGTGTGTGTTTGTGTGTATGTGTGTGTGTGTGTGTGTGTGTGTGTGTGTGTGTATGAGACAGTCTGTCCTTTTTGGAGTGACTAGGGAGCGGTATCCAAGGACACTTGGAGGGGAAGGAGACATGGGCGGCAGGTGTGGGGGTGGGTGTGGGGGGACAGGAAGGAAGGTGGAGGAACACAAGAATAATATAATAAACAAAGCGTACCGGTATATCCAATGTCGTCTTATAGTTTCTCTTCGACTTCCAGACGGTGTCATATAGTATAAGTGAACATTTGGGAGGTTAAGGGGGGTGACCTGCTTTTTGTTATTTCTCTCCTTTTCTCTCTTTCTCTGGCTTGTATCCATTCGGCCCCAGTCAGCCAACTATTTTAAGACGTTTATCCCCATCTAGGTGTCGATTTCTTCCTGGCGAGCGATAGCGAGCTAGCATTGTATGAAGAAATCCGGCTTCGCCAGAGATATTTTTCTATCGAAAAATTTACAAATTTAGACTGCTGTCAAACAAAAATAAATAATATGCTGGCTCGCTACCGCTCTCCAGTAAACAGTTGACACCTGGATGGGGATAAACGTCTTTAAATAGTAGGCTGAATGGGGCCAAATGGGTACAAGGCAGAGAAAAATAGAAAAGGACAGAACAAAAACAGGTCACCCCCCTTAAATATGAGTAAAATGGGCTTAATTCCAAAACTACATAATATTTATTGTACCAACTGTAAAATACTGTATTCAACTTAAAGTCTTAGGAGTCATAGTTAAAATTAGTGAAAATACAGTGACAATAATTTATCTGTAACATAATATGATGTACAGTACATTAATGAGTATCGTTCTGAGTCTAGACACTGGACAATTACCGGATAACCTAAACAAAGCACTCTCTACAAAAAGGAGGTAGTAAAGCAGTACCGTACCCAGACATTCTCGCCAGGTTGTCCTAGCTTCCCACATCATTACAATTTTCGAGCGAGTCTTGCGAACCAAAATCTCAATATTTATGGAATCAATCGAACTATATAAGGTCAACGTGGGTTCAGAGTGGGAAGATCGTGTCTCGCAACTGTTGGAATATTATTACAAAATTCTTAAATAACTAGAAGAAAATAAAAACGTGGATGTCAAACATGGACTCTCGTCCTGACTGTTTGTGGTTCGAATCCCGGCTGAGAGTAAAAACCATTTATGTAGCTCACATGTACTTGTGAGATATACCGTACCAAATATTAATGTAACGTGCGTGTTTGGCTGGGGGAGAATTTAATTAAATCAATTCAACCCGAGCTGCATGGGATTAGCCTAGTAAAAAAGTCCCTTTATAGGCTAGTACTTTGGAATATGGTTCCTAAGACTTCGTACCAGTATGGGTTCTTGTCCTGACTGTCCTTGTTTTGAATCCTGGCTGAGAGTAATAGCATATAATATATACCGATATATATGGTGAGTTATCTGCTCAACAGGTGGCGTTGTGTGTGTGTAAGTGTGAGAGTCCGAGTGTAGGGGATGAGACAGTGAAGCACGGGAACGAGGTGGCTTCAGAGATGGGGTCGTTTCGGGCCATGAGTGAGCACCGTGCCTCATGTGAAGGCAAGATGGCAGGTGCTCGTTGTACTCTACGTGCTTCACATATCTCACTCCCTAGACTGGAACAAGACCTCACGTCCATTGTAAAGCGGTGAATGTTAAGGCTCTCAGCCTATGCCCGAGAGGAAGTAAGTTGGAATATAAAAAAAAAAAAAAAAAATATATATATATATATATATATATATATATATATATATATATATATATATATATATATAATATACCGGTATATATATATATTATATATATATGATATATATATATCCCATTGATTTCTGCATTGTATTTACTTTATATTAAAATATTGTTATTTATGAGTTTGCCGTGTCCCCAACTTCATTATTCAGCACAAGGATTGTATTGAGAAATGTGTTGTTAGTTATGAAACCTTGGCATTTGTGGGACGCAGAGGTATAGTAGTTTCATATTTGTCAATGAGGTATCGATATTTATGTGGCTAGGGGACTCACAATCAAAGTTTATATACCCACTATAATCGGTTATATATCAACTGACGGTAAATTGAATCCCATAGCAACTTATTTATAGATACTTAATGGACAAATATGAAACTAATGTATATCCAAGTCATATTAATATGAAACTAATGTATATCCAAGTCATATTAATATGAAACTAATGTATATCAAGTTCATATAAATATGAAACTAATGTATATTCAAGTCATATTAATATGAAACTAATGTATATCCAAGTCATATTAATATGAAACTAATGTATATCCAAGTCATATTAATATGAAACTAATGTATATCCAAGTCATATTAATATGAAACTAATGTATATCCAAGTCATATTAATATGAAACTAATGTATATCCAAGTCATATTAATATGAACTAATGTATATCCAAGTCATATTAATATGAACTAATGTATATCCAAGTCATATTAATATGAAACTAATGTATATCCAAGTCATATTAATATGAAACTAATGTATATCCAAGTCATATTATATGAAACTAATGTATATCCAAGTCATATTAATATGAAACTAATGTATATCCAAGTCATATTAATATGAAACTAATGTATATCCAAGTCATATTAATATGAAACTAATGTATATCCAAGTCATATTAATATGAAACTAATGTATATCCAAGTCATATTAATATGAAACTAATGTATATCCAAGTCATATTAATATGAACTAATGTATATCCAAGTCATATTAATATGAAACTAATGTATATCCAAGTCATATTAATATGAAACTAATGTATATCCAAGTCATATTAATATGAAACTAATGTATATCCAAGTCATATTAATATGAAACTAATGTATATCCAAGTCATATTAATGCCAAGGTTTCACAATTAACACAATATTTCGCTACAAAATCTACATAATAACTGAGTAACCAAGATAGTAACATGGCAATTTATCATCAGCTGGGAAACAATGGACTATAGTGTGTATGTAATTTAAGGGGGCCCACCTCGCTTTATTTTTATCTTTCTCTCTCTCTCTGTTTGGCCTGTATCCATTCGGCCCCATTCAGCCTACTGTTTGAAGACGTTTACCCCCCATCCAGGAGTCAATATTTTCCTGGCGAGCGGTAGCGAGCCAGCATATATAAATGTTTGTTTTGACAGCAAGCTAAATTTGTAAATTTTTCGATGGAAAAATGTCTCCGGGGAGTTCTCCATACAATGCTGGCTGGCTATCGCTCGCCAGGAACCTGGATGGGGGTAAACGTCTTAAAACAGTTGGCCAAATGGATACAAGCCAGAAAAAGAGAGAACATGAGAGAAAGCTAAAAAATAGGTGAAATGTAACCGAGTAGAGTGAGTGAAGCGAGGGACAGGAAGCGGACATCCCCAGCAAGCCATCCACATACTACGATAACAACCTTTAGGGGTCATCAATACAAAAGGCTGCTGGGGAACTATACCCTTTTCCAAATAGGTAGGCATATTGTGAAAAACAACTGTTAAACTGTCTTGATAGCTTAATGCAAAAGTGCGCGGAATGTCGATGTGAGTATCCTAGGTTCCGAGTCCTTGGAGTGCCACATGTATTTGTTGATTTTACTATTTGAGTTTAGAGGTGAAGTTGGTTGGTGGAAAAAACAATAATATACTCAGGTAAATTGTGGGTGTGAGTGAGTAAAGTGAGAACAAGTAAATTTATATGATGGATAGGTAGGCCAGAAACCCTGAACCCAGATCTCTGTAACTCAAAAAGGGCCAAAGCAAATGGGCTGTAAATGTCCACACCTATTCCTTGGCTTATCCTTCCCCGATGGTTGAAATGTTAGTTCGATTACTCTAGTCGTTTGTGAGCTATAGAGGCAAATATTCAATAGTTTTGGCCTACATATTTGGAACAAGGTATAGATGGCCGGGAGTCGAGTTCACTGAAAAAATACGAAGACTGGCTGATATAAAAGACTTATCCCGGTCAGCTCTCGAACACTGACAGGTCCTTTGTGTGTTGAATAAAGTCCTTTGCAGGTAGGTAGAATATAGCTAAAATTGGCGTCATTTGATTGAAAGGGTTAACTAAAGGTAATTGATATATACTTTGTGTCAACTTGCAATGTCAACAATATTAACACCATCTGGTCCGACGTCTTGGGATTATTATGATATTTGTATGCCCCTGTTGAGCTAATTTTGTAAATGTTTGGATAGGATAATGTCCCGGCCGAATGCTGATTTGTTTTAAAGTTACAGGTTAGCTATTGCTTTACTACAGAAATATATTTTAACAAATGGGGTGAAACGTCTTAAAACCTACAATCTAATGGAAGGCAACCGGATATTTTGTGTGGGTAAAAATAAAATAGAGCACTGATTAAATGTCCCAATGTCTTGTATTAGTGTCCATCAACTTAAGGGGAGGTTCTAGACACCCTTCTTCCTTATGTTTAGCCCCATTATTTTTAAGATTTTTAAGATATTCGCCCCATTAGTTTGGTGATTTAGATAACTTATGTGCCATTTAGGTGATTTTTGTTTTCTACTGAAAAATGCTTGATGGAGGATTAGGGAAAAAAGTCAAACATAATAAATAAAATATTTAATTGAAATAATAACTGAATATATAATTAATACAAATATCTCCCCTTAACGGTAATTTCGGTGTAAATGTGACTTTATCAGTTGCTTGGCTATGTTATCTGTGTGTACCGGTAGGTTTTGATTGGATGGGTCAGGGGGGTACAGTGCTTTGGTGATTGTACGATATTCACACTCTGGTTCACTCATTCTCACTCACTCACACACACACACTCACACTCACTCTCACTTTCACTTTCACACACACTCTCACACACACTCTCACACACACACTCTTACACACACACTCTTACACACTCACACTCTTACACACTCACACTCTTACACACACCCCCACTCTTACACACACACACACACACACTCTCTTAAACACACACACACTCTTACACACACACACTCTCTATTACACACACACACACACTCTCTTACACACACACACACTCTTACACACACACACTCTTACACACACACACTCTTACACACACACTCTCTTACACTCTTACACACACACACACACACACTCTTACACACACACACTCTTACACACACACACACACACACTCACACACACTCTTACACACACACACTCTTACACACACACGCTCTTACACACACTCTCACTCACTCTCTGTTTTGTGATTGTATATGTGTGTGTGTGTGTAGATGTGAAAAATGCATGACAGGGTATGAGTGTGCTTCCCTTGCACTTTGGTTGGCTGATAATATCATGTGTTAAGGAGGAGGTAGTTGCTTTTTCTGGACCCCCTTCACCCTCATGTTTAGCATATTAGTTTTGAGAGTTTAAGATGTTATTTCCTTTAGTTTGGCGAGTTTTAGACCTGTTGCCCCATTTATTTGTCAATATTAAGACATTTCGTACCATTTAGGTGTCGATTGTTTCCTAGCGAGCGATAGTGAGCCTGTAATTATAAAAGGAATCGGCCTTCGGCCGGGACATTTTTCTACCGAAAAATTTACAAATTCATCTTGAACGGGGGTCTAGGGTGTGTTTGTTTGTTTTAAGATTGATGGAGGTCTAGCGAGGAAACTCAAACATGTATTAATAAATAGAGATATAGACCAACAAACTAGCACTAGCCTCTTAAAGAATTCCCCCTCCTCCCACCCTTTGATTTCCTCAAGAACATAATATTATGCCCTTGTCTAAACCACATAAATATCCGGTATGTAACTTATGTTCTTTGTGTGTGTATATATATGTGGCCTTTGGGAGCGGTGTATTACGTAATGATGTCCAGGATAAATCCGGTACAAGGGCATTAGTCTCTGACCCATCTATTTTTAAGTAACCCTCTGTTTTATTTAGCCAAGTTTATTTATTGGGAAATTTTATTATGATTGAAATAATTAGGCCTATGTCAATTTATTATATTTTGTTCTTCATACATCCATTACAGTATATATGCATTTGATATAATAGGCCTAGCTGTGCTGATCATTATGTGTGCTGATATTCGTTGTTCTAATGTTATATATATATATATATTTAAATTATATTATGATATATCTGTTGTCAAGCACAGTCAGGGGGTAATGTTTTATATATATTTAAATTAGATTATGATATATCTGTTGCCAATATCTGTCAGGGGGACGGGTTTATGACCATCGACCTTTGTTAACAAGAGAGGCATGATAATGTTCTTATCTACTCGATTGTAAGAATTAAAGTTAAGCCGGTATCACACGAGCGCATTTGCCCTCAACATTTATCCTCAACACTGGTCTGGCAGCTTCTGAGCTCAACATTTATAATATTTCTGTCATCTAAATTCATCTACCATCAGTCTAGTTTTCGATACCAGTGTAAAATAATCCAAAAATGTTGACAATCGAATAATGACCATAAAAGCTCTCGTGTGATACCGGCTTTAGACGACGCATTTACCCTCTTCAATCAGACGACGATTACTTTACTTTACAATGCTACTGCCAGAGGATTTTACTCAGCTTAGGAAGAACTTGTCTGGATGATATGGTAAGGACTATCTCAACCCTCCATCTCTGACAGGTCTTTTGTGGGTTGAATTCAGTCTCCTGGAGGTCGCTAGAATAGAAGTCAAATTGACGTCATCAGAGTGCAAGGGTTAGATATTAAGGGGGGTCAGCGTTTTTTTTGTTCTCTTTCTCTCATTTTCTCTCTGTCCCTGGCTTGTATCCATTCGGCCCCATTCAGCCAACTGTTTTAAGACGTTTATCCCCATCCAGGTGTCGATTTCTTCCTGGCGAGCGATAGCGAGCCAGCATTGTATGGAGAAATCCGGCTTCGCCGGAGACATTTTTCTATCGAAAAATTTACAAATTTAGCTTGCTGTCAAAACACCAATATATAGATAGATGCTGGCTCGCTCCCGCTCGCCAGGAAAATATTGACACCTGGATGGGGGGTAAACGTCTTAATATAGGCTGAATGGGGCCGAATGGATACAAGCCAAAAGAGAGAGGGAGAGAAAAAGAAAAAAAGCGAGGTGGGCTCCCTTAAATAATTGTGTGCGTGTGTGAACTTGCTATGTGTATATAATATTCACCTGTACTTATATAAATGTTTCTTCTATTTCAGGTAATAGGTTTGGTGCACCGGGCTGTTACTGGTGGTATTGTGAAGCTCTCACCAGTTAAAGGTACCGGGTATTATATTATATACACACCTTTAAAGTGTAGTAATCTCTCTGCGTCGCCTGTATTTTATCTGTCTTGCATTTTTTTTTTTTTTTTTTTTTTTTTTTTCTATATTCCAACTTACTTCCTCTCGGGCATAGGCTGAGAGCCTTAACATTCACCGCTTTACAATGAACAGTGAAGCCCGTGAGGTCTTGTTCCAGTCTGCAATGTTGTATAAACGTTACCTAAGGTGCATCTCTTTGGAACAAAATAAACACCATGAATTTGAGAGGTTAAAACAAATAAATAATACTATATAAACAACAAATCCGTAGAATCTAAATTCATGATTGATCACAAAACCATGGTATATGCACAATGAAACATAGTACAGTCGCACCACAAAGTCCTTGACCTTTCAAACTTTCAAACTTTCAAACCTTCCTTGACAACCCTAGGGTGCGACCGGAACCCTAAGAAGGTCAACTATGATATCAGGGAAAGAAGGTCAACTATGATATCAGGGAAAGAAGGTCAACTATGATATCAGGGAAAGAAGGTCAACTATGATATCAGGGAAACGTTTTGGTGTTGACGTCATAGTTTGTGTGTTGGTGTTGATGTATATATTGGTGGTGATGTCAGGGCAGCCTAGCCTATATTAGGATAATGTTGTTTGTGGTGTTCTTTTGTGTGAGTGTTTATGTGTGTGTGTGAGCCTGTGCGAGCATTTTCACGTGTGTGTTATTACGTGTGTTGTGTGTGTAAGCATGAACTACATGTGTATAGATACTGTAGATACAGTACAAAGGAGTACAAAGGAGTACAAAGGAAATCAAGCAACAACAGATCCAGTGACCCTTCTAGGTTGCTTGTCCTCCAAAACACTGAGGATCAAGTGTCCAAACAGTGGTTTAGAGTGGGTAAGGGAACATTGGAAAGGGAATTACTGCCCTGGAACTAATGTCCGTGGCAGGATTAGGAAGTTAGTAGGGGACAGATGGGTTAGTAACTGAGGGGGGGATAAAATAAAGTTATTCATTTACAAACGCAGTCAGTCGCGGGTTTGAATGCGAGATATGGTTGTTCTAGGCGGAGTTTTTAAATGAATCAACGGTGATGCAGTCCTATAACGTTTCGGGGAAGCCCATTCCACAAGTTGAACAACTCGATTTGAAGAAAAATTCTTAGATTCGTGCGAGTTAAAAGATTTTACCAATAATTTTTGCAACCGTTTTTCCCCGCGTGTAATTAGATTGGTCGATAGTGAAGTACTTACTACAGTCATATTGTCGATGCCGTTTGATGATTTGAACACTTGAATTAAGTCGCCTCTTAATCTGCGCTGGGTTAAGGAAATAGATTTAATTCTCTAAGACGCTCTTCGTATGGTTTGTTCTTTAGGCTAGGTATCATTTTTGGTAACTCTACGTTGAACTCGTTCTAACTTGTTTATATCTTTTTTGGTAATAAGGGCACCAGGATTGAACGCAGTATTCCAGAAGAGGGCGGACTAAGGAATTGTTAAAGGGTTAGGATAACTTCTTTGGATTTATGCTCAAATGACCTGCCTATAAAGCCAATTATTTTGTTTGCCTTCTTAACAACTTCTGAACATTGTTGACTCGGTTTTAGGTTACTCGATATTGTTACTCCCAGATCGGTTTCTCTGTTTACATTCTTAAGCGGAGTGCCATTCATCGAATAGTTTGCTTTCTCATTTAGGTATCCGATATGTAGTACTTTACATTTATCCGCATTGAAACTCATTTGCCAAATTTGGGCCCAACATGACAATTTATCTAGATTGTGTTGCATATCGTCAACTTGTTCTTTCGAGAGTACGCTATTTGCAATTTTTGTATCGTCAGCAAATTTTGAGATTGTACAGTGTGTGTGAGAGAGAGAGAGAGAGAGAGATATACTAAGGTAATTTCAGGTCTTTAATTAAGCGCAATTTCTTTCATTCGAGATTCAATAGCACTGTAACAGCCAACAGCGGCCATTACCCATCCCATTACGCAAGGGAGACGTTAACCAACCAGGGTTAATGAACAAATCTTTACGTCCTAGCGCGGCGCGAACGCCCAACTTTATGTAGGAAATCAATAATTATGCTATCAACTAGTGCCAAGACCAGCTAGGTGGCTAATAAACTATTTTTTGTATTGTCTGCATTGTTTAATGTAAATTATACTATTACCGCACTCCAGATGGTAAAGCAGATAACCTTGAACATACTGTACCACCATACTCCTACGAATTAACCCCTTCTGTACCGGAGACGTCTTTTAAATCTTATTCTAGCTATATATAGACTATTTTGGTCAGTTTAAAAACAATTAATTGGCTTCGAAATATCTAAATTACCTTTTTACTACCACAGAACCTTCTTGTGACGCACACAATCGTCTAGATATAGGTAACATAAAATACAAAAGACGTCGCCAGTACCGATGGGGTTAAAAATAATTCTTCCAAGTACACAATAACCCCCCCCCCCCCTCCTCCCCTCTTCTCCTTCATTCTCTCTATGTGTGTCTGTCTGTCTATCTATCTATCGAAATACTATTTATCTTATTTATATATATTTATTTATGTAGGGATCCATCTATCTAATTTATCTTTTTCATTTAAAACATATCCACGGGTTGGACATGCAAGGCCTTTGGTAAACTAAATGTTTACCTCTAACTCTACTATTGTCACCACTGCCACCATTATCACCACCACCATTACCACCACCACAATTACCCCCCCGCCCCACCACCCAACACCACCACCACCACTATTAAGTCCCCCACTCACCTGTCATCATTACCCCATCACCACCACCACCACCACCATTTCCCCACCACCATCACCACACCACACTACCACCACCATCATCACACTACCACAATCACACAACACCGCCACCAGCACAACCACCACCACCACTACTCTAAACCACTGTTTGGACACTTGATCCTCAGTGTTTTGGAGGACATGCAACCTAGAAGGGTCACTAGATCTGTTGTTGCTTGATTTCCTTTGTACTCCTTTGTACTCCTTTGTACTCCTTTGTACTACCAACAACAACAACATGTCATGGTACCCTAAACATTCCCACCCTCACCACTGTGTTCCCATGAGTACTTTACCATAACCAGTGTTGACCAATTACCTGCTACCTGCCAATATCGTCCATCATGTCACCACTAGAGTGCCTATAGTAACACAGATCGGCCAACCTTCGCCATATTGTTGCCTCTGGTGTAATTTGCCTGGCTTTACATTCAAATATATAGGCCTACTTACCCTATAGTAACAGAGATCCCCCAACCTACGCCATATTAGTGCCACTATACTTTATTTTTGTCCTGCTGATGGTAAATTGCCGTACCTTCATCTTAATTACATACCATAGCTATTACCAAGAGTTTGTAGGGAAATATGTTGTTAGATGTCGTTATTTTCCTGGCGAGAGATATCTTATTTTTTTGCTAACGAAAAATGTACGGTACACAATTTTTTTTTTTTTTTTTTTTTTTTGGGGGGGGGGGTTATGTTTTTCTACTTGATAGAGGTCTGTGGAACAAAATACAAAAACTCACGCTTAATACTTAATGTTCATGATTAACACCATACTCATTCGACTCTCTGATGCCAAGAGCTACTTCCCAAGCTGTGAAAACACTCCCGGTGGTTACTATAGCCTACCCTGTTCACTATAATTAGGCAAACAAACGTCATCCTTAACCTCTCTAACTCTATAAGGGCTGGAGCAAATGGGATGTAAATTGCCACGCCTATTCCCCGGCTAACTCTTTCCAAATGGTACAACTATTAGCTCGATGATTCAAGTCGTTTTGAGATATAGATGTTATTGGTCTAGATTCCTGGCCTACTTATAATAACAAGGTATAGTATAGAATGAATTGATCAAACAACTCGAAACAAAATAATACACAGGAACCTAATATTAACCCTATTCAGACGGCTAGAATTCAATTGATTAAATCGATTTTATCCAGCTTTTGAATGAGTTTTAATTAGGACCTTTAAGAACAATAACTTTATTCCCTTGACGGTAGTCTTAAAATTATTACCGTCACCGGAAAATAGTTAGAAATAATTACCAGTAGTTTGTATGAGTGCAAAACACACACACACACACACACACACACACACACACATTATTAAGCGTTTAGTGAGGTTGAAGGTTGAAGGGACCACTTATGATGACGACCAGAATATGTGTGAAATTATGAACAATACACTACACTCAGTATATACTAAAGATGATAACTTTGAAGAAGTACCGGTAGGTGTAATTGGTGATAAACTGGGAGAGATTAATTTTCTCCCAGAGGAGCTAGTAGAAATAATGAAAGGACTAGATGTGAAAAAAGCAGTGGGACCTGACAATGTAGCGGGATGGATTTTGAAAGAATGTGCTGATGAACTAGTGAAACCCTTATATGAGATAATGAAATACTCTCTGGAAGTGGGAAAATTACCAATGGACTGGAAGAGAGCCAACATTGTACCGATTTATAAAGGTGGGAACAGGGAACATCCATTAAATTATCGACCTGTGTCACTTACTAGTATAGTGTGCAAAATCTGTGAGAAAATAATTAAGAAAAGATGGATGATTTACTAAAAGATGGATGATTTACTTGGAAAAGAATAATCTACTATCTAACAGGCAATTTGGATTCAGGGAGGGTACCTCATGTGTTACAAATCTACTCAGTTTTTATGACAGAGTGGTTGACATATTACAAGAGAGAGATGGATGGGTGGACTGCGTATATATTGACATGAAGAAAGCTTTTGACAGAGTATCGCATAACAGGCTGAAGTGGAAATTAAAAGAGTATGGAGGGATTCAGGGTAGTTTGTTAAATTGGATGGAGGACTATCTTTCAGGGAGACAGATGAGGACTACTATCAGAGATACATTTTCTACGTGGAAAGATGTCACAAGTGGAGTTCCGCAGGGAGCGGTGCTGGCTCCATAATGTTTCTAATATACATTAACGACATGCCAAAGGATATAAATGCATATATGAATATGTTTGCAGATGATGCCAAGATCATGAAGCGTATAGATTCTATAGAAGATGAAAACAGTGGTAGGGAATTTCAGAGGGATTTGGATAGGATAAATCAATGGAGCAAGAAGTGGAAAATGGAATTCAACACAAATAAATGTCATGTAGTGGAAATGGGAGTAAGTAAAAGAAGGCCTCATATGGAATATAAGTTAGGAGAAAACACTATTAACCCATCAGAGAAAGAAAAGGACTTAGGGATAACTGTTAGGGGTGATCTTTCACCTGAGAATCATATTAATAAGATAGTGGGAGAAACATATGGACTGCTAAACAGAATAAAAATAGCCTTTAACTATATAAACGAGGAGATGCTGGAGAAAATAATAAAAACATTGGTGAGACCAAGACTGGAGTATGCGGCAGTGGTGTGGGCACCACATCTAAAAAAGCATATAAAGAAGCTGGAGAAGGTTCAGAGAGCTGCAACTAGGATGATACCAAAACTGAGAGAATTACCATATGAGGAGAGATTAAAGAAATTAGATTTACCATCTCTAATGGATAGGAGGGAGAGAGGCGATATGATTATGATGTACAACTGTGTGAGAGGACTCGAAAAGGTGGACAAGAAGGGTTATATTGTGAAAGATAATGGTAGAACTAGGGGGCATAGATATAAGCTAATGAAAGGAAGATGTAAAGGAGATGTGAGAAAGTATAGTTTCCCTTACAGAAGTATAAGTAAATGGAATCAGTTGGAAGAGGAAGTGGTGTGTGCCAAAAACATTCATATTTTTAAGGCAAAGTTAGATATTTGTAACTCAGGAAGCGGGACAATACGAGCCTAAAAAGCTCAACTCCTGTATACTACAAATAGGTAAATACACCATATGAGTGTGAGAGAGAGAGAGAGAGAGAGAGAGAGAGAGAGAGAGAGAGAGAGAGAGAGAGAGAGAGAGAGAGAGAGAGAGAGAGAGAGAGAGAGAGAGAGAGAGAAGAGAGAGAGAGAGAGAGAGAGAGAGAGAGAGAGAGAGAGAGAGAGAGAGAGAGAGAGAGAGAGAGAGAGAGAGAGAGAGAGAGAGAGAGAGAGAGAGAGAGAGAGAGAGAGAGAGAGAGAGAGAGTTTAATTGAATCACAAATACACACATCAAAGGAAAGTGTTTCTATAGAATATGATTTTTTTACGATATGGTCGGTGCTATGCAGTGAGGCGGACGGTCCGTTCAAACCTCATTAATAGTCAAGCCCACTGTTAGAAAAGCGGAAAATCTGTTAAACCATAGCAAATTTATGCAGTCAGTCAACCAGTGTTTCAATTAACCATCCAATCAGTCGGTTAATAAGTCAGTCTACCATTCTTCCAGTCACTCAACCAGTTACAACCAGAAGGACAAATGTACAACCATTCAGTCAGTCAGTCAATCAGTTAACCAGTCAGTTACAACCAGACGAACAGATACAACCACTTCACCAGTCAGTAAGTTAAACAATCAGTTAAGGGGAGGAAGACCGTTTTTTGGACCACCTTCTCCCTCATGTTTAGCCCCACTAGTTTTGAGATTATAAGACGTTAGGGCCGGTTAGGCCCATTAGTTTGGCGATTTTAACACCTTTCGCCCCATTTCGTTGTCAATTTTAAGACCTTTCGTGCCATTTAGGTGTCGATTATTTCCTGGCGAGCGATAGCGAGCCTGCAATTTTAAGATAAACCGGCCTTCGGCCGGGACATTTTTTCTACCGAAAATGTAAACATTTATCTTGAAGGGGGGTCTAGGGGGTGTTTTTCTAAGTATGATGGAGGTCTAGGGAGGAAACGAAAGAAATATATGAATACATGAATTAATAGACCAAACAAACGGCCAGTCTCCCCTTAACCATTGTGTCAGTCAGTCAACCAGTCAAGTCAGTCAACTCCTGTACACCACATGACTGATGCAGACAAGGAAGTTAGCCTATCTGACAAGCGTAAGACCAGTTAGTTCCTCCAGTCAAGTGTGGCCTAGAGACATGACAGACTGGTATGTAGATTAGCCCTTTGAGTACCAGCGAGGTGTTTTATAGTTTATTCTAGCTATATTTAGACGATATTACGCAGCTTAAGAAGGATCTGTGGTAGTTAAAAGGGTTTGTTGGGATAGTTTGAAGCCTTATTATTTTCAAGAAGTCTGAATGAAATCGTCTAATAGTTGCCAGAAAGTGATGAATAGGACGTCCCTGGTATTGTACGGGTATATAGGGGGTGGGGTGGGGGGGGGGGTTGCAGGCAGAGGGGAAATTTTATAAAAAATACTTTGAGGGGAGTGGGTTGTTTTTTCTGGACACCCTTCTCCCTCATGCATAGCCCCATTTGTTTTGATATTTTAAGACGTTGGCCCCATTAGGTTGGCGGTTTTATAACCTTTCGTCCCATTTTTGTGTCGATATTAAAACCTTTCGTACAATTTAGGTGTCGATTTATTTTCATGGCGAGCGATAGGGATCCTGTAATATAGTAGTAACCGGCCTTCGGCCGAAACGATGAAATAAAGTTTAGATAGTGTTGATACCAATTATTGATCGAAATATACTTGGTGCGGCGACATCACTTATTCGGCCGACTGTACAGTAAGAAGTTTACGGTAATACAAATGGTGTTACATCCCCCCCCCCCTGTTTTCTTTAAAGCTTGCCATAAATGGATATATAAAAAAACAAATGTAGATCCAGTCACTCAGGTTTCCATGCAGTCATGCAATATCTCGGCCATTCAACTACGGTACGTAAGCTGTCGTTCATGCAGTCATTGTATCCAGTTAGGTCATAGAGTTTATTGTTTCTACTTGGCGGAATGTTTACTGCCTTAACATTATTTGGTCCGACGTGTTGAGGGTGATTATGATACTGTATTTGTTTAGTTATTATTGAGGATTCTCTTTGTGTTTTCCCTTTCCGAGCAATGAAAATTAGTTTGTGTCCTAGGCTAATAAAAAACGCCTTCCCAGACTTCCTCCAAACTATAACTCAGACCCCTTTCAAGCTAAATTTGTACATTTTTCAATAGACAAATATCCCGGCCGAAGGCCGATTTCTATTATATTACAGGCTCGTTATCGCTCTGCCAGAACAAATATTGACACCTGAATGGAGTGAAGCACCTCATTATCGCCAAACTAATGGGATGAAACGTTATATAATATACAGTCAGTAAATAGGTCAAACAATTAACCAATCGGTGAGCCAGTGAGTATTTCAATCAGCGAGCCATTTAATGAGTGTAGCCTTTATTGACGTGTTAGGCAATATGAAGTGTGTGAGACAATGTTAGGTATCAGCCAGGCATGTCTTTCACCGATCATGGGTATCTCTCTCTTTCTCTCTCTCTCTCTCTCTCTCTCTCTCTCTCTCTCTCTCTCTCTCTCTCTCTCTCGCTCTCTCTCTCTCTCTCTCTCTCTCTCTCTCTCTCTCTCTCTCTCTCTCTCTCTCTCTCTCTCTCTCTCTCTCTCTCTCTCTCTCTCTCTCTCTCTCTCTCTCTCTTCTTTTTTGCTAAATAAAAGTGACTATCTATCTTTAATTAATGTAGTGTTTATTTACGCGTTACGCAATATGTCGTGTGAGTGTTTTATCAGCCAAGCATGCCCTTCCCCAACCATGTGTTACAGGAGAAACTACAGTACTGATTTATTCAATTCTTACATATTTTTTATTCTGGCTACCATTAAGGAAAAACATGTAGTTACTCACGTGGGAATCGATTGTTTAGTGAAATTTTCCTCAATTTGTACTCCCTTTGATTGCTAAAGGTCCTCCCCAATCAGAGTACAATCGTCTAGTACGGTATATACTAGCAATAATACAGTTTAAGGGAATCCTCCAACATTAACCAAAAGTTGATGGGATCCATTTGGGTAGGCCTACCAAACAAAGATACCTAATGGACAAGTTTCGTCAAAATCTATTAATTTAATCTGTAAATAATAATTCTATAATGCAAATAGAGACAAACACAGATACATGCCTCCAGCGGTATTCATGGTATGTATGTACTGTATGTATATACTCAGGCACATACCCCATAGCTGGGAGTAGTCGACTCGAGACAGAGCCCGAACAGAAACAACATTTAAAGTTCAAACTCTTAGGGCCTTGACCACTTTTGCATTCCCTTGCCCATTTTTTGCTCCGTCTCATTGAGTAGGTTAAATTTTACAAGGGTAGGAGGATTCCTAGCCCCCTGCCCCCAGAAGGAAAAGTAGCGCAGTAAAAGTGACAGACAGAAATGGCTAAGGTTGGGTAGAGGATGCCAAACCTCACTCTGGATAGGACCAGCCCTCACGCATGCAAGGTATATCATAGCGGTATTATATATAATATCTAGAGATTCAGTCAGACGGAGACGTTGTAGTGTCACGCGTACGAATGTAAAGAACTGGGTTGTTGTTGTTGTTGTTCCCCAGGCTGTCTGACCGAACAGCCCTAAGGTCCTGAGCAAGGCCAAGGCCATAACCGAGCGCCCCCACAGAACCCTCCCTGTTTTTCCACTAAGAAAGCCCAGGTGACCGAAGCTGATTGCAGGCGAGGAGCTGAGGAGGGTGCGGAAACGCCCGGGACACCGAAGCCCCATCCAAAGCCCTGTGCCTCTCAACAATTATGAAGGGAAAGTTGAGGGGCAAAGGAAAAATGTGACGCTTTGGCTCCCAGTCTGCCTACCTCTAGAACTGGGTTGTAAAAAAATGCATACCTTCATGAGCGCAGTTACTATCATGACATTAATAGTCCCTTTGTTAACGTCATAGAGACCTGCTATTGTATTCTGATCCGGACCCTACACAACAATGCTGGTTTGACGTGCTGCCTGGCTTGTTGTGGTGACTCAGTTGACATGTTGACTGGTTTGTTTGATATGTTGGGAGTATATAATTATCGACTAGTTGGACGTATGGACCATCTGGTTATATTCACTACTCTCATGGCTGTAATAGTAATAGTGCATTTGTTAACGTACTGGAGTTTTGCTATTGTATTCTAATCCGGATCCTACATAGACCAATGCAGGTTTAACGTGCTGCCTGGCTTATGATGACTCCGTGGACATGTTGACTGGTTTGTTGCCTTGATTGGATTCTTGTCATATTATCAAGCTGGTCTTTTTTACTGATTTAAGATATTGACTGGTTTCATATTTGCTGCTACTGGGACGAATTGTCAGGGTACTTTTTGGGTACTTGGGTCAAAAGTATGAGTCCTATTTGTGATGTACTTTGTTGTTGTTCTCGAGGATCATCTGAGGTTTGCTGAGGATAAGACAAATGTGGTATATTGTGGAGTTAATAAGCATTTTGTAATTTGGCAGCCGCATGTATCTGACCTATAGGATGGTCCTCTTTCACATATATAATCAATCTTGATTATTAAGGGGGTAGTGGTTATTTGTTTTATCTATTTATATATTTATATATTTTATAGTTTCATCGCTAGACCTCCATCAAGCTTAAAAAACACTCCCTAGACCCGGCCAAAGGCCAGTTCCTTCTAGAATTACATGCTCGCTATCGCTCGCCAGGAAAAAATCGACACCTAAATGGCACAAAGAAATGGGGCGAAAGGTCTTAAGATCGCTAAACTAATTAAACGAACGTCTTAAAATATCAAAGCTAATGAGGCTAAACATGAGGGCTACAAATCAATCACCTCCCCCTTTCTGGTGTTGTAGACTGCCCGGTACCGGTTACCCCCCCAGGGGGTGGACAAAAAGAATATGCCTCACGCATCCTACTGCGTGTCGTACAAGGCGACTAATAAGGGGGATGGCGATAGACTTGTGGACCAACAGCCATTACTATGCAATGAAGTCTTTATCTTAGCACTGTCTTGGTATGGCACTGCCGATGCTGGTGGGGTGCTGATAGGTGCCACAGAGGACTGAATCTTACCTGGGCGCTGTTTGGCACCACTCCTGTGTCGGTAACAGTGTTTACATGTTTGGGGCAGGACTTTATTGTTCTATAATCCAATTGCCTAATATACAGTATGAGTGTTGTTATGGTGCTGTCTTTTTGTAACACTGTTAAGGCTGGTGTGGTTGCAGATACTGCAGGTGCAAGTGCTGCAGGGGGGGGACTGTTGAGTCATGCTGAGGCACGGTTAGCACTATACCAACATCAGCCACAGTGATGACTTGGTGGGGCAGTGCTGTGGCGGGACTTTATTGTACTACAGTAGACTCCAACTACTGAAAGGCAACCCCGTCTGAGCCGCTACAGTGCATGTAATGGAAAAATTACGTTAAACCATTGTATGTATTTATGTATAGTGATAATAACTAATGACCTAATCTGTTGCACGGGCATTAAGGGGAGATGGGGCGTTTTTCCGCTCCCCCTTCTTCCTCATGTTTAGCCCCATTAGTTTTCAGATTTTATGACGTTCGGTTCATTAGTTTGGCGATTTTAAGACCTTTCGCACCATTTCTTTATCAATATTAAGACCTTTCGTTCCATTTAGGTGTCGGTTTTTTCCTGGCGAGCGAAAGCGAGCCTGTAATTTTAGAAATAATGGGCCTTCGGGCGGGATATTTTTCTAACGAAAAATTTACAAATTTTTCTTGCAAGAGGGTCTAGGGAGTGTTATTTTAAGCTTAATGGAGGTCTAGCGAGGAACTTTAAAACAAAAAATAAAAAATAATACATAGACCAAAAATCAAGCACTACCCCCTTAAGGACTATTTATTGTTTCCAAATAAATAACATTGCATATATTGATGGAAATGTACAGTTGACCAAATAATTAATATCAAAGGGATGTTTGGCGCTGTTTGTGCTGATCAATGTCTGTCGGATGTTGAATTTGGTGTGTAACTGTCTATATATTACATGATGAAGAATAACTTATAGAAAAGTACATTACAGTTTGCAAGATTGTGTTTTTGTTTTTGTTTTTTAAAGATCGCCATGTACAGTACATTTAGAATTGTGTTTATTAATGCCTGTCAGATGTTGATTAAGGTGTATAAGTTAATGTCTGCCGGATGTTAAAGAAAGTATATAAATATAATGCTGAATTAATGTTTGCAAGATGTTAAGTCTATCACTGATATCAAAAGTTTCTAAAATAGTATGCGTGTGATTCCTCCGTGTGAGAAGGAGGGAAGAATGTGTGTGTTGAGGGGGGGGGGGGAGAAGGGTGTATGTTTGTGTGTGATGGGGAGAATGAGGAAGAAAGGTTAAGTGCATTACTCCTGAGCTAAGCAATGTAGTGTGTGTGTGTGTGTGTGTGTGTGTGTGTGTGTGTGTTTTTGGTGATGAGTGAGTGTGTGTGAGGGAGAGAGAGCGGACGAAGGCGAGAGGAGGGATGACGGAGAGTGCGAGAGGATGAGAGAGAGACGGAGAGGACGATGGAGGAGAAGGAGTGGATGAGCGAGAGAGAAGTGAGTGAGAGATTGGCGAGGACGAGGAGACGGGAGAGAGAGAGGAGGAGAGAGAGAGGAGGAGAGAGAGGAGAGACGATTGAGGGTAGAGAAGGAGAAACCGGAGAGAAGAGAGGGAGGAGAGAGCGGATGGGGGGAGAGAGGCGTTGGGAGAGATTGAGAGCAGATAGAGAGGAGAGAGCGGCGAGCGGGAGGTGGGAGGGGGAGAGGATGAAGGAGGAGAGAGCCGAGAGAGACTTGAGAGATGACGAGGAGAGCGCGGGCGAGGGGGGGGGTGGGGGAGGTGGGGTTGTTACTAATAAGACAAGAGAGAGTGTGAGGTGTCCACTAACATCTCACCATCACTAACATAAGGAAGGGAACTACTGTGGCTTCCGTAACACCTCACGTGATGTCTTCTGCTCAACATTCCACACAATAACAAATTGGCACACACCTTAACCCTTTCTGAACCGACGACGTATTTTGTATTTTATTCTAGCTATATTTAGAAGATTTTTGCGGTTTAAGAAAGATTTGTGGTCGTAAAAAAGGTTAAGTGAGATAGTTCGAAGGCTGTTCAGTGTTCATTGCTGGAAGCCTTTCTTAACTAAATAAAATCGTCTAATAGTAGCCAAAATATAGTTTAAAAGACGTTGCCGTAGGTACAGAAGGGGTTAAGGGGAAGGGTATATATTTTGGTTGATTATTCCATATACAGTATTTATTATTTTGTTTTATTTTCCTCTCTATACCTCCATCAAACTTTAAAAACAAAAAAATCCATGAAATCTCCGTTTTAGATTAATTTGTACATTTTTCGGTAGAAATATTTCCCGGCCAAAGGCCGGTTTTTCCAAAATTACAGGCTCATTATCGTTCGCCTGGGATTTTTTGTTATACCTAAATAGCACGAGAGGTCTTAATATTGACAAAGAAATGGGGCGAAAGGTCTTAAAATCGACAAACTGATGGGGCCAAACATTTTAAAAACTGAAAACTAATGGGGCTAAACATGAGGGAGAAGGAGGTCTAGAAAAAGTGAACCCTCTCCCCTTAACAATAAACATTAGCATCAGATGTACAGTTGTTTTTGACATGGTGTAAATATTGTGGAGGAAAGTGTGTAGCTCTTGACCATTATTTTATACTCTGTTTCTTTGCAAGTTCCTATCAAGATTTTTCAGTTTTTTTGAAGATTTTATAGTGAAATAGGTTGCTAATTATATAACCTTGGTCTTAATATGATGCAGAGACATGGTGGTTTATAGTGAAATAGGTTGCTAATTATATAACCTTGGTCTTAATATGATGCATAGACATGGTGGTTTTATAAGGGTTTTGGGGAAAAAAAAATTTTTTAAGGTTGCTTTTAAATTATATAACCTTGGTCTTAATATGATGCAGAGACATGGTGGTTTATAGTGAAATAGGTTGCTAATTATATAACCTTGGTCTTAATATGATGCAGAGACATGGTGGTTTATAGTGAAATAGGTTGCTAATTATATAACCTTGGTCTTAATATGATGCAGAGACATGGTGGTTTATAGTGAAATAGGTTGCTAATTATATAACCTTGGTCTTAATATGATGCAGAGACATGGTGGTTTATAGTGAAATAGGTTGCTAATTATATAACCTTGGTCTTAATATGATGCAGAGACATGGTGGTTTCATATTTTTCCATTAAGTACCGATGAATTAGCTGCTAAGGTATTCAATTTTCCGTCAGCTGAAATGAAACTGAGTATAGTCTCATTGAAGGGGTATTTAGTTATGGACCCCTTCTCCCTTATGTTTAGCCCCATTAGCCGAGGGCCGGTTCTTCCTAAATTTCAAGCTCGCTATCGCTGACCAGGAAATAATCGACACCATAATGGCTGAGCAGGTCTTAAAATCGCTTAACTAATGGGGCGACCACATGCTTTCATTAACTTCATTTGGGGGTTGGTAGTGTTAAAAACGACATTACTTCATATAAAAATATAAAAACTAACGAAGCTGAACTTGAGGGAGAAAAGCGTCCAGAAACCCCCTCCCCCCGCCCCCTTTGGATGACATTATCTAACAGACAGACGGCTGGAGTGATGTAATGTTCATTGAAGTGGAAGGGGGAGGGAGGATGGAGAAGTGGGGATGACTGGAAAGCGTGAGTGACGTCTTTTAAATATATTCTAGTTATGGTATGGTTGCGAGAGAGAGAGAGAATATCCTATAATACACCAGCCTCCTCTAGATTAAATTTCAAGCCCCCTTTTGAAAGCGTTGATTGCATTGTTCGCTACCACCTTCCCTGGTAATGTATTCCACTCCTTCACCAGACGGAGTATGTTTATTGAGACGCGAGAGAGTGGAGGCGGGGGGGGGGGGGGGGGGGAGAGAGGGAGAAAAGTGAGAGAGAGGGGGAGGGAGAGTGAGAAAAGTGAGAGAGGGGGGGGAGAGTGAGAAAAGTGAGAGAGAGAGGGGAGAGAGTGAGAAAAGAGTGAGAAAAGTGAGAGAGAGGGGGAGAGTGAGAAAAGTGATGAGAAGAGAGGAGAGCGGGGAGAGGGAGAAAAGTGAGAGAGAGGGGGAGGGAGAGTGAGAAAAGTGAGAGAGAGAGAGAGGGGGGGGGAGAGTGAGAAAAGTGAGAGAGAGGGGGAGGGAGAGGGAGAAAAGTGGGAAAAAAAAAAAAAAACGGGAGGAGAGGGGGAGGGGGGGAGAGAAGTGCGAAAAGGGAGGAGGAGGGGGGGGGGGGAGTGAGAAAAGTTAGAAAGAGAGTGAGTGTGAGAGAGAGTAAGAGTTAATTAAAGAAAAAGTATAGGTGTGCAACAAACTCTGAGAGAAGAAGACCCACAGACCATAATCCCCCCCTGTCACCTACTGTCACACTTCTTACACCTACCACCACCACCACCACAACACCTTAACACCACCACAGCACCAACAACACCAATGCACTTTATCGTACCTCTTACACTGTAGTCTGTTTAATTCCAGCTGACGGTAAATTGCAAAGTTACCATCAAAATGTATCAGTAATTTTGAAGATTTTGTTGTGAAATATGGTGTTAATGATTTAAACTTGGCACCTTTAACTGTGTTGGTGGTGTAATGGTGTAGATGTTTATGTTCTGGGTGTGGTGTCCCGAGTTAGAAATCCCGGGAGGACCATACGCTTTCATTAGTTTATTCAAGTACATTGGGGTTTGTAATGAATGATTCAAGTTCCTTAATTAGTAACATACAGACATAGTAGCTTAATATTTATCCATTAATTATCGATAAATCAGATGCAAAGGGATTCAATTTACCGTCGGCTGAAATGAAATGGAGTATATAATATACCTACAGTATGTGTTAAATCGAGTATAGCCTATATACCTACTGTATGTGTTATTATACCCTGTTCCACGTAGGTTGGCCAGAAATCGTGAACCCTAACCTCTGTAAGGGGAGGTGTGGTGGAGTGGTCATGCCACTGGACTGGTAATCCAATGGACCCGGGTTCAAATCCCGATATGTCAATGGGAAGATATTATTGGGATTGAATTTGTGCTGTACCTAGTATCAGTGCATTACCACAAAGCCCACCGAAATGCCAAAAAAATACCCTCATTGTTCCCTGATTAAATAACACTGTATGAATATTCCCATATTCAAAATATGTTACAGGGGAACAATGCCTAGTGAGTTTACTGCTCAATAGGTGGCATTCTGAGAGTGAGGGTCTGAGTCTGGAGGGTGAGACGGTGAAGCACTTGGGCGAAGCAACCGGCCGCTTCAGAGATGGAGCTGCTTCGAGCCATGGTGGATGCTTCGCATGTCTCACTCCCCAGACTGGAACAAGACCTCACGGGCTTCACCGAACAAGCGGTGGAATGTACAGGCTCTCAGCCTATGCCCGAGAGGGAGTAGTTGGAATATAGAAAAATAAAATAAAAAAATAAATAAAAAAAAGCTAGAGCAAATGGGCAGTACATTTCCACACCTATTCCCTGGCAGACCCTTCCCAAATGGTAGATATATGAACGTGATTACCCCAGTCGTTTTTAGTTATAGAGGTTAATGATCAAGAATGTATACCTATTAAAATGGCGATAGTAATCTAAAAACAAGTTAATAGTAGCTTTATCAACACCAATGACCTTTGTCGCATCTCTTTCACTATTGACCTATGTGTTATTAGTATCTACATAGTTAATATTGTCTTTTATCTGTTACACTAGTTATCTATTTATACTAAGTTGCTATTATCTGAGACATGGGTTAATTGCAGATTCAATAGGTTTGAGTTGAACTTTACTTACTGATTTTTTTTTAAATCGTACCATTTCTTAGATGTGTGCAATATATTTAGTGTGTGGCAAGTGGTCATACAAGTGTGTGTGTGTGTGTGTGTGTGTGTGTGTGAGAATAACAAAACCATACAAATACTGGTACATAAACAGTGACGATAGAAGAGTGATAAGAACACATGGATAATGATGCTAAGAGGAGAAGAAGAACAATAATAATGCCAAGATACAAATAAATCATGAACAAATGGAGAGACACGTGCACACTCAAAACAAACGAGAAGAATAACAAACACTAACGTCGAAGAATTAAAGGACATAATTCGAGATAGCCTATTAGCCAGCACTTGAATGTAAGTACAGTAGAGACAATAATGTGATAACAGAGACGGACGTAATGAAGGGAAGATTGGGAAGAGAATGAGAAATGGGAAGAGCAGAAAAGTAGGAAGAAGAACGAAAAGGAGTAGGAGGAGGGTGACAAGAAAACAAACAATAATAACAGCAACACACACGTTCAAGGACAAACACAGACCGATGAAACGAATATGAGAGAGAGAGAGAGAGAGAGAGAGAGAGAGAGAGAGGTGAGGAGAGAGTAGAACAGGAGAGGGAGACCGGAAGGAGAGAGAGAGAGAGAGAGAGAGAGAGAGAGAGAGAGAGAGAGAGAGAGAGAGAGAGAGAGATTTTCCACCAACTAACCAATGATAACAGTTCTACACTGGAATGTAAGCGCGAATAGAGGAAACGACGTGAAGATAAAGAGTGACGCAAATAATGAACAAGACGAAGAGAGGAAATGGGAGGAGGGAGATAGATAATAGGAAGAGGAGGAGAAGAGAAGGCTGAAGACGAAGAATGATAAGAAGAACAACAAATACTGAGAACGTAATTAGATACAAACAAATATACAGCGACGAAAGAAGAGAGAGAGAGAGAGAGAGAGAGAGAGAGAGACGAGGACGAGAGAGAGATGGTGGAGAGAGATGGAGAAGAAGACGAGATGAGAGAGAGAATAACAAGCACTAGAACGTCAACATATTATTGGAGGAAGTATATGGAAGAAAATAGGTGCAAGAGGAAGAGGGTGAAGGGAAGAAGAGGCAGAAGAGAAGAGGGAGAGGAGGAAGAAAAGAGGGAGAGGAGCAAGAGAAGAGGAGAGGGAGAGGAGCAAGAGAAGAGGGAGAGGAGCAAGAGAAGAGGGAGAGGAGCAAGAGAAGAGGGAGAGGAGCAAGAGAAGAGGGAGAGGAGCAAGAGAAGAGGGAGAGGAGCAAGAGAAGAGGGAGAGGAAGCAAGAGAAGAGGGAGGAGAGCGAGCAAGAGAAGAGGGAGAGGAGCAAGAGAAGAGGGAGGAGGAGGAGCAAGAGAACGAGGGAGAGGGAGCAAAGAGAAGAGGGACGAGGAGCAAGAGAAGAGGGAGAGGAGCCAAGAGAAGCATGTGAGAGGAGCAAGAGAAAAGAGGGAGGGACCGCAGAGAAGAGGGCAGAGGAGCAAGGAGAAGAGGGGGCGGGAGCAAGAGAAGAGGGGAGGAGCAAGAGAGAGGAGAGGAGCAATGAGATAAGAGGGAGAGGAGCAGCAAGAGAAGAGGGAGAGGAGCCAAGAGAAGAGTGGAGAGGAGCAACGAGAGATAAGAGAGGGAGAGGAGCAGCTAAGAGAAGAGGGGGGAAGAAGGAAGCCAGAGAAGAGGGAGAGGAGCAATGAGAAGATGGACGGAGGGAGCAAAGAGAAGAGTGAGAGCGAGCAAGGGATGAAGATAGATGGAGAGGAGCAAATGAGGAAGATGGAGGGGAGCAAGGAGAGGAAGCAAGAGAAGAGGGAGAGGAGCAAGAGAAGAGGAGGAAGATAAGGGAGGAAGAGGAGAAAGGAGAAGAGGGAGAGGAGCAAGAGAAGAGGGAGAGGAGCAAGGAACAGAGGAGGAAGATAAGAGGCGAGAGGAGCAAGAGCAAGAGGGATAGGAGCAAGAGAAGAGGGAGAGGAGCACGAGAAGATGGAGAGGAGCAAGCGAGGACGATGGGAGGCGCAGAGAAGAGGGAGAGGAGCAAGAGAAGAGGGAGAGGAGCAAGAGAAGAGGGAGAGGAGCAAGAGAAGAGGGAGAGGAGCAAGAGAAGAGGGAGAGGAGCAAGAGAAGAGGGAGAGGAGCAAGAGAAGAGGGGAGAGGAGCAATGAGACAGAGGGAAGAGGAGCAAGAGAGAGGGAGAAAGAGGAGAAAGAGAAGGAGGCGGGACGGAGCAGAGAAGAGAGGAGAGGAGCAATGAGAGAAGAGGGGAAGATAAGAGGGAGAGGAGAAGAGCGAGGGGAGAGGCGCAAGGAGGAAGAGGAGGAAAATAAGAGGGTAGAGGAGCAATGAGAAGAGGGAGAGGAGCAAGAGAAGAGGGAGAGGAGCAAGAGAAGATGGAGAGGAGCAAGAGAAGAGGAGCAAGAGAAGAGGGAGAGGAGCAAGAGAAGAGGAGGAAGATAAGAGGGAGAGGAGCAAGAGAAGAGGGAGAGGAGCAAGAGAAGAGGAGGAAGATAAGAGGGAGAGGAGCAAGAGAAGAGGGAGAGGAGCAAGAGAAGAGGGAGAGGAGCAAGAGAAGAGGGAGAGGAGGAAGAGAAGAGGGAGAGGAGGAAGAGAAGAGGGAGAGGAGGAAGAGAAGAGGGAGAGGAGGAAGAGAAGAGGGAGAGGAGGAAGAGAAGAGGGAGAGGAGCGAGAGGAGCAAGAGAAGAGGGAGAGGAGCAAGAGAAGAGGGAGAGGAGGAAGAGAAGAGGGGAGGAAGAGAAGAGGGGAGGGAGAGAAGAGGGGAGGAAGAGAAGAGGGGAGGGAGAGAAGAGGGAGAGGAGGAAGAAAAGAGGGAGAGGAGGGAGAAGAGAGGAGAGGGAGAGGAGCAAGAGAAGAGGGAGAGGAGCAAGAGAAGAGGGAGAGGAGCAAGAGAAGAGGGAGAGGAGGAAGAGAAGAGGGAGAGGAGGAAGAGAAGATGGAGAGGAGGAAGAGAAGAGGGAGAGGAGGAAGAGAAGAGGGAGAGGAGGAAGAGAAGGGGGAGAGGAGCAAGAGAAGAGGGAGAAGAGCAAGATAAGAGGGAGAGGAGCAAGATAAGAGGGAGAAGAGGAAGAAAAGAGGGAGAGGAGCAAGAGAAGAGAGAGAGGAGGAAGAAAAGAGGGAGAGGAGGAAGAGGAGAGGGAGAGTAGAATAATTCCGAGGTTACGAGCAGTGAAGCAAGAAGACAAGCACCTCTCCACACCTGATGTATTGCTTGCTGATCCCACTCACATGTAAGCCTGGAGAAACCTGTAGTATATGAAGTGTGTTCCTTATTCATCTTTCATCTTGCAGCTTTTACATTCAACTTCATCATTTATTCTGTCGTACTATATTCATCTTTTGCGTTTCATCTTTCAGGTGTTGTTGTGTGTGTGTGTGTGTGTGTGTGTGTGTGTGTGTGTGTGTGTGTGTGTGTGTGTGTGTGTGTGTGTGTGTGTGTGTGTGTGTGTGTGTGTGCGCGCGCGCGCAGTATGGTAGGTTAGAATAGAGTAAGGCTAGGCTATGCTGAGGTGAAACAGACAAACACCTCTTAACACTTGATTTATTACTTGTAGTCGCCAGTCACACAGGAGAGACCCGTATATAAAGTTAGTTCCGTATTCATCTTTTACCTTGCTACATTCACATTCAAGTTTCTATAAGGATTGTTAAGCATATATTCTGTTTGGATATGATTGTGTACCGTACTTTATTTTCTATTAAACCTAATCTGTTGTGTTGTGTTATGCTTTCTGGCACAATACGTCTGCAAGTTGCCCTGTCTTTGCTTACTGACGGGTTTATAGTGTATGCGTGTGATCACTTTTCTTCACTCAAGCACATGAAAGGAGGAGGAGGAAGGGAGGGATTGGGTGGAGGCTGAGATGGTGTTGACGTAATGTGCATTTCAAGGTTACGGTGTTTTTTTTTTCTTCAGGTCTCCATAGTTCAGACGCACATACTGTACACGTTGCTTACACACACACACACACACACACACACACACACACACACACACACACACACACACACACACACACACACACACACACACACACACACACACACACACACACACACACACACACACACACACACACACACACACCTCTCTCTCTCTCTCTCTCTCTCTCTCTCTCTCTCTCTCTCTCTCTCTCTCTCTCTCTCTCTCTCTCTCTCTCTCTCTCTCGTCAGGTATCAAATAACGTGAGTCACTTTGAGCAACCAAGACCAACCACACATAGTCCTTGTCTGGTAGTCTCACCTGGTAGGAAAGAGGAAGGTAGGTACAGTCGGCCTAATAAGTGATGTCTGGGCACCAAGTATGTTTTGATCAATAATTGGTATCAGTCTTCGTGGTGCAATGCATAAGTGTGTTGATTTTCGGTGTGAGAGTCCTGGGTTCGAATCCACGGACTGCCACATGTCTTGTTAAATTTCATTAATCGATTTTAGGAGTGGAGTTGGTTGTTGGATAGAACATAATAATATCTAAGCTTAATTTCTTCATATCGAGTAAAATATACAAACATGTTCCTACACTTACCCACCCTATTCAACATCTGACAGACATTAATACAGCACAGAGCAAGCCAAACGTAATGCCTGGAACATGACTTATTAGCGCGACCGTACACTATAGAAATAATGGTTTGCAAAGGGTAATTGAAATATCCATAATAATATTCCCATTTAAAGGTATACTGGCGGTAATAAACCCATCATATATTAGAATAGAAAGGTGAATCATCGTCAATATACCCAATGATTTTATATAGCCTTTGCATACCCTTCCTTTGTTTTAGAGTATGGTAGGTATGGGTTGATTGTCTTGGTTGTCTCATTGGTTACTGTGTGGTTGGTATTGTCTGAATGGTTTGTTGTATATATATATATATATATATATATATATATATATATATAGAAAAGATAGTAGGTAGATATATTTTAAGTATATAATGAAAGGTACACCGGTATATAGATACAAATATAGATATGTAAGTAGGTCGATAGATGGTTGCCAAAAAAAAAGAGAGGGAGAACTATAAAGATTGTGAAATAGATAAGTAATGGTAGGTAGACAGTTTTATATATATATATATATAATGTGTGCGTGTGTGTGTGTGTATACAAGGTATTATAATATAGCATTCCCGTTAGATGTATGTTGTTATCCCCACACAAACGCCATATGGACCATTTTTTGTCTGGCCTCTAGACCAAATGCTCACTTAATCTCCCCAAACTACACTCATTTGTCATATATTTGCTGGACACTGCATAACTGATCTCAAGTGTACGCTGTGTTACCGATGATTACTTTGGGATGTATATAATGTTTGTGTGTGCTTTGGGATACATATGATGTGTGTGAGTGTGGTTTAGGATATTAGTGTGTGTTTGCGTGTAGTTTAGGATATATACTGTATGTGTGTGCGTGTGTGTGTGTGTTCATTATTAATGGTCATAATAAGTGTTTTTTTAAAGACTGGTTTCTTATGGTATGTTCGAAATTCTCAGAGGTCCATTCTCACGGTCACGGGAACTATAGGAAGAGGGGGTGGGAGTGAGTGTGTGTGTGTTGGGGGGGGGGGGGGGGAGCTTCAAATAATCCAAGAGTAGCCTAGTGAAAGTCTATGGCTATGCAGGGTTCTAGTGAAAATCTATGGTTGTGTGGTATATGGAGGGTTATAGTGAACATCCATGGCTATATTGTATAGCCTACCCCGGATTTTGTCGTATTTGCCTTTAAGTTTCTGATGCTAAATTAATCTTTGCTGAAATATCTATCGGTTATATGATGCCTTTTATGTATGTATGTTATTGCCATTATACTGTAGCCTACCTAAGAGGCATGGCTTAAAATGTTGAATGCAAATGTTATCCTTAACCTTATTCCTCACTTGCGCCGGAAATAACACACACCAGTATTTCACAAGATTACAAGTTTGTTGTTGTGGTAATCGCGGTATTGTAGACAATGATCCCGTTTCCTGAGGGAGGAGGAAATGTTTTAGGTTACTTCTTCATTCAGTTTTTTTTGTTCGTACTTATTCCTCCTCCACCACCACCTCTTCTTTTCATATGTGTCTTCTTTTTCTTCCCCTTCCCCCTCGTCTTCCCGTTCTCCTTGTGATTCTCCTCCTTCACCACCAATTCTTCTTTTATTTGTTTATTCTTTCTCTTTTTCATTTTTCTCCTGCTAATCTTACTCAACCTCTTCTTCATTATCATATCTTCTTCCTCCTCCTCCTCCACAAGCCGGCTTTGCTTTCACTGTTACGATTGTTGCTGCATTATTCATCCCTCTTGTATTATTCATCCCTCTTGTATTATTCATCCCTCTTGTATTATTGCTTATGTTTGTCATGTTTGCTGTGTTGTTATTGTTGCGTGCTGACGGTGTAATTGTTCTCGTTGGTGATAATATTGTTTTCTACCATTATTGTTTGTGCACGTTGTGTTACGGATATCTGCTCTAGGCGGACATTGCAACATTTTGAGGTTGTCTTGGCGTGTGTTGCTATTGTTTTGTTATTGGTGATATTATGTTTTTATTAATATTGTTTAGTGATTAGTGTTGGTTAGTAGTAGTGGTAATAAGAATAGTAGTAGTAGTAGTTGTAGTAGTAGCTGTAGTAATGGCCGTGATTTTAGGTTGTATTATGTTCTTTTGTTGTTATATTGTTGTGACTAATTTATTTGTAATATTGTTGCTTAATTTTGTATTGTTTGTATTGTTTTTGTTGCGGATGTTTTGAACTGGAAACGTTATTGTGCTCGTGGATGTTATTGTTTTTGTTGTGGATGTTTTGAACTGGAAACGTTATTGTGCTCGTGGATGTTATTGTTTTTGTCATTTGTTTGTGTGTATTGTGTCACTGATATTGTTTTCATTTCTGTTTTAATATATTTGTTTTTAATGTTTGTATGTGTTTATTGTTGGTTTAGTTGATCTTGGGGATGTTAGTTACTTAAGGGGAGATTTCCACTTGAGGGATTTTTTTTCTTGACTTCTTTCTCCCTCATGTTTAGCCCCATTGCTTTTCTAACTTTAAGACGTTCGCCCCATTATTTTGACGATTTTAAGAACTTTCGACCCATTTCTGTCAATTTTAAGACCTTTCGTGCCATTTAGGTGTCGATTTTATCCTGGCGGGCGATAGCGAGCTGTTATTTTAGGAACCGGCTTTCAGCCGGGACATTTTTCTACCGAAAAATGTACAAATTTATCTTGAAAGGGGCTCAAGGGGGTGTAATCTTAAGCTTGATGGATATCTAGAGACCAAACTAAAAACCTCCCCTTAAGAGTGCTATTGTTATCGCTGATCTAATTGGCTTATCATCATTGTTAGTGTAAATTGTGTCATTGATAGCGTTGTTGTAATTTGTATGTTTTGAGGTTGTCTTTGTGTTTGTAGTTAATATGTTGTTGATGTTGTGGCCTTATTTGTCATGATTGTATTGTTATTGTTTTCGTTGATAATTAATATAGTTTGTTTTTATGCGTACATTGTCATTGATATCGTTGTATTAGCCATGTACATTGCGGCTTTTGTGAATTGTGGTGAATTAATTGGTTGTATTTGGCCTAATGTTAAGGTGTCAAAAATCTGTGTGTGATAACCCGGGTTCGAATCCTGGTGGATCGGACATGTGCTTTCATTAATTTCATTGGAGGTGTTTGGTGTTGTGGTGAAACTAATAAAAAATAGAATATCTTATTTGTTTTCTTTTGACCTTAGCTGTTGCATTGTTTTTGTTGATGCTATCTACTTCATGTGATCCACGTTAATTAATTTTTTGCTGCGCTGACCCCGTTTTCTTCCAGTGATCTTTTTATATATATATATATATATATATATATATATATATATATATATATATATATATATATATTGGTGTACTGTATATTGTGTTTTTGTTGTACACTAAATACTGTTTGGTGGATTTGTCTCTTGTAATAGGATGTATTTGTTTATCATAATGTGATTCTTTATTCGTTAATATTGTCATTTTATATTGTTTATGTGGTTGTTATTATATATATATGTAGTTATGTTATTGTTTATGTGGTTGTTATTATATATATATATATGTAGTTATGTTATTGTTTATGTCACCGTGTAAACCTATTTTCCTTGGTGACAATCATAGTGAGACTTCCACCATCCAGGTTCACGCGTCCGCCATCTTGTTTACCTCAGTTTGCGTCTTCTATTGGAAGATGACCTCCATATGAAATGTATTTACTACGGTGATGAATAACAAACTGTACTTTAAAGGGGTGCCGGCAGTGTTTATTGTTTTGGTAAATTAATTGTTTTTTTTTTAGACCTCCATCAAGCTTTAAAAAAACACCCCTTAGACCCCCTTAGACCCCCTTCGAGATAAATTTGTACATTTTTCGGTAGAAAAATTTCATGGCCGAAGGCCGGTTGCTCCACAATTTCAGGCTCGCTTTCGCTCGCCAGGAAAAAATCGACACCTGAATGTCTAGAAAGGTCCTAATATTGACAAAGAATTGGGGTGACAAATCTTAAAATCGCCAAAATAATGGAACGAACGTCTTAAGAACTCAAAACTAATGGGACTTAACATGAGGGAGAGGGAATCCAGAAAAAACAACTACCTCCCCCATAATTCAATCTTACGCACATTAGTCCAATGCATGAAATCAAAACAAAAGAAAGGGAGTGCTAAGAAGTATTAAGAGTGTTAAGAGGTAATATTTGTTAGTGATAAGTTTGGACATGCTGTTTAAGTATATTGAAACATTCCCTCAATTCACAGTGTTTTTCCTCAATCATCGTGCAGTGTCTCTTGTTTATCATGAGCAGAGTATCAGCTATTTGGTTCCCGGACAACTCAACCAGTAGACCATTTCAATCAGTAGATCTCAGCAGTACCAAATCGACCAGGGCCAACTAAATCTGTATTAAATTGAAGCCCTAACCTAACTCTACCAAACCTAACCTAACTGTATTGGTTGAAGTGTTACTGGTTGGTTGAGATGATACTGGTTGAGAGTTACTGGTGGAGATGATCTGGTTGAGAGCTACTGGTTGAACTGGTCTACTGGTTGAGAGCTACTGGTTGAGATGATACTGTATGAGAGCTACTGGTTGAGATGATCTACTGGTTGAGATGATCTACTGGTTGAGAGCTACTGGTTGAGATTATCTACTGTTTGAGAGCTACTGGTTAAGATGGACTACTGGTTGAGATGATCTACTGGTTGAGAGCTACTGGTTGAGATTATCTACTGTTTGAGAGCTACTGGTTAAGATGGACTACTGGTTGAGCGCTACTGGTTGAGATGATCTACTGGTTGAGAGCTACTGGTTGAGATTATCTACTGTTTGAGAGCTACTGGTTAAGATGGACTACTGGTTGAGCGCTACTGGTTGAGATGATCTGGTTGAGAGCTACTGGTTGAGATTATCTACTGTTTGAGAGCTACTGGTTAAGATGGACTACTGGTTGAGATTATCTACTGGTTGAGAGCTACTGGTTGAGATGATCTACTGGTTGAGAGCTACTGGTTAAGATGATCTACTGGTTGAGAGCTACTGGTTAAGATGATCTACTTGTTGAGAGCTACTGGTTGAGATTATCTACTGTTTGAGAGCTACTGGTTAAGATGGACTACTGGTTGAGAGCTACTGGTTGAGATTATCTACTGGTTGAGAGGATCTACTGGTTGAGATTATCTACTGTTTGAGAGCTACTGGTTGAGATGATCTACTGGTTACGATGATCTACTGGTTGAGAGCTACTGGTTAAGATGATCTACTGGTTGAGAGCTACTGGTTGAGATGATCTACTGGTGGAAAGCTACTGGTTAAGATGATCTACTGTTTGAGAGCTACTGGTTGAGATGATCTACTGGTTGAGAGCTACTGGTTAAGATGATCTACTGTTTGAGAGCTACTGGTTAAGATGATCTACTGTTTGAGAGCTACTGGTTGAGATGATCTACTGGTTGAGAGCTACTGGTTAAGATGATCTACTGTTTGAGAGCTACTGGTTGAGATGATCTACTGTTTGAGAGCTACTGGTTGAAATGGTCTACTGGTCACTCAACTACAAGTGCAGTCGATTGTCCAAAATGAATCACAAGTGTTCAGCGTTGCCACTACTGTCATAAGTGTAAATCTTTCTCCAGGTAGGGTTTGTTTACCTGTATTCTCTCTCTCTCTCTCTCTCTCTCTCTCTCTCTCTCTCTCTCTCTCTCTCTCTCTCTCTCTCTCTCTCACCATATAATATGTAGGCTTGCCTTATAGTATAACCGCAGTAAACTACTGTATAATTATAATACCGTAAACATTAGAGAGAGAGAGAGAGAAGCTTGTAGATCGGCCGCATTATACTAGAAAGGTATTATCCTCAACATTTCTCTAAACAATCCCTTATATGTCATAGTCTAACCCTGACACACTTTGCAGGTCGGGACAGAGAGAGAGAGAGAGAGAGAGAGAGAGAGAGAGAGAGAGAGAGAGAGAGAGAGAGAGTACAAAGGAGTACAAAGTACAAAGGAAATCAAGCAACAACAGATCTAGTGACCCTTCTAGGTTGCTTGTCCTCCAAAACACTGAGGATCAAGTGTCCAAACAGTGGTTTAGAGTGGGTAAGGGAACATTGGAAAGGGAACTACTGCCCTGCCACTAACGTGGCAGGACTAGGAAGTTAGTAGGGGACATATGGGTTAGTAACTGAGGGGAGGATAAAGTTATTCATTTACAAACGCAGTCAGTCGCGGGTTTGATGCGAGATATTTGTCTAGGCGGAATTTAAATGAATCAACGGTGCTGCAGTCTATAACGTCTCGGGGAAGCCCATTCCACAAGTTGACAACTCGATTGAAGAAGAAATTCTTAGATTCGTGCGAGTTAAAAGATTTACCAATAATTTTGCAAACCGTTTCCCCGCGTGTAATTAGATTGGTCGATAGTGAAGTACTTACTACAGTTCATATTGTCGATGCCTTTGATGATTTTGAACACTTGAATTAAGTCGCCTCTTAATCTGCGCTGGGTTAAAGGAAATAGATTTAATTCTCTAAGACGCTCTTCGTATGGTTTGTTCTTTAGGCTAGGTATCATTTTGGTAACTCTACGTTGAACTCGTTCTAGCTTGTTTATATCTTTTTGGTAATAAGGGCACCAGGATTGAACGCAGTATTCCAGAAGAGGGCGGACTAAGGAATTGTAAAGGGTTAGGATAACTTCTTTGGATTTATGCTCAAATGACCTGCCTATAAAGCCAATTATTTTGTTTGCCTTCTTAACAACTTCTGAACATTGTTGACTCGGTTTTAGGTTACTCGATATTGTTACTCCCAGATCAGTTTCTCTGTTTACATTCTTAAGCTGAGTGCCATTCATCGAATAGTTTGCTTTCTCATTTAGGTATCCGACATGTAGTACTTTACATTTATCCGCATTGAAACTCATTTGCCAAATTTGGGCCCAACATGACAATTTATCTAGATTGTGTTGCATATCGTCAACTTGTTCTTTTGAGAGTACGCTATTTGCAATTTTTGTATCGTCAGCAAATTTTGAGATTGTGCAGGTGAGACCCTCATCTATGTCGTTGATGTAAATTAGAAAGAGAATTGGTCCTAGTACCGATCCCTGGGGTACCCCGCTACTTACATTGGTCCATTTAGATGCCTTACCGTTTATGACTACCCTTTGCTTTCTGTTGCTGAGCCAATTTTCTATCCATTTCAACACACCGTCTTGTATTCCATGCGCTTTTAGTTTTAGCAGTAAACGTTTGTGGGGAACTTTGTCAAAGGCCTTTTGAAAATCAAGGTATATAATATCTACAGCTTTACTCTCATCGTAGAGGTTGAGGATATCGTGGAAGAAGTCTAAGAGGTTTGTTAAACAGGAACGTTTTTTACGAAAGCCGTGTTGAGTATCTTTAAGTATGTTATTTTCCTCTAAGTGATTTACGAGTCTGTCTCGTATGACCGTTTCTAGCATTTTACATACAACTGAGGTTAAGCTAATTGGACGATAGTTACTGGGTAGGGATTTGCTGCCTTTTTTGAATATCGGTGTTACGTTGGCTAGCTTCCACTGATCAGGCATAGTTCCAGACTGCAAGGATTTATTGAATAGTAATGTCAGTGGTTTGGAGAGCTCATTCTTAGCTTCCTTTAGAACTCTAGGCGAGATTGTATCAGGTCCTGGCGTTTTATTTACCTTGAGTTTATCTAAACAATTCAATACTTCTCTCTCTGTAACGGTGATATTGCTTAGAACATCTGAATTATCAATCTGAATCGGCGATGGTGTAGGGATATCACTGAGGTCTTCTGTTGTAAAAAACTGATGCAAAGAAGGTATTGAGGGCATTACTCATTTGTACTTCGTCTTTGGTGTATTCCTTTTTCATCGACTAACGGTCCAACAGTTGAAGTAACTACTTTTTTCTTTCTGATATAACTATAGAATTCTTTCGGGTTTGTTTTACTTTGATTCGCAATATGTAACTCTAAGGTCTTTTTACTTTGCTTAATTAACTTTTTGGCTTTGCGTCGTAGCTCTACAAATTTCACCCGTTCTTCGTCATTTTGTGAGGATTTTAATCTATCATTAGCACATTTTTTAGCAAGCAGGCAGTTTGAAATATCTTTATTCCACCATTTGGGCTTATTATTATGGCCTGGACGCCGTATTTTCGATGGTATGCAGTCTTGCACTGCTTTTAGGTAAGTGGTTTCGAATAACTTCCAAGATGTATTTATGTCGTTATTGTTAATTAAAAAGCTCCAGTCAGTTTCTTTAAACATAGCTCTAAGTTTATGGAAGTTTGCTTTCTTGAAATTAGGGACTTTTTCGATGCTACTATTTGGTTCGTTACTAGTAAACTTTAAAGTGAAAGTTATCGTACGATGGTCGCTGTTACTGAATTCATCACCAACATTCAAATTCTCTATCAATTCTTCTTTGTTGCAAGTACAATGTCAAGAACGTTATTACCACGGGTCGGCATTCGAACAAATTGATAAAGCGAACTCTCTTGCAAGTTCGTATACAAGTCATGTCCGGAGTGTGAAGTAAGAGTATCGCCCCACTTGGTCACAGGTAAATTAAAGTCGCCAAAAATTACGGTATCTTGTGAGTTACTTACATCTGCAATTTGTTCGTAAATTTCTCGGTCAGTTTGCACTGATTGAGCTGGAGGTCTGTATATTAACGCAAGTATTATTTTTGTACCTTTATTATTCTTTATTAGCACAAAAGATGTGTCGACGTTCACAATTTGAGGTTTTGACACGAGGGTCGGGTTAAGACTTTCTTTGATATAAAATAAAACGCCACCTCCATTTTTATTTATTCGGCTGTTCTCAAACATTACATAACCGGGAAGTGAATACTCTGCTAAAAAGTCTCTATCTTGTGTATTGAGCCAAGATTCTGTTATGCCAATCACATAATTTTCTGTAAACACTAGTTCCTCTAAATCTGAAAATTTATTGCGTATGCTACGAGCGTTTGCATAGAAAACCTTTAAAGTTGCGGTTTTGAGAGAGAGAGAGAGAGAGAGAGAGAGAGAGAGAGAGAGAGAGAGAGAGAGAGAGAGAGAGAGAGAGAGAGAGAGACCAATAAACAGACATAAATATATATATATAGATAGATACTATATGGATACAGATAGAGGTTCGGAATGATTAATATGACAGACAGAGAGAAACAGATTAGACAGATCAATGAAAGCAATATAGAATTTCGTGTGTGTGTGCGTGCGTGCGTGTGGTGTGTGTGAACTGTGTTTAATGTGATTAAATATGAGTAAGTTCCCATCCCCCCACCCCCCACACAGACACAGGGAGGGGGGGGGGGGGGGGGGATTTGCATATACGGCTTCAAAGAGAGAGAGAGAGAGAGGTCGCTTTTCTGGTCCCCCTTCTCCTTCGTGTTTAGCCCCATTAGTTTTCAAATTTTAAGAAGTCCGGCCCATTCGTTTGGGCAATTTTGAGAGTTTTCACCCCATTTCGTTGTCAATATTATGAATTGTGTAATTTAGGTGTTGATTTTGTCCTGCTGAGCGATAGTGAACCTTAATTTAAGAGGAAGTGAACCTTAATTTAAGAGGAATCGGCCTTCGGCCGGGACATTTTTCTATCCAATTTTTTATTTTTATCTTGAAAGAGGGCCTTACGGGTGTTTTTTTTTAAAGTTTGATAAGAGGTGTAGGGAGGAAACTAATAAAATATAATAATACAAAAATAATCTATAAATGAGGAAATAAATACGGCCATCCTCCCTTAACATCGTTGGAGTATGGAATTAATGTTGGTTGCTATACCGGCACCAATATTCTACTCAAATTATCATCAAGGTTTTTGGTGAGTTATTAATTTTGGCTCAAGTTACTCCTAAACATGCATGGACCTTGTTTCACTATACATTATAAACACTAAGATTCATTGATTTCTAAATTGTGTACATCATATACAGGTATAGCCTCATGACTAATAATGTGTTGTACTGTATATCAGTACAGAAGTTACAAATTACTTAACAGAATCTAACCACATAATAGAACGGAAAGACAGTGTGAAAGACCTTGGGGTATTAATGTCTGAAAATATGGGTTTCAAAGTACATAACCAGGTCAAAGTGGCGGCTGCGAAACGTCTAACGGGTTGGATTCTGCATACTTTTAAAACACGCGGTGAATTACCTATGATAACGCTCTTCAAATCTCTAGTGCTACCGCGGCTTGAATACTGTAGCGTATTAACATCCCCATACAAAGCAGGTGAAATAAATGACTTAGAGAGTGTACAAAGAAATTTCACTTCGCATATAAGTTTGATAAAACAGCTACACTATTGGGAGCATTTAAGAGCACTGAATCTGTACTCACTGGAACGTAGAAGAGAACGTTACCTAATAGTATACACGTGGAAAATCGCAGAGGGTTTAGTACCAAACCTACATACTCCGATAGTCATGAAATTCAGTGATAGGAGAGGCTGGGAATGCGAAATCCCCCGGATGAATAACAGGGGTGCTATGGGCTCTCTGCGAGAGGGCTGGTTATCACACAGGCCCACGTCTCTTCAACAAACTCCCACGGCGAGTAAGAGACATGAGGGACGTCTCGTTAGACAGCTTCAAGAGAGCCCTGGATGTCGAACTGCAAAAGGTGCCAGACGAGCCCATCCTCGCAAGGGAGCGAGCTGTCGCTTCAAACAGTCTACTACACCAAATCACTACCCATAACGAGGGGCGTTGCGCTCCTTGGTGCCGCTAGAAGAGTGGCGAACACATCATAAGGTATCATAAGGTACGGTAAGGTAGGGTATCAGATCCATAAATCCCAATCACCACACATATACCGGTATTTATATATATATATACCGGTATATAATAATTATATGCATAATTAAAGTCAAATGAAAGTCTACAAAGTTTCTTATTATAATTGATTGCACACTTGTTAACCCTTTATGACCAGTTTGTGCATGGTATTCTACCTACCAGTAGATGATTTTATTCAGCTTACCAAAATATTATTTTTATTAAATAATATATCCTAATATTACGTAACATTTTGAACAGTTAGAATGATAAAGGACGTTAGTCACGTTAGCGTAATATATTAAGTCTTGAAATTAAAAATTATGTTTCAACTACTTTATTCTAAATAATACATCCTAAAATTACAAACAAAATGAAAAGTTAAAATCATAGTCACGTTACACATATTTGAGGCTGAGAAAGGTGTGTTGGTGTGGTGAGGAGAGGAAGCACAGGTGTTAGTGATGATTACCTATGAGTTGTATGTGAGTCATTGGTGCCGCACAGGTGTCTTAATCTCTGGGTGTGTAACTTCTGTTATCTCCACAAAATTCAGTTACCATGCAGAGATGATGTGGTGACCCTAAGTTGAGTGGTCAATCCTGTAAGTCCTTCAGTAAACTGGCATGGGTTGTCCTCACAGGGTATGGGTCCGCTAGGGGGCATTTTGTGTATGGCTACCCTCATAAAGGGGAGTAAGGCATCCGGCAATAGATAGATAGATAGATACAAATTAGTATTTCTGTATAAGGTTTTAAGGTTTGTTTGATATACAATGTGTTCTACATTATTGATTTTCCAATAATGAACTATATTTTCATCCACACCAGTGGATGAAATTATTATTGTTACTAAGCACACAAGGAAAAAAGCTGACATTAGTTTTACATTGCAGGTACAATGGCGGAAAGATCTACACATACATCGGGGAGGTGTGCATCTCTGTCAACCCCTACCGCACCATCAACCTCTATGGCAAGGAGTTTGTCACACAGTACAAAGGTCAGTACGCACTTATGATATTTAGTACATATCAGATTGCTTTGATTATGTATTGTATATACTGCACTGCCTCTTTTCAGTGTTGTTGTTGCTGTTCCCCAAGCTGCCTGGCCGAACAGCCCCAAGGCCAAGGCCATAACCGAGCGCCCCCACAGAACCCTTTCTGCCGACCACAATAAAGCCTGGGTGACCGAAGCCACTCCATGGCGGGGAGCTGAGGAGGGTGCGGAAATGCCCGGGAAACCAAAGCCCTGTGCCCCTCAGCAATTATGAAGAGAAAGTTGAGGGGCAAAGGAAAAATGTGACGCTTTGGCTTCCAATCTTGGTAGATTGGGAGGTCAATCCACGGAAGAGACGCCGTCACTGGAGATCTAGAAAATATATAAGTAAAAGGAACAGTCAGAGTAAGCTATGGGTATGGCAGAGATCGCTCAGTTCGCACTCTGATAGACCAGCCCATCACCACATGACTAGAACCCAATCCTCTCGGCATTAGCTAGGAAAGGCCCTAGAAAGCCGCCTTTGGCGGGGGGGATAGCTCCCCTATTTCAACCGCTTTCGGGGTTGGGCACCCGCCCTCTTTTCAGTGTACTGCATTATAATTGCATATATATTTTATTTTATATATATTTGCTAGCATTGGCATATTATAGCAATCCCAAAATAATCCATGTTTTTTCTTGGTCACTCCTAGGTTGCATCTTCAATGCCGTGGCGTCTTGTAGGCTAGAAAATTTGGTAGTAATCAAAATTTTACCAAATATTTAACGAACCCTGAGGCCTCCTTAGGGTGGGGGACAGGGGACCATTTCCCCTCCACTTTTTGCAGACTGGGGGACAGAGTATCTTTTGTTCTCCTCACTTTTTATAGCTTAAAATTGTATGTGCAGTAATAGTATAAAAGAAAAGTATTTTGCACATTGCAAATATGTAAGGAACCTTGACTTGAATGTGTCACATGTGTGGTCTTTTCCTACTCCTGTGTCTCATCTGTCATCACCAACAGCCTAACAAATGTAAAGTGGTGGTTAATGTAATCCTACACCCAGGCGGGGAATTCTAACCTCAAATCTATTTCCCAGCTGAATTTTATGTTCATACGAATCACTTTGCTGTACATGATTGTGTCTAGTTTACTGTCCCTCTTAACTCATGGGTTGCTAAATTAGGGTATTGATACTCCCAGGGGGTATTTGCAATGCATATTATGATTTGACTTGAATTATTAAATTCTGTTTAAATATATAATCATTATTACTATTATGAATAAGTGTTTGCTAGTTTTCAGTACAGGTACTCGTCGCTTTGTGTCAATGATTATGTGTGATGGCGAATATGCCCCCCCACATTTTCAGACAAATTGAAGCCCATGAATGAACCTTATGTATGCCAGATTTTCTATTTGACATTATATTATAAGATATTAATTGAAGGCTACTTAATATGTTGTCCTCATAGTATTCCTTCCATGACATTGTCCTCCTATTTAATGTATTCATAATTCTCATGATGTCCTCATGATTGTGTCCTAATCAGTTTTGCTTCTCCAGGGCGTGAGATCTTCGAACGTCCACCCCACATCTTTGCTCTGGCCGACGCCGCGTACAAGGCCATGAAGCGGAGAGGGAAGGACACATGTATCGTCATATCCGGAGAGTCTGGCTCGGGCAAGACAGAAGCCTCCAAGATCATCATGAGATACATTGCTGCTGTTACCAATGTGGCTGGACAACAGGAGGTTGAGAGGTATCTATGTACTGTATGTGTATTAAAGTATGAGTGGGTTTGTGTATGTGTGCCTGGGGTGATGTCTGTATGTAAATATGGGTTGGTGGTCATGAGAGAGAGAGAGAGAGTGAGAGATAGAGATATAGAGATAGAGAGAGAGATGAATGAATGAATGAATAGCGACAAGGAATTGACACATGTATTGTCATCTCCGGAGAGTCTGGATCAGAAAGGCAGAGGCCTCCAAAATCATCTTGAGATCCATCGCTGCTGTTACCAATGTGGCCGTACAGCATGAAGTCGAAAGGTGAGTATGTGTATGGTGGAGGTAGGAGTAGGAGAGTAGGAGTCTATTAAAGTATCTAAAATGCTGATACCAGCCTTCCCCTTGAAATGTTTTAAATTCTCTCTTTACTATTCTTAATTGATGTAAAACATGTGGAACCCTATAAAGTAAAGTACTTTATATATTGATAGAATATACTTATTACTTATTTTCTAATTTCACTCCATTTTAACACCCTATATCTGTTTTTATAGAGTAAAGAACATCTTACTCCAGTCCAACGCCATCCTAGAAGCCTTCGGTAATGCCAAAACCAACCGTAACGACAACTCCTCACGTTTCGGCAAGTACATGGACATCAACTTTGACTTCAAGGGCGACCCCATAGGAGGCCATGTTCAGAACTACCTCCTGGAGAAGTCAAGGGTTGTACTCCAACAGGCGGGAGAACGCAGCTTCCACTCCTTCTACCAGGTCAGTGCACAGATCTTTTAATGTCTCATAAGAGTATTACTGAAAAGATGCACACAAGACTGCTTGGTTGATATGGGCTTATGGATATTATGGGTGATCATAATTGGGTCAGGAGTTGCAAGTCTAAATGCAGAGGGAGCTGTACAGATTGGTAGGCCTTGAAAGACTTTGGATCAGGTTCTACGATATGATCTTAATATTAATAACTTTACAATAGAAGCGGCCCAGGACAGGGCTGCGTGATCATACAGTAATTGGGTCAGGAGTTGCAAGTCTAAATGCAGAGGGAGCTGTACAGATTGGTAGGCCTTGAAAGACTTTGGATCAGGTTCTACGATATGATCTTAATATTAATAACTTTACAATAGAAGCGGCCCAGAACAGGGCTGCCTCGAATGCCACCTCCTAACAAGCAAGTTATATACCTGTATACAGTATAGTGGTGGACTTGAATACTAATGCCTGCACTAGAAGTTAATTAATTCAGATTTTGTGAAGAAACATTAGATGGTCAAAGGCAATAATACTTAATATTTTACACTGCAGGTACTGTTCGGAGCAACAGACTCTGAACTCTCCCGCCTGAAGCTGAAGCGAGATGTGAGCGCCTACCACTTCATCCGTCAAGGTGGGACCCCTCGTGTGGACTCCATCGCAGACAAGGCAGACTACAAGGCGTGCCAACAGGCCTTCAAGACCCTGGGCTTTACACCGGAGCAGGTCGAGGCCATATGGAGGGTTGTGGCCGCCATAATGCATCTGGTCAGTCCTGGGAGGTTTTATAGGTTTTGTTGAATTTGCTGGGCTGTAATATTTTCATCTTACTTGAAGTTACAGTACTGTACTTTGATTAAACCTATAGTCTATTATGACAAGTCTAGTAATTGCGACCCCTAGTTGTAACTTTCCCAAGTGATAGAAGTATCTGCTCTCTTGCCCAAGTCTTTTTTGAGTTATGATAGGTTATGAATCGGGATTTATAGACTAACTGTATAGTATAGGTGTTGTAATACAATATAAATATAAATGATGGTAATTTGGTGATATGGCTCTGTCTCGAGTCAGCCACCCCCAGCTATGGGGTATGCCTGAGTTTATACAGTACATAGGCCTACTGTATATATTATACAGTACTGTACACTCGACCAAAAAACAATCTTTACACTGGTGAGCTGTAAATAATCTAATGTGAACGGAATGAATCGGGTGAAACATACGTCTGTGAGGTATTATCATAAGATTTCGACCCACTTCCAGAATGTTTAGAGCGTTAGTGTAAAGATTGTTTTTTGGTCGAGTGTACATTACAATTTGGTTTTGCTGTTAGAAGTTCAGTGGTACTCATTTTACAAAATATTAAGGTAATTTTCTGTTATTATTGCTGCTGATACTACAACACAGAATAACATGACTTTCCACCACGTTTCCAGGGCAACATCGAGTTCTCCACCGGCGGGGAAGAGACCCAGATTGAGAACCCCAAAGTGAGCAACACCATCGCGGAGCTGCTGCGCGTAGGGCCCGAGGAGGTGAAGAAAGCTCTGTGCCACCGGGTCATCGCTGCCCGAGGGGAGGTCATGGAGAAGAGGCACACTGGCAGTGAAGCCAGCTACGGCAGGGATGCTTTTGCTAAGGTTAGTCAGGGGACGCATTTCTTACCGATACTTGCTTTACTTGCTGTGTTTGCTGATGTATAAGATTTTTTTTTTTTTTTTTCATAAAAAATTCTCGCAAAATTACTCTACTCTATCTTGTTCGCTCTTCTCAAAGATGGGAGTTCCTTGCCAAACTTTGAATTAATCCTTCGGGCCAGCCATTTGAGAGTTTTTGTCTGAAACTCTATGGTCTGGTTAAACTAATTTAATAATTATGATGCGATTGTTACCACCATGCACTCCCTGCTCAAAAGCTGGGCTAGGGTGGGTGCCCTGATGTTTCAGGGAATTCAGTGGACAGCTGCCACAGAATGCTAGAGCATGTCCACCACAGCACTGATGTCTGCTAATAGCACAATGGCTGGCCCGATCCTCAAACCATCGACCTCACAGTTCGCAAGCTAGTGCTCTACCAACCACGCTATGGCCTGTGGCGATAATAATAGTAATGTTATGTTCAGTACATCTTTTAACCAGTTTGAGAGAAATATTGAAGGCAACTGTACATATACTGTACAACCAACATTAGGCCTATGATCAGTGAACTCCATCAGACCCTATTTCTACTTCATTATATACCCCTAGCTACACTAACTATCCTGACCTTCCTCTACAGGCCATCTATGAGAGGCTGTTCTCCTTCATCGTGGAGGGTGTGAACCGAGCCATAGAGATTCGCTATGAGGGTATGGATGCACGCTACAAGTACAACACTGTCATTGGGGTCCTCGACATCTACGGCTTCGAGATCTTTGAGCGCAACAGCTTCGAGCAGTTCTGTATCAACTACTGCAATGAGAAGCTCCAGCAACTCTTCATTGGTTAGTTATTATTTGTTTTGTGTTATCTAACTGATTAGTTTGAGTTCTTTTTTGTCAAGTATAGTTTTAGTAATTAGTTTTTATAATTTTAATTCTACCCTAGCTTAGCAACTTAAGATTTTTTAGTACAGTAATATCAATGTGTTTCACTCTATCCCTCATTCGCCGAACTGATTTCTGTTGATGTTTTCAAGTGGTAATGATACTGTAACTATATTTTATGAGGCTTTTTATACATACATGCACATGTGAGCTTTGGTCACCCGGAGGTTACACTTATTTTTAGCTGGTGAGATTTGTCCTTATCCCCAACTTACTTACTCAGCAATTACAAAGATTTTACAGCCTAGTCTGGTGTTAATTGTCAAAACATGGTGATAATATGAAGCAGAGACAACAGTTTCTTATTATTCCATTAATTATTAAAAAATCAACTGGTAATGGAGTAAAGTTTCTCCCAGGTTAAATAAAATAAAGTACATGTACTGTAATGTGGACAGGCATTGTGGTGTGGTTCCACTGCTTGTCTGCCTGCAGTGACCGAAACCTCTCTAGGAGGTTTGGGACCTGGGAATCTTTTGCTGGAGACCCCTCATGATCCTTGGTCTCTGGGTCTTCTCCGGGGCGACCTAGATGTGTGTGAATTATTAAATTAATTTTGTTGTTTATGTTCGGGCTCTGTCTCGAGTCAGCCACCCTTAACTATGGGGTATGTGCCTGTGTAATACATACATATATACAGTACATCTAGTTTCTATTTACTCAGGCCCAATCCCCACTTTTCCTATTTACTTTTCTTTTCTTTTTCCCTCCTTTTTCCCCTCCTTCTTTCTGTAGATATTTATTTACATTACTCACTATATTATACCTTCTCAGAGCTGGTATTGAAGCAGGAGCAGGAGGAGTACAAGCGTGAGGGCATAGCGTGGCAGAACATTGAATTCTTCAACAACCAGGGGATCTGTGACCTAGTGGAACAGTCCCACAAGGGTATCATAGCCATCACCGACGAGGCCTGTCTCAATGTTGGCAAAGTCACCGATGAGGTATATATATGCTGTTGTTGTTGTTGTTCCCCAAGCTGCCTTGCCGAACAGCCCCAAGGCCCCGAGCAAGGCCAAGGCCATAACCGAGCGCCCCTACAGAACCCTCCCTGCCGACCACAATAAAGCCTGGGTGACCGAAGCCGCTCCATGGCGGGGAGCTGAGGAGGGTGCGGAAACGCCCGGGAAACCAAAGCCCCACCCAGGGCCCTGTGCCCCTCAGCAATTATGAAGAGAAAGTTGAGGGGCAAAGGAAAAATGTGACGCTTTGGCTTCCAATCTTGGTAGATTGGGAGGTCAATCCACGAAAGAGACGCCGTCACTTTAGATCTAGCTGTAGATGTAGTCACTCTTCGTGTACAAATTAAATATACAGATTGGAATATTTGCACCTCATTCAAGACAAACTGGCACTAAAGGGCATAATTTTGAGGAACGTAGTCAATTTAAATAAAGAATTACGAAACAAATTACATTGTCAGAGTTGTTGAAAGCTTGGACATCTGAAAAATTGCATATAAATAATGGGGACAGGTAAAATAGAAGGAGGATTGCGGAAGCTCGGGTGTTCAGGTTTTTATTTGTTTTCCACTTGAGAGATATCCAGAGTTGAAGTTACAGAGATAGGATATGACTTCTGACTGACTGTAATTTTCCTGTGATTTTTGTGTTTGTATTAGAAACTAGACTGAAGATAGATTAGCTAAACAAATTATTTATCAATTGATATTTTTTAGTTTCACCAGAACATATGATTTCCATACTAGAATTCTTACAGGGCTAGATTAACCTAGGTGACAAAATTATTTGCTAACTTATTTCGTAAGCTGTCTGGCCAGTGTTGAGGATAAATGTTGAGGGAAAAACACTCCTGTGATACCAGTTAAACTTACCCTTTACTATAGATGTACAAATTAATCCTTTACTTTAGATGTTGCTGGAGGCGATGGAAGGTAAGCTGAAGGGCCACCAACACTTCACCACCAGGAAACTCTCACCCATGGACAAGGAACTCAAGCACGTTGAGCAGTTCAGGGTCAAGTGAGTAGTTACTTTGTGCTACTTTGTGTTGTTTACCTCCCCTCTATTGATACATACACACATACATACATAACATTTTAAGACTGAGTTCCACACATACGTGCAGTTTTAGTCTCTTGTCCTAATGGCGGTGTTCCAGGCAACCCTGTTAAGGGCTGCTTCACTTGTCAAGTTTTGGGATTTGAGATCGGCACGTATAGTCCGATCCCAGGTCTTCCTCGGTCCACCCCGTGGTGCAGCTCCCTCCACAATCACAGACCTGCATTTTTTCACCCAATTTTGTTCATCCATTCTCTCCACATGTCCATACCATCCCAGTCTACTTGTACGCATCACCTCGCTAATATTCTTTATACCTAAACGTCTCCTCAGCTTATCATTTGTTATTCTATCCTGCAGCCTGGCCCCACACATCCATCTCACCATTCTCATCTCATTACGTTCCATTCTGTTGACATCCTCTACTTTAACGGCCCATGTTTCTGAGGCATACGTCATTGCACTTCTAACACATGAGGCATACCCCTTTCCCTTCAGGGGGAGAGGCATTCTTTTCATGGTTAGAATTGGCAGCAGTTCTCTGAGCTTTTGATGAGTGAGCGGCCCAATGGGTAGTGTGCACTGTGCAGAGAAAATCTGTGCTATCCAGGGGCTGGATTCGTCACCACGATCGCTGGTAATATCAATGGAAACTAATTTTTATCAGTTACATAACTTATCCACAATTAATTATGCACTTACTAGCGATCCCATCCCATCCCATTTCTTTTATCTTTTATAATTAGGAATATGGAATGTATGATGATGTGTGTGTGGTGGTTGTTGTTGTTGTTCCCCAGGCTGTCTGGCCGAACAGCCCCAAGGTCCCGAGCAAGGCCAAGGCCATAACCGAGCCCCCCCACAGAACCCTCCCTGCCTACCACAATAAAGCCTGGGTGACCGAAGCCACTCCATGGCAGGAAACTGAGGAGGGTGCGGAAACGCCCGGGAAACCAAAACCCCACCCAAGGCCCTGTGCCCCTCAGCAATTATGAAGAGGAAGTTGAGGGGCAAAGGAAAAATATGACACTATGGCTTCCAATATTGGTAGATTGGGAGGTCAATCCACGGAAGAGACGCCATCACTTGAGATCTAGAAAATATATAAGTAAAAGGAACAGTCAGAGTAAGCTATGGGTATGGCAGAGATCGCTCAGCTCTCACTCTGATAGACCAGGTGGTAAACGGGAATGGTTAGTATGATGGTATGTTAACTTTGATGAATCAAGGCCCTGAAGTGTAGAATATTACGGCTATTACAATCGAGTAGTGTACGTTGTCACTATTTAGTCCCATTTCCCTGAGGTCCTATGGAGTTCTATTGATGGCAATAATTTCATTATGATCTGAATTAATTGTCCTAGGTAGAGTACAATATATATATATGACAAATATATTATTGAAAAATTGAGCATGATAGGGTTTTTTTTTTTTTTTTTTTGACTGAGACGCATACGAGACAGAAATACAATACCTATCATACCCTCTCTCCTCCTCCCTGAAAGAATTATATTCTAAAAAACAGTGGTTTGGTTAACCCTTTCAGTACAGGTGACATTTTCTTATTATTCTGGTTATCAGTAGACAATATGTTCAGTTCAGGAACGAATTATGGGAGTCAGAGGGTTAACCGATAGACTTTACCCTTTTGATTTTTAGAAAGCCTTTCAAAACGGGGTAAAATCGTCTAATGACAATTGTTACAAATTTAATGTTTCACCCGCCCCTCCGGATACCATGCCAGAGACGTGGTGTATAACATCAAGAGGTTCTTGGGGAAGAACAAGGACTGTCTGTTACAGGACTTCAAGTGACTCAATGTTCTCATTCTCATACCATGTCAATTCTAGCATATTAATCAAGACTGTAATTTTATCAACCCATTGACTGCGGGTGACATTCTGGATGTCCTGGCAATTTACAGGCTTTAAAAGCCTGTGAAAGCCGTAGAAATAGTGTGTCAGTGGGCGGGAGCGTGAGGGACCCACCTCCGACCCTCAGAGCAGCGAGCCGCTCACTGAGGGAGACTGTGTCTCGCGCGGGTGTCTCACAACAGTGTTGCCGAGCGAGCAAGAGCTAATAATTAGCGGTTTTCCCGTATGTCTATGGCACCGCTGCGGGTGAACCCCGCCACCTACGACGCCCGTTCTGGTCTCATTTTGAAGCTATTTTCGCCTAGTTTTCGGCAGAATACAGTTCATTTAATGCAGATGCTTGATTAATCATTCAGGAGTGCCTGAATATGCCCTAAATAGCCCAAATATAGCCGCAGCGTAAGTGTTAAACAAAATAAACAAGAATGAGTGTTTTGACGGAGATGCAGGGAACAAAAACACCCAACATGCCCCTTCTTTCTTCTCCCCCCACCCAATCACTGAGATTCAAAGCAAAATTCACCGAGGGCTTATCTCTCTGTTCTTTACCTCTCCTTTGTCCTAAAACTGGAGTATCATGGTTAAATTTTCTTCCAATAACAATGTTTCACTCCACCCTCCAGACACTACGCCGGAGATGTGGTGTACAACATCAAGGGGTTCCTGGAGAAGAACAAGGACAGTCTCTTCCAGGACTTCAAGCGGCTCATGTTCTCATCTTCTGATCCCGTCATCTCCAGCATGTGGCCAGAGGGAGCACAGGATATCACCATGGTAACTATTCATTACTTTTATGCTTCATATTTATTTTTAAAATGTATTCATTAATATTTTCCTTTTTGCTCTTCACTATTTGCAAGATAGTAGGGAGTGCTGCCTCCTGATATATACCGTATACAGGTATTTCTAACCTAGTTTGGGCCATTTAATTGCGGAGATATGTATATCGGAATATGACAAAATTCGAACATTCACAGAGATACAGGCTCGCTCCTGCCATAACTTTCACTTTTATTTTCAACCTCAAACAAGAACCAATTAGTTTAAAGTGCTGTAGTCTTCACCATTCTTAATATAACACCGAGTGCTGCATTTTGCTATATAACTAACCTAGGTTAGGCCATTTATTTGCGGAGTTATGAGTATGAGAAAATCATGAAAATACAGAAATTCAGCCGGATCCAGAGAAACGGGAATGTTCAAACCCGCCAAATGCGAAGGGATAAATACAGGCCAAACAACAATTATTTCTGTTCATTTTAATAAGGGAGATAGACAAGAAACAGAGCATAACAAATATACAAACAAGCCAGTGGCAGGCGAGCCTTGGGTAGCACGGGATTATCGGCTTGAGTGATAAATACATGAAGGGCAGAAAAACGTTACTTTGGAGTTCAGTTGTTATATTTACGCATTTACGTTATTTCCACATAGCGATTTTGATTAGTTCTTTTGAGTTTATCTGGTGTTATCCAAGTTTTGGTTTGTTTATTTTGCAAGGTTTACATTATTTCACGAAAGCCGATGGTTTCAATTACTTGTGTAAATAGATATTATACGCTTGCTTTTGCGATTTCCTTAGTTTATTTGTACGATAAATGTAGGTTATTAGTAGGGTAGTAATTGTTAGGGGTCACTTGAAGCATGCTATGCTTACAGGTACCTACCCGATAGCACTATCGTTAGTGAGTGATATTTATATTTTGTACTATTGTTATTATCTTGTCAAGTTGCAAATTTGATTTTAATAGAACATTTTGACACTTAATGTAGTTTCTTTATTCATGCAGAGTTTAGTAAAATTTACCAGAACGTCCCCGACTTCCCAAATTGACTAATTCCTTGAACGTGACGACAGTGCATTGTTATATGTGCGATCAAAGTTGCTACCTACACATCAGAAATCTCTACTCGGTGAGGCAGTTTATACCTAGACGTTGCCTTCTGACACTGGTCCACTCATTGATATTCTCTCGTGTTGATTATTGCAATGCCTTATTCGTGGGTCTCCCAAATTACATATTAAAGAAAGTACAATCTGTTCTGAACAGAGCTGCAAGACTAATTTTTGGAATTCCACCAGGAACCCCTACCACTTCTTATCATATCGAACTGCACTGGTTACCAATAAAGGCTAGAATAGAATTAAAGTTGTGTCTGGTAACTTTCAAGGTCCTCAAATTTGGTGAGCCCGGGTATCTTGCAGAGCTGCTCAGGCGTCCACCGGCACGCCATGGTGTAGTCGTGCGCCATGATGATAAACCCCTGCGTCTTGATGAGCCGTGGGCTTTCCGGCAGTCATCTTTCTTTGAGAGATCATTCTCTTACATGGCTCCAAGGTTATATAACAGACTGCCACTGACCATGAAACAACTAAGTTATGTTGAGTGCTTCAAGAGGCAACTTAAGACTTTTCTCTTTGAAAGAAGCTATGATCTCGAGAGGGGTGTCATCATCGAGGGCTATAGGGTGTAAGCTATTTGCCACTGCTGGTGGCTGGGTGATGCGTATAGGTTTTATGTTTCATTGATTTAAGCGATTTGCGTTTGTTTTTTGTTTTTTCCTGTTTTCGAGCGCCAGTGAATTCTGCGGAAAAATTGGCGTTTGTGAGAAATAAATAACATGCTTATTGTTATTATTATTATCAGTTTACTTGGGAAACAAATTGACTTGCGCATGTAATTGTGTACACCCTATGTGGTGGATTGTGTTCTTTTATTTAATTTTTTTATTTTATTAAGCGTTGTTTCCACATAGCGATTTTGATAATTTTTTTGCATTTATCTTGTATCGTCCCAGTTTTAGTTTGTTTATTTTGCAAGTTTTACATTATAATTATACTGTAAATTGTTCTTTGCTTTAGTGTAATAAAAATACAGTAAGTGCTGATAAATTAAAATGTAAAACTTGCAAACTAAACAAACCAAAATTGGGACAAGGACAATATAAAGTCAAATTAAATTATCAAAATCGCTATGTGGAAACAACGCTTACTAAAATGAAAATTATTAAATAAAAGAACACAATCCACCACATAGGGTGTACATCACTACATGAGCAAGTTAATCTGTTTCCCAAGCAAACCAATCGCACATATAACAACGCACTATCGTCACGTTAAAGGAAGTAGTCAAGTTTGGGAAGTCCGGGACGTTCTGGCAAATTTTACTAAACTCTGCATGAATAAAGAAACTACATGTTAAATGTCAAAATATTATTTAAAATCAAATTTGCAACATGACAAGACATTAACAATAGTAAAAAATACAAATATTGATAAGATATCTATACTATTACAAAATAATATATAAAATACAGTACAGCACTCACTAACGATAGTGCTATCGGGTAGGTACCTGTAAGCATAGCATGCCTCAAGTGAAAGACTCAAATGAAGACCAGTAGTCCAATAACAGTTGACAATTCCTTTCTCTATTCTTCCAGACAACAAAGCGTCCTCAGACAGCAGGTACTCTGTTCAAGAATTCCATGATCGCCCTGGTGAAGAACTTGGCGTGTAAGGAGCCATACTACATCCGCTGCATCAAGCCCAACGAACAGAAGTCTCCCGTCATCTTTGATCAGGAGCGGGTCACCCATCAGGTATGGACTTAACTGGATATTATTTACTTGTGCTGGATATATTGGTCATTGATTGGGTCATGTTCTCCAGTATTCTGTTCGGTTTTGATTGATAATTTTTGTCCTATATTGATTTGTAAGTAATTTGATCAATTTTCTTTTGAGATTGTTATTTTATATCGTTTGTATGTGTATGTGGGTGAGGGCTGGTCCTATCCAGAGTGAGGTTTGGCATCCTCTACCCAACCTTAGCCGTTTCTGTCTCTTTTACTGTCCTACATTTCCTTCTGGGGGCAGGGGGCTACGAATCCTCCTCCCCATCTATAAATCTTCTACTCGACGAGACAGAGAAAGGGGCGAGGGAACGCAAAAGTGGTCCCGGACCCTGAGAATAGGAACTGTAAATTTTGTTTTTGTTCGGGCTCTGTCTCGTGTCGGCCACCCCCGCAATGGGGTATGTGCCTGAGTATATACATACATACGTATACATGTGTAATTACTTTTTATTTCCAGTAACTGGCTAATAGGAAATCTTTCTCTGACATCAAATATTTGGAATGGAAATCTTCATATTTATATAATTTTTGTATCACTCCCTACACTAAGCAGAATATTACTATACCCTAGGTAAACACTATGAAGTTTCAATTTGCCAGTTATAATATTTGTAGCCCTGCGGCCTGCCTGTACTGTATTTCTGGCCATCCTGCAGGTGAACTACCTCGGCCTGGTAGAGAACTTGAGAGTCAGGAGAGCTGGGTTCGCCTACAGACAGAGCTACGACAGATTCCTTAGAAGGTAAGAGAAGGCAACGCACCGAGTGCTCTAGTTATTATTTAAGCTGTAAGATTGTGTTATCATAGATGAAAATATCTGGCATAGCAAACTATACTCCTACAGTACATCAAAGTATCCATTATTATGTCTATGCATAAAATCATAAATATAATTACAAATTGTCGATAGTATCAATTGCTTACTTTAGCGATTTCCTTAGTTTATTTGTGCTATAAATGTAGGTTATTTGTAGGGTAGTTATTGATAGGGGTCACTTGAGGCATGCTATGCTTACAGGTACCTACCCGATAGCACTATCGTTAGTGAGTGCTGTACTGTATTTTATATATTATTTTGTAATAAATTATTTTGTAATAAATGAAGCATGCTATGCTTACAGGTACCTACCCGATAGCACTATCGTTAGTGAGTGCTGTACTGTATTTTATATATTATTTTGTAATAGTATAGATATCTTATCAATATTTGTATTTTTTACTATTGTTAATGTCTTGTCATGTTGCAAATTTGATTTTAAATAATATTTTGACATTTAACATGTAGTTTCTTTATTCATGCAGAGTTTAGTAAAATTTGCCAGAACGTCCCGGACTTCCCAAACTTGACTACTTCCTTTAACGTGACGATAGTGCGTTGTTATATGTGCGATTGGTTTGCTTGGGAAACAGATTAACTTGCTCATGTAGTGATGTACACCCTATGTGGTGGATTGTGTTCTTTTATTTAATAATTTTCATTTTAGTAAGCGTTGTTTCCACATAGCGATTTTGATAATTTAATTTGACTTTATATTGTCCTTGTCCCAATTTTGGTTTGTTTAGTTTGCAAGTTTTACATTTTAATTAAAAAATAGTATAGATATCTTATCAATATTTGTATTTTGTACTATTGTTAATGTCTTGTCATGTTGCAAATTTGATTTTAAATAATATTTTGACATTTAACATGTTTCTTTATTCATGCAGAGTTTAGTAAAATTTGCCAGAACGTCCCGGACTTCCCAAACTTGACTACTTCCTTTAACGTGACGATAGTGCGTTGTTATATGTGCGATTAGTTTGCTTGGGAAACAGATTAACTTGCTCATGTAGTAATGTACACCCTATGTGGTGGATTGTGTTCTTTTATTTAATAATTTTCATTTTAGTAAGCGTTGTTTCCACATAGCGATTTTGATAATTAATTTGACTTTATATTGTCCTTGTCCCAATTTTGGTTTGTTTAGTTTGCAAGTTTTACATTTTAATTATGAGGGTAATTTTACATAAAGTTTTGTACATCGCAGTACACATGCTTTAATTAACTTGCAATTTCATACAGTTTCATAAATATCCAAGGAATAACAAAATGAAACTCAACCTGCAGATGATCTCACAGTATACTTTGCTCGATGTCAATCTTAATATTTTTATTATTTTACTTCCTGAAACAGATTAAGTTGCTCATGTAGTGATGTAGACCCTATGTGGTGGATTGTGTTCTTTTTTATTTCATAATTTTATTTTGCTTAAACGTTTTTTCCGCGATTTTTATTAGTTCTTTTGCCTTTATATTGTCTTTGTTCTAGTTTTGGTTTGTTTATTTTGCAAGTTTTACAATTTAATGCATACTGAAATCATGGAGACAAATAGAACATAGGTAGGTGATTGTATTGTAATTTGGACAATAAAAATCAATAGTTCGCCAATAATATAAATAAGATTATCGGCAAACTAAACTGGGTACAAATCTATGTTACTATCACTTTTTCTTGACAGTCCTCATGTGTTTTCTATAGCTATTGCCTAGTACTATTTATATCATATCAGAAGTAAAAAGTTACTCTCTTTATAGATTTCACACAGTTTTCTAGGATTTCGGCGAACTAATGATTTTGAATGTACGTGAAGTTACAGTACTTGCATTAAGTAGAAGTGTCAAGGGAATTATGACTGTAACTCTAATCAAAATTCTGTGATGCAGGTACAAGATGATCTCACAGTACACGTGGCCGAACTTCCATGGTGGGACCGAGCGCGAGGGTACCAAGATCCTGGTGGAAGAACAAGGCTTCACCAACGACGTCAAGTATGGCAACACCAAGATCTTCGTAAGGTCTCCACAAACTCTCTTTGCACTCGAGCAGGTAAATATAAAGTGATAAAGGAAATTAGAACCAGGTTTTTAAGGTGCATTTGTCTTAATTAGGTATATAACATCAGTCTTCATCAACGACATGAAATACGGCAATCAGCTAGGAAAGACCCTAGAAAGCCTCCTTCGGCGTGGGGATAGCTCCGCTATTTCAACCCCTTTGGGGGTTGGGCACCCGCCGAACTGTTGGTACAATTATCCCTCGATACATTGCACTTTTAGCTTTCATTCCGAGATTCCTCACCTACCACATACAGTACTTCCCATTGCTCAGAAAACTTTCCTTCCTTCACATACTCTCTGGTTTACCTCCATTTCCACACCCTGTCCTTGCTTATCATTCCTCCCAGATATTTAAAACATTCTACATACATACTGTACAAATAATAAAGTGTAATAATGAAACTACTATAAATGAGGAGACTTTAAGTGAGGAGTGCCTGTACTCACACATTCCTGCACCTGCCCGCATTGTTTTATTGATGCATCACTTTTTCGTTTCCAGGGAAGAGCCAAGCTGATCCCCGGCATCGTGATCTTCCTGCAAAAGATGTGGCGCGGCGCCGTGTGCCGTATGCACTACCGTCGCATGGTGGCGGCTCTCACCATCCTCCGACACTACAGGCTCTACAAGATGAGGTCCTACATGTTTGAGCTCAACAGGGTCTTCAGGTGCGTTGGTGTTTATTTTTTTGAGGGATTGAAGAGTTTAAATGAAAGATATGGTAGTTGCATTTTGGAGAGTATGAGTGAAAGATAGGTGTATTTTAGAGGTTTGAGTCAAAGATAGGTCTGTACAGTATTGGAGAGCTAAAGTAAAATAGGTGTATTTAAAAGTATACAGTAAATGAATGGTAGTGACCAATATAGGAGGAAGACATGTAGGCTTCAAAGTACAGTACCGAGAGATGGATGCTGAGATGGAATTTCAGGTGCATTGATTTGAGATATTATTTAGACGGATTTAGAACTGAATAGATACCTTGCACTCGACTGCGATACATGGAATGTCGCTGTTAGGTAAGCAAAATCTTGAAAGCATTTTCCAATGTCTTAAATTGAGATAGGTGACTTTTAAACGATTTGAAAGAAAGATGAATTTATTTTGAAGCATTTAAGTGAAAAATTAAGGGATTTAAGATAAACAATCAGCAAGAAATGTGTTTGTTGTTGTTCCCCAACTGCCTGGCCGAACAGCCCCAAGGCCCCGAGCAAGGCCATAACCGAGCGCCCCAACAGAACCCTCCCTGCCGACCACAATAAAGCCTGGGTGACCGAAGCCACTCCATGGCGGGGAGCTGAGGAGGGTGCGGAAACGCCCGGGAAACCAAAGCCCCACCCAAGGCCCTGTGCCCCTCGGCAATTATGAAGAGAAAGTTGAGGGGCAAAGGAAAAATGTGACGCTTTGGCTTCCAATCTTGGTAGATTGGGAAGAGACGCCGTCACTTGAGATCTAGAAAATATATAAGTAAAAGGAACAGTCAGAGTAAGCTATGGGTATGGCAGAGATTGCTCAGTTCTCACTGATAGACCAGCCCATCACCACATGACTAGAACCCAATCCTCTCAGCATCAGCTAGGAAAGGCCCTAGAAAGCCGCCTTTGGCGGGGGGATAGCTCCCCTATTTCAACCCCTTTCGGGGTTGGGCACCCGCTAATGTGTTTGTAAGAATTAAGTGCTGGGTGGTTCTGGATAACGGGTAGTAATGGAGCCTGAAATTGAATGATTGATTATATTGTTGATTTTCTTTTCAGTCTTTCTCCTACCAGATATATATTTTATATTTTATGTTTGCAAGTTTTACATATTAATTATATTAATGACCCAACTAACAGAATGTATATGAAATTAATCTTAATAATTGGCTCCAGAAGAACCTTATTAACTTCATCTAAGCTATTCAGATAGGTTTTAATGTCAATTATTTTAATTTTCTTGAAGCTAAAAGAAAACCTTAACCTACTGTAATCGTATTAAAAATGTGAGGGACTCCTGTCTTAATTATATATTCCATTGTAAAATGTTGTGTATGTTCTGTGTTTGTATATTGAATGTTTCCCAATTCAAATGAAGTTTTTAAGGTTTATATGTACAGTATTTATACTAAACCATTGTAATAAAAACTAAAATTAATGTAATAAAGGGATTACAGGTAACTATGGTATGGTGTGGTGCCCCGAGTTTGTATCCCGGGAGGATCATATGCTTTCATTAGTTTATTCTAGTGCATTGGGGTTTGTAATGGAGGATTAATGTTAAGAACGGGGTGTTCCTTAACCCTTTAAGAGCGGTGCTCGTCTTAAGTCGTGCACCAATTTGCAGCAAGTTAGGAGCATTATTAAGGCTTTTAAAGGGTTAAAATAGAGTGCAAATGGCCGGGAGCGCAGCTGGCCAGACAGCCGACTCCCAGGGCTTACCGCCGCCCATTAACTCATGTTCCCTGTGTTCTCAAGAGGCCGGCAGTGTAGCTAGTAGTGAGCATAGCTGGGAAAAATATGCCGAAATACGCTAAACTCCCATGTTCCTGGTATCACTGTATGAGAACCACGAGTGCTACATAGCTCGTTCTGGTCTCATTTTGAAGCTTTTAGTGCCTAGTTTTTTGCTAAATACATTTTTGTTCATACAGATACTTGATTGATCATTCAGGAGGGTCTGATTATTCCCAAAATAGCCCAAAACACCCCGCTAGACAAGTTTTAATACATAGACAATCTTTTTACATATATGGAGATATCAAAGGTCATCAGCTGTTCAGTATATTGGATACAATATGAACATACTGTATTATTAATTAAGACATTGTATATAACTACTGCAAGGGGCATGTTTATACTTGTAAATCATGTTACTACCCATGAATATACAGTAGGTGAGCTACCAACCAATTCTTTACTATAGTCCATTCAATACTAAGCGGTTAGAAATCCTGGCTCCCAACCTCTCCTAACTAAAACATTACAGTACAATACTGTATTATACTTAAGGAATGAAGCTGATATTTCTACTAATTGGGAACAGTTAAGCAGTAAATAGATGTGGCAAATTAAAACCCGTTTTTTCCTGCCGTCCCTGAGTTAGAAGAGGCTTTGAATGACAATTTCTAGACTTGTCATAATGAATACCGGTAGACGACAGGGTGGCGCAGGATTTGGCTACCCAGTTGTCTCGATTAGCGCCTGCCCTGGGTAACTGAATTTTGCGTCACTCTGTATAGCATTATGTAAATGGCTCCAGAAATAATTTGTCTCGAGTTACCCTCAACTAGTGGAGCTGTGAAGAATGAATTGCTAGCTCGTAACTATTCGGGGTAAATAACACTCCTTGTGTAAGTGTGCCCTAACTTAGTACCTAGACATACTGGTAGATATGGAATGTAAATAAAGGGCATTATTCTCAAACACTGTCTAGGCTGCGCCATGGTCTGCCACTGGAAGGGCGCGTGACTCGCAATCCCTCGTAAGATCACACGTGTCTCACCCGCAATTACACCCATAGTAGCTACAGTACAGTACAGCCAAATATACAATTATCATAAATATATTTCACTGTGTGTCGTCACACTTGTTTCACTGCCAGACAAGTTAAAGATTTTGCTCTCATGCAGGATTGGGTTGAATAGGCAATAGACCTTTCCAAATCATTACTTTCCACAGATACAGGGTATTTATGTACAGTATTTCACACTGTGAGCTACTGTTTATTAAAGGGCAGAATTTATTTTTTATCTTCACAGTTATTTTTTATTTATTTGGCTGTACTGTCTTTTATATAATCTTCTTTTCTGCACCAAAATACCTTACTAATCTTCTTTTCTACATACTGTACACTGGTAATGGTATTCCTTTATTTGTGTCTAATACAACCTGTACTGTACCTTGTATTAATTCCTGAGGTGTAAGTTCACAGTAGCAAGGATTTTGATGGTATTAAACATTAAAATAGAAATAGAATAGAATAAAATAAAACATACAAACATTATTACTGTACTGTATTTTACATTATTGAGTTTAGAATATTGATCCAAAATTAAAATATTTTAAGAGTTTATTACATCAAGATTATATATACTGTTAAGTATAGTACATCCTATCTAAATAATTTGATTATATTAACTTTTTTGGTAGCTTTTCAAAAGTATATAGTGTTTGGTGATAGTGACATTATTTTTTGCATTCTGTCTTGTAACTATTTCATCCAGCCTTGGTATTGTTATGAAGGTAACAATATCACATCCGGTAGTAAATTTGTGGTAGATCATAAAACAATAACTCTTGAATACCCTTCACTAAGAGTATGTTACTGTCATCCTGTATAAATTGTAGCTGATAAAGTATAATACTGTACTTTTATCTTTGGTTAAGTGTTCAGAGTTGAATAGGAACCTTTGAAAGTTTGGTGTATATTATGTAATTATAATTAATATTAATATTTCAAGCTGGCAACAGGTTTGAGTTTGGTGTCTGCCATTTGACATTTTGAATGGGATCCAGATCACAAGTACTATTCACCGACTGACCTTATGAATCTTAACAATGGGAAAATCAAGTAATTGGGTTACGAGAAAAATACAATGAATCTTGCAACTTCTGCCTACAAAGACATACAAATATATTTGTTTAATTTAAAAGTAACTCAAGTTTTATCCCCCTAGAAATGTGCGTCAGATGCCAGACTACGGGAAGCACGTGCGTTGGCCGGCGCCACCCCGGGTGTTGGGCTCCATGGTAACAGACTTCAAGAGTATCCACAACCGATGGAGAGCACACATGATACTCTCCAACGTACCCAAGGAAGACTGGCCACAGCTTCGCATCAAGGTATAGACTTTGGTTAACTTTTACTTGCTTATTCATTTAGTCTTATCACTATACCACATATAAAATATAGTGGTCCTGGACCCTATTCTGTGGGAGCGCTCGGTTATGGCCTTGGCCTTGCTCGGGGCCATGGGGCTGTTCGGCCAGGCAGCTTGGAGAACAACAACAACAACTATAAATGTTTCAGTTCGGTCTCTCTCTCTCTCTCGAGTTGGCCACCCCCAGCTATGTACAATTCCTTATTCTTAGTACTACAATGACACTTAGTTTGGTTTGGAATATATTCTTAAAGTGAACAGTGTAAGTTCCGGTAGACAAAATAATACTCTACTGAGTCGGACATCATACTGTATATATGACTAAGGTGGACAGGACAAGTGATGGACTAAATTATCTAAGCATCCCTTCTGGCATAAGTTTGTTTATTTTGCAAGTTTTAAAATTTAATAGGTGATCGCTGGTGATGCGCTGATGGGCAAGCGCAGTGACTGGGGTGTGCGTGAGAGCTGGGAGGGCAACTACCTGGCCAACACCAAGGACAACCCAGAGGCCGCCACCTTCCAGTCTGCCGTCAGGAACATGCGCAACAAGGACGGATTCAGAGACGTGAGTAGGATATGTACCGTATTTACAAATTTATACCATAATTTCTGCCATGTAAGATTACCAATTATGTAAGATGTATACCCAATAAAATTTTAACTACTGTATTAGTAGAAAAGAATAGCTATTACCTATGCCACAGAAGACTCAAATCTTTGTTAAAGAATGCTTTTTGAAGTGAATTAACAGAATACATGGTAAAGATGTGGAATATACAGTATACCATATTTCTGCCTTCTGTATCTCCCTTTCATTCGTAATATCACACACCCTTCAATAATATGAACAAAGTTTATTGGATATTAAGACGCAGGGCTACTTTTAAGTCTTGTGTAGTAGAAATTATGATACACGTTGGAATTGTGTGGGAAGGGCATGATGATATAGTGTGTGTGGGATGTATAATGATTGAGGAATTGCTTTATTATGCATTCTGTCATTCTGTCAATATATCCTTCCTCTCTATTCTCTCATCCCCCTTCACTCATAATAAAGATTAAGGATTTGCTGCAGATATTTTCAGTCAGTCAATCTGGGGTGGCTCCTGACCGACATGTTATTCTTAGGTGCTGTTCTCGAGCATGGTGCGCAAAATCAACAAGAAGGACAAGATGGCGGAGCGTGCAGTGGTGATAACGGACAGACATATCTACAAGCTCCACAGCAAGACCTTCAAGCCTCTACGCTCACCCATATCCATTGGCGAGGTGAGACCAACAATAATTTATATATATATATATATATATATATATATATATATATATATATATATATATATATATATATATATACACACTGCTTGAAATATGGGAAATAGTATGATTAAATTACGAGTGTACTGTAGCAGTTAATTCATATTCAATTTTTTATTAATTTCACCACATAATCAATTAATGGTTTCATCACAAAATAATTAGTTATTAACCCTTTACGAGCGGCCTATGCGGTTTATTTATATGTACCGCCCAGCGGGGTGTTTTTAGCCAAAATAGGGCTGTTTACGTGATCATTTTCATGCCTAAATAAGACCCAGAACGTAAAACAAGTATCTATCTCTGAAAGGGCATAAACAGAGCTTTCGAATGACACCATAACGATCCTTTTATGATGGCTAGTTTTCTTGCAATAACCGTGCAACGCGAGTGCAAAAAGCAGGTAATTAGCCACTTTCCCGATACAATTCCGTATATAGCGAGTGAGAGAGGTAGGAGGGAGGTGAGATTCGTGTCAGTAGGTTCGCCGCGGTGGTCTGGAGCAGTCATACGCTCGCTACTCTCCTGCCACCACTTGTCTCTCTCTCTCAGCAACATTACGTGCTGAAATTGCCACTCGAGTTATGTCGAGCGCCGCCACATAGTCCAGCTTTATTTAACTCGACTTATGTGGTGAGCCGCTTTTTAAGGGTTAAAGAGTACTCTTTGTTTAAATCTGTTATTACTTCATATTTTGCAATTATTTGTCTTTATATTATATGTATTCATTGTCGATAGTATCAATTGCTTACTTTTGCGATTTCCTTAGTTTATTTGTGCTATAAATGTAGGTTATTTGTAGGGTAGTTATTGATAGGGGTCACTTGAGGCATGCTATGCTTACAGGTACCTACCCGATAGCACTATCGTTAGTGAGTGCTGTACTGTATTTTATATATTATTTTGTAATAGTATAGATATCTTATCAATATTTGTATTTTGTACTATTGTTAATGTCTTGTCATGTTGCAAATTTGATTTTAAATAATATTTTGACATTTAACATGTAGTTTCTTTATTCATGCAGAGTTTAGTAAAATTTGCCAGAACGTCCCGGACTTCCCAAACTTGACTACTTCCTTTAACGTGACGATATGTGCGATTAGTTTGCTTGGGAAACATATTAACTTGCTCATGTAGTAATGTACACCCTATGTGGTGGATTGTGTTCTTTTATTTAATAATTTTCATTTTAGTAAGCGTTGTTTCCACATAGCGATTTTGATAATTTAATTTGACTTTATATTGTCCTTGTCCCAATTTTGGTTTGTTTAGTTTGCAAGTTTTACATTTTAATTTTAATATTGTTGATAAAAGGTTATTGCTTAAGTCATTCTTCAATTTTAAATTTCATTTATTACTTTATGTATTATTACTTTAAAATAAAATAAAATTGTTGTGTAGGTGAGCGGAGTGAGTGTAAGCCCCGGCCAGGACCAGCTGATAGTGATACACCTGCGGGGTGGTAACGACCTGGTGGTGTCACTGTCATCTCTCAGCAACGGAAACAGGGTCGGAGAGCTCACAGGCCTGCTCCTAAGGCAGTATAACATGTAAGTGTTTTTGTAGCTCATATTTTTTATGATTATGTTCTTTTATTTCATAAATTTTATTTTAGCAAGCGTGGTTTCCACATAGCGATTTTGATAAGTTAATTTGACTTTATATTGTTTGACTTTATATTGTCTTTGTCCCAGTTTTGGTTTGTTTAGTTTGCAAGTTTTACATTTTAATTACTCTTTACTTTCCGAGTTGTAAAGGGAGGGATTGGGGGGGGGGTTATGGTGGGTGGGTGGAGGGGGTAATTCTTGGATAAATAGGAACAAGTGGAGAGTATGTTATAAAGGTGAGCGATGTGAGTGTAAGGTCATGACAGAACCAGCTGATAGTGATACACGTGCGTGTTGGTAACCAAGTGGTGTCACAGTCATCTCTTACCAAGGCTAACAGGATTGGAGAGCTCACTGGCTTGCTCCTCAGACAGTACAACTTGTAAGTGTTCTCTCTGAATATTATCCTTTCTTACCTGTTACATTCTGTGTTGTAGGTGGATTGGTTGTGAGGATTTTAGGGGTTGACCAGAAGTTGTAAGCAAAATGTTATCAATAATGTACTCTTCAAATAGTGTTAATATGAATGCTGTCAGCTTCTTCAATTTTATTTATTATGTATTATTGCCTGCACCGAAAGATTATGCAAATTCTATTGAATTATTTTGACATGCTGATTAAATATTTTGAAATATTTCCTATACAGTAGTCCCTCGTTATCGACGGGGGTTACGTTCTTAAGACTGCCGTCGATAGCTAAAACCGTCGATACCGCATTACCATACATTACGGTACCGTACATACACGTACAGTATCCGTGGTCTCTATCCTATGTACTTTTAAGTGTTTCCTTTACACATAACCTTACATATTAGAGTATATTGCAAATAAAATTATCCTATGTACTTTTAAGTTTTTCCTTTACACATAACCTCGTCAGACAAGGCACTTGACTTGACTGTTTTGATGGTCCTGGGGATTCAATTCCTTCATTATTACCACCAGGCACACCGTCTATCACTGAATACATTAGAGGCCATAATAAACGCAAGAGATACAAGGTACAGGCACAAATAAGCAAGTAAAAGGCGGGTGGACTTAGAGCTTCTGCCTGGTTTTGACAACATTAAAAATGGAGGTCTAAAGTGACGCTCCGATCGTCGGTGAATCCGGATTCACTCAAAACCTAAAGTCTTTAGGCTAATTATTTTTGCTCTCGTTTTCGGTGTATTTTCTTATTATTGTATGTCTTATTGTTCATCATTTAATCCACTTTAATAAATAATTAATAAACAATTAATCCGTCGATATAACATTAAAAATGGAGGTCGAAAGTGACGCTCCGATCGTCGGTGAATCCGGATTCACTCAAAACCTAGTCTTTAGGCTAATTATTTTTGCTCTCGTTTTCGGTGTATTTTCTTATTATTGTATGCCTTATTGTTCATCATTTAATCCACTTTTGGTTGGTATATTAGAGTAATATAAATAAACAATTAATCCGTCGATATATCAGTCGATACTCGAATCAGTCTAAAGTCAGTCGATAGTCGAATCCGTCTATGATAAAGCAATCAGTCTATAATCAAATCCGTCTATAAAAAAGCCGTCGATAACGAGGGACTACTGTAAACACGTGCCCAAGTCAGTGTTGTCTATCTTTCTGTGTTCACTGTCTCCAAGTTTATCATAGAGTAGCTTACCACCTTCATGTATATTATTTTACAGTATTTATAATTGAACCATAACAATTTGTTTTACTGTATTTTTACAGCAAAATCAGTGCTATTAGTTGGTATTAAACATAAATTTTGTTGTGTGTTTAGGCTGAACCGTACAGAGCTGCGTGTGGTGGTTGCTCCAGCACTGCAATGTATGTTGGGTAACAAGTCCCGGATGGTCACTGTGGAGGAGAGCAGTGTGGCCACCTTCCCAGCATTCAGGTTAGTGCACTATTTGTTTAGTCAGTTACCCTTTATCCATTCTTTGTTGTTAACCCGTTGAGCCCCGGCTAGTTATAATATTTTGTTCACCCCAGTCCCAAGCCATTTTCACTTATTTTTTTTGTTTGCTAAAATGGAAGACAAGGATGAGAAATGAAAAAAAAAAAAAAAAATCACCTCTTACATTTTTTTTGGGGGGGCCGGTGGGGGGTTGGGGGAGCCTCAAAAAAATTTGTTGAGCCAAAATGGAAGAGAATGGTGAGAAATGAAGACAAAAATAAAAAAAAAATCATTTCGGTCATTTGGGGGGGGGTTCAATAGTTCGTCTCCCCCGCATGACCACCCGCCCGGGAGCACTAGGGTAAAAACTGAGTATGGCATTGTACGGCATACATCCTAAGGAGTATCTCACATAAATCTCAAGGCTCTAGCTCCCATACGACCGGAGTAATGAAGGTTCAAAGTGGCGGTGAACTAGGGGTGTAAACTATCCCCACTAAGCCCACCACCACCAGCCGCGCGGCTGTCTCGGCCCGCTCACACCTACTGGCCCGGCTCCCACACACACTACGGTACCTCCCCCTCCTATTCTCCCGCCATTTCTTACCTTACGAGCCACGTAAGTGTTTTTTATAAGTCGGACGCACGTGATGCGTCGCTGGGAGTTGGTGATCAAACACTGCCGACGCAACACGTGCGACGCTGGGTCTCACCGGGTTAATATCATCATTATAACAAATTTAATAAAAAATTAGAACGCCATATTTCATTTGTCATCAGGTATACGAGGTTTATTTGTTTGAACTAATATAGAAAATAATCACGGTAAACCCTCTCTACGTCGGACCTCTTGAGGTCGGAAACCCATACTAGCCAGATTGGCATCGACCTGTCGGATAAGTCCTCCCATTTGCCGGACTTTTCCGAGACTTTTCCGACAGTCTCTAACAGTGTTTGACGACGCTTTCAGTTTTCGGAAAACTACGGCTAAATGTCTGTCATAACTGTCAAATTCTGTCGTCTGATATAACTATTTTTCCGATATTTGTCCGTCAGTCTCGAACAGTGTCGGACGATGCGCTCACTTTCCTGGAAACTAGGGATTAATGTCCGTCAAGAGTACAAAACCGGGAATCTAGGGTACGAATAGGGTAGTCTCCGTTTTCTGTGTTGTTGCGGACTTCGCTCTTGAATCTTGAGGTCGGAATTTTTCCGTATTCTCCGTTTTCATGGTTTACTCATACCTCCCCTCGTGAGGTCGGGTTTTTCCTCTTTCAGGTTGGACACAAGCCGGAATTCGGACATACAGTATTGGAAAATCGGACATTTCGTAAGTGGCCATCCCCTAATTAGTCCTATTTGGAGAGGGATTACTGTGTTTTCCTTGATGTTTACCATATGTAATTTAAAAGATATACCCGGTAGATCAAATAACAATTTAACCCGTACAGCCCCAGCGACGCGCCTGACGCGTCGGCGATGTATGTAACGCACAGCCCCAGAGACGCGCCTGGCGCGTCACCCTAATTGCGCCGACCGTAACCTCAGGTGTAGCCACTCAAGAGGGCTCAGATTTGTATGGGAACTGTGTACGTATCCCACGCAACCGTGCCGATGGTTGAAAACTCTCAAAGTCCACGTGCGTGCGCGCGAGCGCGCAATAACCTGTTTTTTTGGGATAATTGCCTTCAATTTTTTACTCTTATAAAATCCGTTTTCGGGGGCTCTGTAGGACCATTTTTAAAGCTTTTTGAGCGGTTTTTCGTGGTTTTTCCTTCATTCCTATCCCATTCGCTATTGTTTCTGGAATAAAACCATTTTTTGAAAACCGGCCGGGTTCTGGTGCGCAAACATTACAAAACTAGCCGGGGCTCCACGGGTTAAAAAAAAAAAAAAAAAAAAAAAAAAAAAAATTAGAATGTGCCTAAGTATATAGGTAGATATAGATAGATAGATAGATAATCCAATTTATCATCTTGCAGACGGGGTTCGAAGCGAGGTGACCTGGTGTACACTTGGCCAAGTACCCTCAACAAGGAGTTGCCCCCACCCTCTGTCAAATCCCACCACAACCACCCCCCTCCTCCCCGACCGATCTCCTCACACTCACCCCACCATACCCGCCACGCACCCCCGCCCCCTCCCACGCGCTCCCCCGCCGCCAATGGGTATAGGAATGGCAACAACAACCACGGCAAGAATAATGGCCACACCACCGGCTACCTACACTCACAGGAGAATGGACGGACGTATGCCAATGCCAGCAGATACTAAACACACGGCAGATACAAAACCATTGGTTCTGATAATATACCAATGTCTCAGATAGTAAACCATTGGCGCTGATACAAATCCAATGACGCAGATACAAAACAATTGGCTCGGATAGTAAACTATTGGCACTGATACAATGCCATTGGCCTGAATACTAAACTAGTAGCATTGGTACAAAACTATTGGCTCAGATTCAAAACCTATAGCACTGATACAAAACCATTGGCTTGGATAGTACACCAGTGGCTTGGATAAAACACTAATAGTGCTGATACTACTAAACCAATGGCTTGAATGCTAAACCAATGGCTTGGATACAAAATCAATAGCTCCGATAAGTTAATGGTACTATTGGACAGTATTCTCTCATGTTTCTACCTTAATTTGACAGGTGCAGTAGAATGGCTGGGTTTGATGATCAGCTGAAAGTGTGATTTAAATTTATATAATGTTGATCAGAGATTCGACTGTCACCCTAATGTTTAAAAAAAACAAAAAATCCATCCTATTTTGATACAAGATAACCTATAAGGTATATCATGATTCCAAGCTTATAACAGATATCAAATACAGTAATCTGAACTGCATCCATTATGAAACTGCCAAGATTTAATGAGTTTCCATCAAGAATATTGGAGAAATAATGTAAGATTTTATTGTATATTTTCTCCTTGGGGTAAGACAAGTAAGTTGCCAATATTGCAGTAAAAGTGTCTTGGGATACAGTTTTATAGTCGGAATGCCCAGCTTATAATGTGGATTATCATTACTGTAGTGCTGTAACTATGCTATGCAGTCTATGGCAATCTTGTGTTATAATATTTATGTTCAAAATGTATAGTCTATTTTACTTGATTGTCAGATGTTGCAATACAGTAAAGTGCTGTGTCGGGTATATAACCGTTTTTAGAATGTTTGTTGAAAATTTGATTGTTTATATATATTTTAAGAAATGTTGCAATATATAGCAAAGAAATTTTATTACAACAAACTTCCTGTAATAGAATTATATAGATAGTGCACCTATCTAGAAATGTTGCAACTGAAATATACTAGTTAAAGATTAGTGCTAATTAATTATTGAAAACTTGAAATTGTGAAGCTCTTTCCTTGAAAACATAATAGCTTTATCCTATTTATATCGGAGCTGCTATTTATCAATATGCAGGAAACATTGACTGCAATTGTACAGCAGGGTATCATTAATTTGTCCTTGATGTCTGTAAGCATGACAACATTGCAAGTGTGTTGGTAATAATTCAATTAAACCATGAGACATCTGAGTAAAATCATGTAGGTTTGCTATTTTCAAATTTAAGAAGTTACTCGAAGAGATCAATTGTAGCTCAATGACTATAAGAATGAATTCCGAAGCTGAACAAAATTGTCTAGTGTGAGCTACAATAAAATACAAACTAGGTTTCAAATGGTTGGGATTCAAGCCTCTCTGGGTACAGTTGGAGATGTAAATTGGATGCAATATTATAAAAATATAATGACCAACGTTATCAAGTTCTCATGATTAACTTATAAATGGCAAATAATCTGTTGTGGAATGGGAAAATTCATGGCAGAAAGTAAACATGTGCCTTAGTTGGTAAGAACTATGTGCCAGAAATAATTATTGAGTTTATATAAATATATAAAATCACACTGTAACTGAGTTTGAAGGTGTATGGAGCAATATTATGCATTTCGTTCATTAAGTTTGAAGCTGTATGGAGCAATATTATGCATTTCGTTCATCCATTTTGTAGTTGCTGTTAGTTTCACACATCCGCATTATTTCACTACGCATCATTGTTAGGGTTTACTTTTGTACAAGTCCATATCATCAATACTGTGGGATCATTTAAGTTTATAGTGGCTGCAGTTTCTGAGGCATAGGTAAAGTTTGCAAAATATTAGTGCTGATGAACTTTACTTTTTGTCTTGGAAACATTTTAGGCAGAATAAGAATATCTTAAGAATATCTTATATTGATATGATAACTTTAGAGGGACTATTTCACAGTTAATTTTGTTGACAAGTACATGTGACACGCAACGTAAATAGTCTTATTTGTTATTGTATTATAATCTTGAGATCAAAAGTATAGAAGTATTAATAGAGTTATATTGCATTATATACCTTGGTTCTGGATCGGGTCCCATCATTACTATATACTGTACTGTACAGTGTTCTTACATGCCATACGATTTTGTGATTTATGATATGAGCCGAGTAATTTTGAAATAAACAGTAAATATGGTATGGTATGGACTTTGCTGAGCATGTATGAAGTTGACAAATATTCAAACGTATGCTGTATTTTGTAAATAATTTATTTCTAACAACTTAAGTAGTTCAACACAAATATATAAAGGCAATACATTATTGTTCCAGAAGTTATGTCTCTCTGTTTTCATGTAAAGGGTAAACAAATTATTGGACACCAAATATAACTATTATAGTTAAGAGATTGTCAAATTTCTAATATCGATAGGTTATATACTGGTTATATCGATAGGTTATATACTGGTTATATCGATAGGTTATATACTAGTTATATCGATAGGTTATATACTGGTAAATTATTCTTTACAAAATGCAGCAATAGGCCTAACTGTGACAACCTCTTTAGTCCTATGATGTCATATGCAGTTTACATCACTTTAATTGGAGACTTATCAGCTGTGCATAATAGAGTTAAGGCATCATCAACTAATAACCATTTTTGTTATCTGCTAATTAATCATATAAAGTGTTTAGGCATTATATTGGCAAGATGTCAGAATTAGGAGCATGACTTTATTAACCTGTGGTGCAATTAGTGTAACAGTCAGCAAGATGTTCAAAGGGGCAATCACGCTCGCTTTACTTCACGTTGCTCGAGTACTTGATAGCATATTATGATAAAGGCAATAAATATAAGAACACAAAAGTAAAACTGGTGATTACCTCCGACAATGATAGGGCTTGTCTAGTAATAGACTATAATTCAATAAAGTTTTGTGAGTATGATGTGTAGTAGTCGTAATTAAAATTGTGTGTAGTGGAGTTGTCTTGGAAGAGATGTTAATGGAGGAGGGTAAAATATATTCCTGAGTGCCGAGTTTCAGTTTAGTATAGTGCAGCGTGACGACCTCTTCAGTGGACAGTTTGACAGTGGAGTAGTGTTTGTGCCATTTTGAAACTTAGTGATACTTTCAATGAGGGTGACATTTTATGAAAATATGTATCCCTGTTATCACCAGATTACTTTATTCAACTTGGGATAGACTTGGGATGTTATAAGCTCCTGTACCCAAGTAAAGTTGTCTTGTGGTAGCATGATTTAAAACAAATCTTATTGAAAGTGTTATGCTATATTTTGTACCAGTTCAGTGGATTCCACCAATGGAACATCCACTTTATTTCAAGATTGATTACATTACCATCTGTTTTACTGTCAGAGTTTTGTAACAAAGGTGGACCAGTTTTTCTCTTGTGACAAAGCTGAAGGGTTAATCATATCTATTTAGTAATTTTGGGAGTTTGAGGCTAACAGCCGAGTTGGTTGCTAGACTGGTACAAAATTCAGCGCTATATGATCGTGAATTAGTCAGAGGATCACTTAACCCTCTCCGACATATGACGCGATTTTGAGCCGATTAGGGATACTTTAAAGCCTTTATTACCATCAGGGGTATTTAGAAACCTTTAGTTTAGTTACCTCAACCTCTGCAGTTGTCTTTGAGTTAGCTGTGGGCAGAAAACTAATTTTGGAGAGTTAATTATAAGAGTGAGAGAACTATTTCTTATTGCTAATCTGGCAACCTCTGCGTCATATGAGTCTGAAGGGGTTAAAAAAAGCATCTGTTCACAGTCATGACCTATTTCACTGTGTGGAAAGTATAATAAGCATATATTTTTTAACAATAATAATCCTGTAGTTTTGTACTTAATTTAACTGCATTTAATTTTTATATTAAGTACACTACCAAGCCATAATAAGCATACACCCATGCAAATCTTTGAACCTATAAAAGCCAAATCTCGAAGCATTTTAGATAGTCTATAGTAGTATTATCTCATTTGGGTTTGGTACAGATTCAAATGCGTGTATTCAACTAACCAATTAGTAATGATAGGTCAGTAAGTAAACATTATCAATATAAATACATCCTACCAATAAATAGTAGAGTTGGATAAATAAATTATAATCAAATTGTACAGTACTTTGATGCTAAATTTATTAATCTAAATCTTATTCTGTGTGTGAATTTTCTATTTTTTTTTGTTATTTCTGTTCAGGCTCTGTCTCGAGTCGGCCACCCCAAGCTATGGGGTATGTGCCTGAGTATTTACATACATACATTAAATTTTTTGTGGGTGGTATATTTATTTATTTTGCGTGCTCATTGACCACCCCAAATGAAATAGTTAGCCGACCGTAATTATTGTGGCTCGGGAGTGTACGCATGTTACATTATGTTAAGATGTAGCCGTGCCATTGTGTGGGTGAGAGAGAGTGGAGTGTAAGTAATGTTGGTGTACATAATATGATTGTGTGGTGTGGTCAAGGTTCTCCCAGGGGGGCTCATGCAGTAGAAGAGGGACAACTTTTAGGATTTTTTATTGTATATATTTTGTATTACATTGATACATTAACCCTTAACTGGCGGGGCCCGCCTTAAGTCGGGCTCCAATTTGCAGCAAGTTAGGAGCATTATTAAGGCTTTTAAAGGGTTAAAATAGAGTGCAAATGGCTGGGAGCGCAGCAGGCCACACGTCCCGACAACCATGGGCTTACCGCCGCCCACTGACTCACGCTCTCTCTGTTCTCGAGAGGCCGGCAGTGTTGCCAGCAGTGAGCGTAGCGGTAAAAAAATATGCCGCTATACGCTAAACTCCCATGTTAGTGGTACCACTGCGTGAGAACGACGAGTGCTACGTAGCTCGTTCTGGTAGCTATTACCACATTATAATTGCTGATTTTTGAGAAATTAGTTTAAAGATTATATACTTTTAATTATATATAAAGTTTAATAGAATTACAGTACAGTCGGACCTCTGGTAACGCGGGTAATTATCCCCTCAAAGCTTATATGGGAAAAATGCTAATTCGTCCCAGCGACTTCTCCAAAGTCCCCTTTTTGAGCCTTTACCTCCCTACAACCTGTTCTGCCGCTCGATGTCACTTTCCACTAGTTTCTCCGTAATCTTGAGCACAGAGTTGGCAATCTTGAAGGCATGCAGATTTGCTTGGCTGGGGTTCCCTTTCAACACTTTGCGTATCTTCTCCCTATCCTTGAAGATTGTTCGAATTGTAGATTCATTAACACCATATTTATGAGCAACATGGGCCCTTTTTCCACCTCCTTCACTATCTCCAGCTTCTCTACATACGTAAACTTACGTTGTTTGGTGGGATGTGGGGGGAGGCATGGATGAGGTTGACAGTAACAAAAATAGATGCCTAACACCGACACTAGTAGTCACAGACCAACGCGGGCAAGACACTGGCTGGCGGGAAGGGACAATCACCGAGCGGACACGAGTGTGACGTCACAGGCCGAGTGTTGCCGACCAACCACCAGGGCCGAAGCCGTGTTAGATAGAGGAAAAGCTCATTACTGGCCGTACTTGGAATTTTAGGGGTACCCGCGTATGAGCAAAGCCGTGGTTTGTAAACGCGCGTTACCCGAGGTCTATCTATCTATCTATCTATTGCCTGACGCCGCGATCCCCGAAGGGGTGGACCACGAACGAACCGCCCCCATGCACCTCTGTCCCCAGTCAGTCGATGCCCCTCCCCCCAACCAGCACCGCCTTCGTTCATGTACTTCCTCACTCCATCCTTCCACCTCTCTGTCCCTCTCTGTCCCTCCACCTCGCTCTCGTACACCCTCTTAGTCATTCTCTCGCTTTCCATACGTTCTATATGGCTGAACCATCTCAAGTTGTTCCTTTTCACACTTTCCAGCACATCTACCTCCACACCACACCTCCTTCTTACTTCCTCATTAGTCTGTCTATCCCTCCATGTAACTCCGCACGCACTCCTTAAGTAATTAATTTCCACTGCTCTCACTCTTGATCCGAGTCTCTCAACCAACGTCCATGCTTCGCTTCCGTAAGTCAGTGTCGGGATTACCACACTGTCATGCAAGGACTTCTTCACTTCCATACTGACCACCCTATTTCTTGTTACTGCTTTTAGCATTCCTACAACCCTCTTCCCCTGTTGTACCCTCTCCCGCACTTCTTCATCCATAGTCCCATCTTTACTCAACACACTGCCCAGATACTTAAAAGAGTTGACGATCTCCATAGCCTGACCGTTCAGCTTCACCTCACACTCTGTGACTTCACCCCTTTTGAAGACCATAACCTTGCTCTTCCCCGCATTTACCTTCAAATTCCGTTTTTCGCACACTGTTCCAAACTCATTTACCAGACCCTGCAACTCCCATTCATTATCACTCATCAGAACTGTATCATCCGCAAACAGCAGTATAGGTAGCTTCCACTCAATTCCCTCCCTTTTCAGCGATACACCAACATCCACTGCTCTTGATAGTATTTCTTTCATGACTCCATCCATATATACAGTAAACAACCACGGGGACATCACACACCCCTGTTTCAAACCAACATTCAGGTCAAAGAGCTCCCTCTGCTCACTCTCCACACGTACTGCCGCCTTTGCACCCTCATACATGCTCTAAACTGCTTTCAGCAACTTGCCCTCTACTCTGTATATTCGAAGTACTTTCCACAAACCTTCTCTATCCACTCTGTCTAGGCCTTCTCCAAGTCCATAAAGGCAACATACACCTTTTGTTTCTAATCCAGATATTTCTCCACAACACAATTCAGGGTAAAAATCTGATCTACACATCCTCTTCCCTTCCTAAAACCTCCCTGCTCGTCGCCTATCCATTTCTCCCTCTCTCACTCTCAATCACAACCCTACTGTATACCTTCCCTACTACACTTAGAAGACATATTCCTCAGCGGTTACCACACACTCCTCTTTCCCCTTTGCCCTTATATAGGGGGACTATTATGCCAGTCTTCCAGTCATCGGGTGCGCTCCCCTTCTCCCATGCTAGTTTGCACATTTTCCATACCCATTCTATCACTATCTCACCACCCGAGGTCCGACTGTATAATGCACAATGTGCAAAAGTTAGAATACTGTATTGTGTACAGCTCTCTTGTTAAGTAAAAACATATCTATGAAGTGGAATACCATATTCATCAGCTACATTCATGGAACATAGTTTTCTGATCTTTCAACACCAAACGCATAATAAATTTATTAAGTAATTAAAGTTTTTTTGGAATTTACAAATAGAAAAATATCTTGATAGAAATATCCTTCAGCGAATACTTTATTTTTTGTTGAACCCTCGCTGTCAGAAACCAAGTCTCCCTGTGACGACCTTAACCATGTATGTGTCTGCTTTCACACAACTTAGAACTAATATCTTCTTCATTTTCTATTTTTGCAACTTTTATATGACCAGAGTACTATGAAATTCCTTTTTTGTATATAGAAATTATTACTGGAGACAAATTTAGAAGTATTATATACATTACGATTTTTTACAGACGGGACAATTTCTTCATATATAATTGTTTTAAGACTTATAAATCCTATTATCTTGTTACACATTATTTATGATACAAATGGTTTGGTGACATTAAATACAAAGATGACTTAGGTTGTAGTTTCCCTCGCCAATATATTTAAGTAGACAATTTAAATATATTTAGGAGAACTTTTTGCCATGGTCGGTAAGCGTGTCTTACTGATGATCGAATGGTCGGCAAGACTTAGGTCTAGCAATTCGTGGCAAATGTCCAGTTAAGTTCCTGTAACAAGGGCACACCCTATCCCTGGCAATCAAGGGAGTGTATAGCATTAAAAACTGCTTCTCATACAGTGAAAGAATTAAGAATTAATAAGATAGTTTATAATCCATTTGTTCATAGATGTCCTAAAGTGAATGAAATAGAAAGAGGACAAATTTTTTTGTTCATCTAATAATACTGTTTTATGCAATATCAACATCTGAAATATAAAACTACTGCAATAAGAAGCAACCACATTATCCAGTTGGGTTTTGCTATATACATACATACATACATACATACATACAGTACATAACATTTTAAGACTGAGTGTTCCACACATAAGTGCAGTTTCAGTCTCTTGTCCTGTATATTGTAAACATCAGTGGAAGTCACGAGTCTTTACGTAAGAGGGCCTGCACAAAGAACCGTGACTGAAGTAGATAAAGACATGTTTTCCCATTGAAATGTGCTACGATTCCATGAATCATATGTCAGGCAGCATGGCTGGCTCTAAAGCATGGTTCACACATACAAGAATCGATGCCCGAGTCCAGCACGAGTGAACGATGGGTGACACTCTTCGTGGATCTTCGTGACAATGGCAAGAACCAGCCCGAGTAGGTCTCTGTTCCCGATTCACCAAGAGTCAACAAGCGTCGGTACGTGTGCATCCAAGAGTCACAAAGAGTGTAACACGAACCCAACACGAGTTGAGGAAATTTGAAAAATAACGGTCAAATTCCAGGGTACAAAAACAAAGAGTCGGTACGAGTCAACAAGAGTCACACAGAGTGCTCCCAAGAGTGGCCCCCATTGTGCAGGTGCCCGATTCACCCAAGAGTGTAGCAAGAGTCAACATGAGTCATCAAGAGTCTACACGTGTGTCCTTCGGACTCTTAACGGGGACAAGAAATTTCATGCAGGCATGAAATTTCTAGGCCACGTCACGAGTCCCCAGGACACACCACGACTCACAAGAGTGTAACACTAGTCACGAAGAGTATGCCCGAGTCATGGCCGAATCTGAAAATGTCCTAACTCGTGCTGGACTCGGGCACCGACTCTTGTATGTGTCCACCATGCTTTAGACAATACGCTCGGCATGACAAATGCACCCTCAGAAGTGTCGGATGTTTCGCGCTTCCCTCTGATCGCGTGGGCCCTTCTCACTTAGTTACCACTACATTTAGGCCTCCTGCATCATTATGACTGGCGATAGGAGGCTGACAGAGTACGAGATAGCTGCCATAGTCGAGTTGTGAGGCCATGTACGCAGCTCTAAAACTCACCATCCGCGCATGCGTGTGAATTTATGCCCTGCCCCCGAAAAAACAAATATTATATTAGATTAACCTAACCTAACCTAATATATCCATTCCGAGGGATAGGTTAGGTTAGGTTAATCTAATATAATTTTTTTTTTTCGGGGGCAGGGCATAAATTCACACGCATGCGCAGATGGTGAGTTTTAGAGCTGCGTACATGGCCTCCCGTCGAGTTGACCAAGGCTGGGGTGTCAAATAAGGACATTCTGCTCAGATAGGTGTTAATCTTCGAACTGTACAGCATTGGAGTAAGAAGACTCGCGACGCCGGCCTGGCCCAAGATCTCGCACACAAGCAAGCGGTCGAACCCAGCCACACGATTTCCCCTAGGACGTTGACATCTATCAAGAGGCAAGTTTAACCCTTCCGACCCGGGCTGCCTTTCTAAATGACGGAGCTCGTATCCGGGCGATCTGGCTGAAAATCAACAAAACTAAAACTAAGGCTAATCTCGCTTAATATATTACCTACATTAACCCTTCCAGCCCGGGCAGCATGTTAAAATCCTTAAGCTTGAAAGCCTATTTAGCTTGGACTGAACGCCGTGCGTCCGACGAATGTAAACAAAGTCGATCGTTGCATCACCGCACCTCCGAAAACAATAAGGAGACGTCGGATCAATGTTATTGTTGTGACGTCAGACGAAATTAGTGTCTGAAAAGCTCCGATATTGTCAACATCGCGGCAAAATTCGCTCCACGGAAATCGCCATCACAACTGAACCAGTTGACTTAGAGAGCTCTACTCAATGCCAGTCTACAGATTGGAAACCGCACTACATTTATAGATGCGTGGGAAATTTCTAGCAGTTAAACTAAACAAAAATACGGTAGCCTAGGCCTAGACATTTTTCGGCCAGATCGCCCGGGTACCCCACACTGTCATTGTGAGAGCTAGCCCGGGCCAGGAGGGTTAATGAAAGAGATATAAAACTGTGCGCCTTACCTTGCCGCGTAGAATGGCATTAAGTAGAGCTCTCTAGCTCAACTGGTTCTGGAGTTATGGTGATGGAAGTGGAGGTAACTTTTGCCGCGTATTTACCTCGGCGCGTCCGAACACTTAACCGCGGCCCCGGCTACGACACCCAGTTGGACTCGTCGCTCCACCCGCAGTTATGCCGGGAAGCGATTTGATAATGTTTTATTGTTTATTATGCAATTTATTATAGTTATTATGTTATTTTCACTCAATAAAGTTATTTTCATGAAGTTATTTGTGTCTCTGCCACTTATTACTTAGTTTTATTATTATTATTATGATTATAGTGTCACTTTCGCTGGACTTTGATAGTTGATGGTGTCATTTTCACTTTTATGTATTGTAAGGTAAGCTAATAATATATATAGTGTCACTTTCACTTGTTCATATTGTTATGAGGGCACTTATTATTAGTTATTTGTGTGTCTCACTTTTATTTATTATTTTATATTATTCTTAGCCTACATATTAGAGTGTCACTTTCACTGTTATTGTCACGGGCACTTCAAAATTGTTGGAGAGTGTGAAAGTCATTGAAGCACCGTCTAGCACACAGTGCCACTTCACACTCGAGGCATTCCCATGTTTTTTGTTTTACTTTGTGGGGTCTGCAAGTTGTGTGGCTGCAGACATGGCACCTCTTCTGGCTTCTAACCCGACTACCGGGTGCATTGAAAGGAAGGGGGTTGGGCTGGTGCCTCCTGAAGAAGTCGGCAGACCCCGTTCTGTCCAGCTGGCCTGGTCCTTGTAGTGGTCTCCCAGGTTCCGCATGCTTAGCCAGGAGCTCAAGTATCACCTGCTTGTGGAACTTCCGCAGGGACTTGTACTTCGGGGCTCTTGGAGTCCTCAGACGGTAGATGTAGGCATTGAGGACTGACATATCTACCGTATGCAGAACAAGCTTCTTATACCACCAGCAAGATGTTCGCAGGCAGTCGATGAAGCCCATCTGCATGTCGGACTTGTCGACGAGGCGCATATTTAGGTTGTAATCCAGGACAGCAGCTGGTTTCTGGACGGGGTTCTTGGTTCTTTGGTCCACCTTCCCTGTGGCATGTGGTGAGGAGGTTGACCTTCCGCTGGTCATGCCAGTGGATGGAGAGGATGGGGTCACTTTTCTTGTGGAAAATGTCAGTCTTCTTCGTCTTGGTTGGGTAGCCTGGCATGCCCTTCCTCTTGCCCTTGACTGTGCCGACAGTTCCGGTCTTACGGTCATGGAGGTACTTGGTCAGGATAGGCGACGTGTAGTAGTTATGTGTAGAGGATGTGGTTATGGAAGTGCCTCTCCATCATCTTCTTTACTACAGCGCCACCAAAACCAATGAGGGGGTCAGTCTCAATTTCTCCACCCCTGCCGCTGTAGACCACAAAGTCCAGCACATACCCCGTCTTGCAGTCGCAGAGGACGAAGAGCTTGATGCCGAAGCGGTGTCTCTTGGACGAGATATACTGTCGGAAGTGCAGCCTACCACGGAACAGGACCAGAGACTCGTCGAGGCACATCTTCTGGAAAGGAATCCGGTAGGTGGTGAACCGATGACGTATCATGTCATACAGCTTCCTGATCTTCCATAGTGTGTCGGTAAGGTGGACATGCATGTTGTTGGTCAGGTGGAGATAGGAGAGGATGTCAAAGTACCTGTCCCTGGACATGTACTTGCCAAATGCTGGAGTCGTTATGAGGTCGCCATTGATCCAGTAGTCGGCCAGAACGTGCTTCCTTATATGTGTCATCAGCATTGTGAGTACCAAGAACACATATAGTTCTGCCACAGTGACAGCTCTCCATGCCACCATCTTGGCACTGGTCTTCCTCCCAAGAAAGTTGGCACAGATGTCATGATGGTTGTTGGTCTCCTCGACGAGGTATTCCATGACTTCATTGTCATAGAAGCCACAGAAAAGTTTACTGGGGGTAGCATTTGGGCCACAGGGATATGCTGGTGACACCCCGGAACCCATCTGTACCTCGTCAAAGGCAGGACAATCTGGCTCAAAATCAGCCCCATCTGTCCACACAAACAGGTCGGATGCTCGAGCACGTGCAGGTGCAGCAGGCACACACCCTGGACCCCTTGGCTACGCGGACGCCCTGCACGTGCACGCCCACGCCCAGGGGCATCGGCGTCGGCAGGCTGACCACGCCCACGACCTCGCCCTCAAACTCGTCTTGTTGGGACTTCCTCCTCTTCCACATCCTCTTCGTCGTCCTCCTCCTCCTCAGGCGACGTCAGGTCATCTGGGGCAATGTTGGGGTCGTCAGCATCCTCTTCAGGAGACAATTCGGGTGAAGAAGTGACCGGGCGTCGGCGGCGTGGGGTGCGGGAGACTACGGGAGGTTCAACAATGGGAGCCTCAGCCTCGGGAGTTAGGCTCCTTTTGCGGCGAGCCGAGGGCTTCTCCGCAGCAAATAATGCTCTATGATGCGGGGCCCGTGGTGGCACACTGTGGGAGGACAATGCCGCCCCACTAGTATCACTTGTAGAGGCCCTTTGGTCATCCTGAGGGAGAGATGAAGCCGAGGGCTGTGGGTGACCCACGCGGCGTCCCGGGACAAAGGAATGCGGGTGGTTATGCGCCCAGGGTCGGCGTCACTATCACTATCTTCGCCTTCCCTAGCTTTTTCTGCTGCCCTGCGTGCTTTCTTGGCTGCATTTTTCACTAAAGATTGTTTGTAAAAGTATTTGCCGACTTTCAAGGGCGTACGGGCAGGCAAAGGGGAAGGTCCTGGGCTCGGGCGAGGGGGTAGGCCTAGGCAGTGGTGGGCATGGGCGCGCCGATTTGGCGCTCTGCGATCCGGTGCGCATTACCAATATAGAGGAGCGCGGAGCAAGGAGCGGCTTTTTTGGCTTTTGCTAACGCAAAGTAAACCTTACGGGCAAGTTACGGCTTACGAAGGGGCCTAAGGGTAAGTCTGGCAGTGGTATAGCCCGAGCCTGTCTGACTGTCCGAGTGTCTGTGGACAGCTTGGATGGGTCCAATACCTGAGTACCGGCAGACTCGGCAGTACCCAGTCACTCTGCAGGACGTGGAGCCTCAGCCCAGAACTTTCCGAAGGGCCAGAAGTGAACCATGTCTGACCGCAGTGAGGAGGAGGGTCACGAGGGTGACGGCCGTGAGGAGTCTGACGACGGCGACCACCCCAACCCGACTGTTGCCGTTGTCAGCGCTGTGGTTGATCTAAAAAACCACCTTCAAATCCTGGAAAGGTAAGAACCTGATTTTTTTTTTTTTTTTTTTTTTTGCTAAATCTATCAAGTTGGGTGAGAAAGGAAGGATAATTGTAAAAAAAACACTCCCCTTGTCCATTTTCGCCAGAAATCAGGTCCCCGATACTCCGATAGTCGCGAACGTAGCTGAAAAGAGTCAAAAGACACTATAGACTTCAGAGACTTTTATAATTTTATGGTATCGATACTATCGGAATGTTACTTGAATGTATGGGTGGGAGGGTGGTTTGGGGGATGGTGGGGGGAAGGCAGAAGCGTAATTGACTCGTGTTACAAATATGAAGCCGATTGGTGAGGTAGTTTCGCCACCACAGATTTTATTTGTTTTCCTTTTCTTCGTACGGATACGCTGGAAGTGGGTTGTAGGAGGCAGTGGGGGTGTGGTGGAGGGAAGGCATAAGGGTAAGGCACTTGTCACACAAATATGGAACCGATTGGTGCAATCGTTTCGCCGCCACAGATTTTCTTTTTTTTTCCTTGTGAGGCGACCGATAGTCAGCGAGTGGGTGGGAGGAGGGGTTTGGGGTAGTGGTGATGCCGTGGTGGGTATGCAGAAGGGTAAGGTACATGTGGTAAAAAACTAAAAATATGAAAGCCATAGGTGCAGTCGTTTCGCTGCTACGTTTTTTTTTTGGCGAGTCAGTATATCATTATATACGGACCTGGCTCTGGGCGTGACAACTGACATCTGACAAGACCCTAGTCCCGGCCGTATATAATTATTATAAATTATATAGCTTGATAAGTTTAACTGTTTAAGTTTCTCAGTTTGGACAGTTTCTGTAATTCTTTGTCATATCATAGATATCAATGGACAGTCACGATGTCACAAACTCACAATGATATCAATCATATCATATCATTGATATTTGATTCATTGATATGACATAAAGAATAACAGAAACTGAGAAAGTGAGAAACTTAAACGGTTTAACTTCAGAAAGACACCATGACTTGAGTTTTTTTTTAATGTTTTGAATTCTTGGAATTTAGTGAAGTGAAAGACAAAGGACAAAGTGAAAGGACAAAGGTAAATCATTAAATAACTTTAGAAGCTGTTTTTTTACTTTATTTTTTTATATATACCTATTTTTGGAAGCGCGGAGCGGGGAAGCGCATCGGGTCTGCTGACAAAAGGAGCGTGTGAGCGCTGCCGCATTACCTTATGTCTGATGAGTGCGGAGCGCTGCCGCATTACCGGTCTTACCGGAGCGCGCCCACCACTGGGCCTAGGTTCTAGCACACTTGGAAGTTCAATAGCACCTTCCTGAAACACTTCCACATCAGGATCATCACTACTGTCTCCCCCCTCAAATAAATCCACATTGTCGTCGTCTCCAAAACCAACGAAATCGTCATCTTCGCTTGCACTTATAAATTGTTCTTTGTCCACCAAGCTTTCGGCACTGCTCAATTCAAGGTCAAAAAGTTCTCGCTGTATAGCACTATCACTCAACAAACGTTTCACGTTCTTTCGTTGAGCTTTCTTCTTGGTTGCAACAGGCGTCGAAGTTGCGAGCGGGGTAGCAGTGAGGCGCGCGGTAGGTTGCACCGAATCGGACGCGTCGGAATTCATTTTTTCACTATAACTCGCTATGGCGTTGGTACTGATAACGGTAGTAGTTGAGGCTTGGTGGCGCTGCGATCGCCCCTACAAAGTAAATTTTGGCTGCGCGCTTTCAAGCACAGGGATTTTAACCCGTTGAGCCCCGGCTAGTTATAATATTTTGTTCACCCCAGTCCCAAGCCATTTTCACTTATTTTGTTTGTTTGCTAAAATGGAAGACAAGGATGAGAAATGAAAAAAAAAAAAAAAAAAAATCACCTCTGACATTTTTGGGGGGGGGGGGGGGGGGGTGAGCCTCAAAAAAATGTGTTGAGCCAAAATGGAAGAGAATGGTGAGAAATGAAGACAAAAATAAAAAAAAACTCATTTCGGTCATTTGGGGGGCAGGGGGGTTTCAATAGTTCGTCTCCCCCGCATGACCACCCGCCCGGGAGCACTAGGGTAAAAACTGAGTATGGCATTGTACGGCATACATCCTAAGGAGTATCTCACATAAATCTCAAGCCTCTAGCTCCCATACGACCGGAGTAATGAAGGTTCAAAGTGGCGGTGAACTAGGGGTGTAAACTATCCCCACTAAGCCCACCACCACCACCACCAGCCGCGCGGCTGTCTCGGCCCGCTCACACCTACTGGCCCGGCTCCCCCACACACTACGGTACCTCCCCCTCCTATTCTCCCGCCATTTCCTACCTTACGAGCCACGTAAGTGTTTTTTATATGTCGGACGCACGTGATGCGTCGCTGGGAGTTGGTGATCAAAGACTGCCGACGCAACACGTGCGACGCTGGGTCTCACCGGGTTAAAAGGACACCCGGGTACCGGCCCATCTGCCGCGCTGTCCTTTTAAAAGGACACCCGGGCTGGAAGGGTTAAGTTAATCCCCGATTAACGACACTTAACCCATCAGACCCGGAAGTACTCTGAAGCACCCATAAAAAACACCCCCCGAGCTACCCAGAAGGGCTCTGAGGCACTCATGAGCTTAAAGCCTGTAAGCTTGGTGTGCGAGGCGTCCGTCCGACGCATGTAAACAACAGCCGGCTGGACCGACGCCGTGCATCTCCGACCACAAGAAGGAGTGCGTCGCTTGTTCGTGTGTGCCTGTATGTTATTGTTAAGTATCGAAAAGTAGTGTAAAGTGGCTGTTTTTGCCATAAAGTTATCTCCAATGAAATCATCATCACAACTGAACCAGTTGACTTAGAGAGCTCTACTTAACGCCATTCTACAGGTACGAAACACATCTACACTTGGGGATGCGCGGGAATGCGGAAGCAAGCAAAAATAACAAAGATGCGGTAGCCTAGGCGTAGACGTTTTTCGGCCAAAATCCCCGGATTTCGGGGAATATATATGGAATACATAGCCGGGGCTGGAGGGTTAAGATAAAGGAAAATAACCCGCAACTGCTCTCCAACATCTCTGTCAGTGGTGATGGGCTGGTCTATCAGAGTGAGAACTGAGCGATCTCTGCCATACCCATAGCTTACTCTGACTGTTCCTTTTACTTATATATTTTCTAGATCTCAAGTGACGGCGTCTCTTCCGTGGATTGACCTCCCAATCTACCAAGATTGGAAGCCAAAGTGTCACATTTTTCCTTTGCTCCTCAACTTTCTCTTCTTAATTGCTGAGGGGCACAGGGCCCTGGGTGGGGCTTTGGTTTCCCGGGCGTTTCCGCACCCTCCTCAGCTCCCCGCCATGGAGTGGCTTCGATCACCCAGGCTTTATTGTGGTCGGCAGGGCGGGTTCTGTGGGGGCGCTCGGTTATGGCCTTGGCCTTGCTCGGGGACTTGGGGCTGTTCGGCCAGGCAGCTTGGGGAACAACAACAACATCTCTGTCAGAACTGTATCTCGCGCCCTGCGGAAATATCGGTACCTCCGTCCACTTCGTAAACTGCTTCAAGCAGGCTCATCGGAGGCGTCTCTTCGCTCACAAGTACTTTCGCTGGCCCCCTCCGAGATGCAAGAAAGTTCTATGGAGCGATGAGGCTATTTGGGATGGATGTAGAGTTCGGGCGTACGGTCGTCATTGTTTACTTAGGGCGATCGCCGCGGTCGCACTTACGTTCCCGTCTACTTCGACGCTATATTTTCTGCTATTTGCCCCCTGTCATTACTACATGAATACTAGGTTAGGTTAGGTTAAAATAGATGGGAACATGATGGGAAAGGTCCGACGCCACTACGTGTAATGTAAACAAAGATGGCGGTACGCCCGCTCACTACATCCTACCCGGCTATTTCACTGTGGAGGGAATGTGAGGGTGCAGACCGGCTGGCGTGCAAATATTTGTCCAGCACAGTAAAGTTCCCTGACTCACTCATGGTATGGGGATCGTTTGGATATAATGGTGTGGGGTCACTAGTATTTTTCCCAGGAATGTGTCCATGAACAGTGCTCGTTATCAGGAATTGCTAAAAGATGAACTTGAATTTTCCTTCCATGCCTCTGAGACGGACATATTCATGCAAGACGGAGCTCCATGTCATACTGCTAAAATTATTGAACAATTATTATCAACATCTTTGGATCACTTAGCATTAGTGAAACACAACTTCCTCCTGGTTCCATGTCACTTCAACCAGTAGACCATTTCAACCAGTAGCTCTCAACCAGTGCCAAATTAACCCAGACCAACCAAACCAGTGCCAAAATATAGTACTAACCTAACCTAACCGTATTGGTTGATTTGGTACTGGTTGAAGTGACCGGTCACCCTTCCTCCTGCTATATGTGTTAGAATATTGGTGTACTTTTTTACTCAAAATTAAGTTTTAAAAAGCATATCGATTCAATAGTCAAAACTTGTAACTACCACATTAGCAACCTATATACTGTTAGGAAATTCTTGGACAAAGTGTCTTTTAACATTGATTCATTCTCAAATCTTGTCTCGCATGGACTACTGTAATTCTCTATGGTCTAAATATTTACTACGAAAACTCCAGTCGATAATTAATCGTGCTGCTCGACTAGATTTTGGTCTTCCACCCAGAATGCCTACTACTGTACACCAAGCTTAATTGAATTGCATTGGCTGCCGATCAAAGCTAGAATTGAGTTTAAGCTTTGTTTTATGGTGTTCAAAGGAGTTAAATTCAGTGAGCCTAAAGAACTTGGCTGAACTGTTGCTTCCACATCGGGATCGACCTGGTATGGTTTTGCGTATTGATGATGATCTGAGACTGGATGAGCCAACGGTTGCTTACCGGTCTGCCTTTGTATCTCGAGCTTTCTCCCACATGGCTGCATTGTTGTATAATCGGTTACCTGACTACATTAAGCAGTCTGCATTTAATGAGTCCTTCATGTTTCGGAGATGTTATGCTCTGGAGAATGGTGTTGTGACAGATGATTATCGAGTTTAGTAGTCATAATTACTTCATCAAGAACCATGGAAATTGCTGTATATAATTATGTTAATGCGGTTTTATAAAGTTTTTAGTGTTCGAACCCCCCCTGGTACTACTCTCCTTGGCGCGGTTAGGGGGCTTCAGGGCCGGCGACTGGGGCTTGATGGGGGAGGGATGTGGTTGTTTCCCTCCCTCTCCCCTTGAGCTTTCGTCCTCAGCTTGACTAATTTGGAGTAGTTTTTCTTTCCTCATTCTGTTTTTCCCCTTCTATTCTTATTCTGTCCCATTCGGCTGTCCTCGGGCAGCCTATATCTCATGTCTCCCTGGCCTGGCTAGGTTGTTGACTCCTGACCCGTTTTGTCTCTTCGGTTGCTAATGTGGCCGAACTGACTTGATTCCCTTCGGTAATGCATTTTTTGCTTCTCGATGTGATTTTTTTTTCTACCTTCGACCTGATTTATCATTCTTCGCCCTGATCACTTCTTGGTTGGTGTTGCGGTGTAGCAGTTCTTGCAGTTCGGCCCTGCCCTATAAGAGCTCTGATATGGAGCTCATGTGGTCCGGCTGAACTGGTGAAATGGCGAGAAATGTCTGCGTGTCTTCACTTTCCTCGATTTGTTCCCCTACTGCCCTTCCCTCTCTATATTGACTCGTTTAGTTATATATCTTGATCGAATCCAGCCCTATGAGTTTTTTTTTTGTGGAACTCAGTGGTCTGGTTAAAAAAAAAAAAAAAAAAAAAAAAAAAAAGGGGAGTTCGAATGCTCGTGAATGAATTTTGAAGATTTTTTTTTATTTTATTTTATTTGTTTTAATATATATATATATGTTTTAATATATATAGATATATACAGTAGGGTAGTGATTGAGAGAGTGAGAGTGAGAACGGAGAAATGGATAGGCGACGAGCAGGGAGGTTTTAGGAAGGGAAGAGGATGTGTAGATCAGATTTTTACCCTGAATTGTGTTGTGGAGAAGTATCTGGAGAAGAAACAAAAGGTGTATGTTGCCTTTATGGACTTGGAGAAGGCCTATGACAGAGTGGATAGAGAAGGTTTGTGGAAAGTACTTAGAATATACGGAGTAGAGGGCAAGTTGCTGAAAGCAGTGAAGAGCATGTATGAGGGTGCAAAGGCGGCAGTACGTGTGGAGAGTGAGCAGAGCGAGTTCTTTGACCTGAATGTTGGTTTGAAGCAGGGGTGTGTGATGTCCCCGTGGTTGTTTACTGTATATATGGATGGAGTTATGAAAGAAATACTATCAAGAGCAGTGGATGTTGGTGTATCGCTGAAAAGGGAGGGAATTGAGTGGAAGCTACCTATACTGCTGTTTGCGGATGATACAGTTCTGATGAGTGATAATGAATGGGAGTTGCAGGGTCTGGTAAATGAGTTTGGAACAGTGTGCAAAAAACGGAATTTGAAGGTAAATACGGGGAAGAGCAAGGTTATGGTCTTCGAAAGGGGTGAAGTCACAGAGTGTGAGGTGAAGCTGAACGGTCAGGCTATGGAGATCGTCAACTCTTTTAAGTATCTGGGCAGTGTGTTGAGTAAAGATGGGACTATGGATGAAGAGGTGCGGGAGAGGGTACAACATGGGAAGAGGGTTGTAGGAACGCTAAAAGCAGTAACAAGAAATAGGGTGGTCAGTATGGAAGTGAAGAAGTCCTTGCATGACAGTGTGGTAATCCCGACACTGACTTACGGAAGCGAAGCATGGACGTTGGTTGAGAGACTCAGACCAAGAGTGAGAGCAGTGGAAATGAATTACTTAAGGAGTGCGTGCGGAGTTACATGGAGGGATAGACAGACTAATGAGGAAGTAAGAAGGAGGTGTGGTGTGGAGGTAGATGTGCTGGAAAGTGTGAAAAGGAACAACTTGAGATGGTTCGGCCATATGGAACGTATGGAAAGCGAGAGAATGACTAAGAGGGTGTACGAGAGCGAGGTGGAGGGACAGAGGGGGAGAGGTAGACCGAATATGAGGTGGAAGGATGGAGTGAGGAAGTACATGAACGAAGGCGGTGCTGGTTGGGGGGAGGGGCGTCGACTGACTGGGGACAGAGGTGCATGGGGGCGGTTCGTTCGTGGCCACCCCTTCGGGGATCACGGCGTCAGGCAATAGATAGATAGATAGAATATATATACCTGTATATATAAAAGTAGTTTAACCAGACCACTGAGCTCCACAAACGAACTCTCATAGGAATAGGGCTGGCCCGAAGGATTAGATCAAGATGGACAACTAATCAAGTGGAGCTCAGTGGTCTGGTTAAACTACTTTTATATATACAGGTATATATATTAACAAAAATCAAATAAAATAAAAAATAAATCTTCAAAATTCATTCACGAGCATTCGACCCCCCCCCCCCCTTTTTTTTTTTTTTTTTTTACCAGACCACTGAGTTCCACAAAAAAACTCTCATAGGGCTGGCCCGAAGGATTCGATCAAGATATATAACTAAACGAGTCAATATAGAGAGGGAAGGGTAGGAGGTAATAAATCTAGGAAGGTGAAGACACGCAGATATTTCTCGCCATTTCACCAGTTCAGCCAGACCACATGAGCTCCACAGCAGAGCTCTTATTAGGGCAGGGCCGAAGGTTGAGGCAAGAACTGCTACACTGCAGCACCAACCAAGAAGTGATAAAGGGCGAAGAATGAGAGATCAGGACTAAGGTAGAAAAATCACAGCGAGATGCAAAAAATGCACGACTGAGGGGGGAATCAAGTCAGCTCGGTCGCAGCAGTGATCGAAGAGACAAATCAGGTCAGGAGTCTACTACCTAGCCAGGCCAGGGAGGCATGAGATATAGGCTGCCCGAGGACAACCGAAAGGGACAGAATAAGAATAGAAGGGGAAAACCATAGAAAGAGGAAAGAAAAACTACTCAAAATTAGTCAAGCCAACGACGAAAGCTCGAGGGGAGAGGGAGGAAAATAACCCTAACCCTCCACCATCAAGCTCCAGTCGCCGGCCCCGAAGCCCCCCCCCAACAAGGAGACAAGGAGAGTAGTACCAGGCGGGGTTTTAAAAACGTAAAATTATGATTATTATTAACAGAATAAAGTACATTGAAGACTGGCTTGGGACTCACCGGATTTAAACCCAAGTGAACACTTATGGGCTATAATCAAGCAGCGACTTAGGGATTGCGAGTTGAAAAGTGTGTCCCAGTTGGAGGGCCATATCAGGAATACCTGGAACAGTTTCGACAGGGGGCTTCTCCAGATGCTTGCTGGAGGTGTACCTAAGCGACTCAACCTGGTGAAGAAGGCTAGAGGGTGGAAAATGAGATATTAAGGTAAATATGACAATTTTTAGTATTTATACAATTTTTCATGCCTCATGAACCCAATCTACAGATTCGAGCAAGTAGCGAGCGGCCGGGATAGGGGCCTCGCAACAACCTGTGACTTCCACTGTAAATTGTTAACACAGCTGATTAAAGAAGTATATATGGTAATTACAAAATCAAACTGCATGTCTTATAATCTTTATTATCTCTTCAGTTGCTAAAATTAGTTACTGACTACTAATATTAAAAACCTGACTACGAGATGCATCTATGGAAGTATCTTCCAGCAACAGAGATGACACAAACCTCCTACAGTCATAACACAGCCAGTCATTAACACCGTCAGTACCATGATGCTATATTCATTGTATTCTGGCTACCATTATTTTTTTTTATGCACTTTAGGAAACAAAACTGAATATGAGAGACTATTCATACCTAGTCCTTTATTTTTTAGATATACCTGTACAGAGTTCAGGTTTGAAAAGATATAGATTGGCCAAAACAATATACTATCATGTAATAATTTATGTATTTATTTACAAATTGCTCAGGTTTGCGACCTTGTTAGGTGTCAAAAGGTTGTAATTGAGGTAGTGTGCACCCATGTTATCAAATTCCTCTTTATTGGTGGGTTCACAGCTTTTCAAGGAGCTAACCTACCCCACAAATGACCTAAAGGCAAATCAGCCATGGGGAAGCAGTTCAACATTATAGCACCAATTGGCCTTCAAAGGTTATGTTAGTTGTGTCGATGTGATTATAACAGGATGACCAGTTGCAGCTGCTGTGGTTTGCTCTGGTTATAGGTGCCTCAGGTTCCCTTCCTCAAGAGTGAAGTTTGGTTGTCTAACTAAAATAATGTTAACCAGAATAAAATGAAAAGGCCATCATCGTCCTAGGAATTTATTAACATAGTACCAAACATCCCTTTCCATCAAAGAGATTCATCCTCTCTTTGACCATAATCAAGAATGCCTCCTGCACATAACTTATCTTCAAGTTTATTATACCCAGAGCCAGCAAACTTCACAATTAGGCTATGTACCCTCAGTCAGCCCCTGTGATTTTTTCCTGGGAAGTGTTCTGAGAAGGCGTAACTTTACATTGTCAAGTTAGTTGCAGCCGGGTATAGTCACAGCTACTATAGTCTATTCGCTGTAAGTAGGCGAGAACTCATGACCTCTAACCTCTGTAACTCAAAAAGGGCTAGAGCAAATGGGCTGTAAATTTCCACACCTATTCCTTGGCTGACCCTTCCCAAATGGTAGAAATATTAGCTCGATTACTCTAGTCGTTTTGGAGTTACAGAGGTTAGAGACTGATTTAACGCCTACTAACCGCAAATAGACTAGTCCTTGCTTTGTGGTCCCTCACGGAGGGTAAAGTGCATCTCTACCTGACTCACATCATAAGCATACGTGGAAAACGGCGAGATATTATTTGGTACTATGGTGGTAATGGTCTTGAGTTGATAGATCCACAACAAATATATATCAACACAGTAGCACTCCCTATTTGATAACCAGATATTTCAAGAGGAACTAAAATGCATCATACTGAATATGGGTCAGTTGGCAATCAGTTTAGCTACAAGTTACCCCTGGAGTTTATATATAGAGTAGAAAATGCTCAGTGTATATATAAGCTCAATAGTCATTCATCTCTAATTACAGCAGCTCTTTAAATTAGAATAAGAAAATTAATTTACTCTTCTATGCTTATTGATATAATGTAGGAGCTCCTTAGGGGAAAATATGTTTGTCTATAAATAATGTGATGTTCAGTTTAAATTTTACTAGCTGTAATTACTCCCCTGGCACAAGAGTATGTGCCAGAGTATATAGATAGATGGTAATTACTCCATTATTTTTTCCCATCAAAGATCTTGCAAATGTAGATGTACACCATATGTGGTGGACTGTGTTCTTTTATTTCAAATTTGATTTTATTAAGCGTTATTTCCACATAGCGATTTTGATTAGTTCCTTTGCGTTTATCTTGTGTTGTTCCAGTTTTGGTTTGTTTATTTTGCAAGTTTTCCATTATAATAAGCAAATACATTTAAGGTTATGTAAGCCTTACATTGTCAATCAATTTTTTTGGTATTGTCATTTGATTAATGGTAAACAAAAACTATTTAGAACTGCAAGGAAAATTAAATGTTATAGCTTATTTAGCCTGAATATCCAGTATTCGATAAATGGATATTATTCGTAGTCATCTACTTTAAAATCTTTAACTGTATTGGTGGTATAATTGTTAAAGCGTGTAAGTTCTGTATGTGGTGTCCAGGGTTCGAATCCCCGGAGGATCACATGCTTTCATTACCGGTAATTTCATTGGGAGCTATTAGTGTAAGAACCATGTTAGTTAATATACTGTATATTTCACTAGAATTAATAGCTTGCTTCCCATAAATAACTGCCTGGAATTCTTACTAAGATATCCTAACACTATCTTTTAGGTGAGGCAGATCAGATACCCATTCTTCTAAGTTGCATTGACCATCTAATCCGTCAAGAACAGATTGATAGTACAAAATTACAAGTTACTATGACGATTTCTGTCACTGTTAAGGCAGTGTCACACACGCACGGTACAGGTGGATTGTACTGTGTGTTGTCGTTTTGATAGTTTTTAATTTTAATAAGTTTGTTATATTATTTTGAATAGTAACTTTTTAGTTCGTTTTCAAGTTTTATATTGTAATTAGTCACTGCATTGGAGTCAATCACTACTGTATAATTTAAAATCTGAAGATTTTCAATTCCACTACTACAACAGTATCATAAATTCTGTAATTACTAATCTTGTAGAATCCTATTTAAAACAAGAATAAACACAAACACATAAAAATGTGATACTAGTAGCGGGACTCCAGTGTAGACTCCGATTCAATTTTCCACTAAAACTGCTCATGTAATGCCAACTTCGCATTGGTCTTGAAAATGAAACCGCTGATCGTTGTTAGGTAGGGGACGGAGAGCATGCACACGAAGAGACACACACATACAGGGGTGAAGGAGAGGAAGCCAGAGAAGCGTTGGGGTTGTTTTATCATAGCATTAATAAAAAAACAATGTGGATGAATAATTACCATTGACAAAAAAGGGAAATATACCTTGTTTGGGTCAATTGGCTTCTGTAAACTTTCATATTCTTATATTTATATGCACTGATCAACGTTTGTCGTTTTCAATACAGTCCCGTATAACCATGTAGGCTTACTCCTACAGTTGCTTTATCACTGCTAGAAAAGTACCAGTGTTTTAGAAGGATACAGAAGTAATTTTAACAGCATTAAGTACTTACTCTCTGTTGACAAAGCCACTCAAAAGTCAATGTTAAACTCTGTCATCATTATAAAGGGAACAATAAAAGCACAAATAGAAAGTTACAAGGAAGGGAAAGAGAAACAATATATGAGAGAAACATAAGATAGTATTTTAAGGTGATGGAAAAACAAGAATACCGGTACACCTTGGGTGAGGAAAGGCAGGGATATGATGACAGAACAACACAAGGAGGAATCGTTATGCAAAGGATGTGAAAGATACAGAATTTAGAAGGGAAAGAGAATATATGAGGGGAGAAAGGTGAAAGAGAAGGGACAACAGTGTGAGGGAGAGAAAGGGATGGAAGGTGAGAAAGGGAGGGGGAAAGAGGAGAGATAATAGAGTGAGGCAGAGAATGGGATGGATGAAGGTGAGAGAGGAGGAATAATAGAATGAGGGACGAGATAAAGGAAGGAGTAGTAAGAGGAAGGAAGAGCAGCATATTAGAATGAAGGGAGGACAAAAATATCAGAGCAAGGTAGTAGGTGTTCAGTATTTAAATGAGGGAGTGCAGGGGATTCAGAGTATGAGGAGGTAGGAGAGGTGTATCGGTGTCAGGGAGGAAAATGTACAGCATTTAGGCGAGTTCAAGAAGGGTATAAGAGTACAGGAGAAGATGGAAGGCATAAAGGCAAAGAAGGGGAGTCGAGGCGTGGAGATGGGCGCATAAATTAGGAAAGAGATACTAGGATGATAGTGAAAATGGAAGGAAGAAGGCAAAGAAAGGAAAGAGAGAGTACACGAGTTGGAAATAATGGAAGGTAAGTATAAGTATTAGAAGCAAGATTAACACCTTATTGGCGGTCTAGGGGACCGTAGCGCCCAGCGTTTTTTTTTTAACCCTAAATAGGGTTGTTTACGTGATAATTTTCATGCCTAAATAAGACCCAGATCGTAAAACAAGTATCTATCCCTGAAAGGGCGTAAACAGAGCTTTCCAATGACACCCGAACCATCCTTGAACGACCACTGGTTCTCTTGCAACGATCGTGCAACACGAGTGCAAAAACCCTGTAATTAGGTAATTTCCCTACATAATTCCCTGTGTAGCGAGTGTGAGAGGGGAGGGAAGGGTGGGATTCATGTCAGTAGGTCCGCCGCGGTGGTCTGGAGCAGTCATACGCTTGCTACGCTCCTCCCACCACTCCTCTCTCTCTCTCAGCAACATTACGTGGTGAAAATGGCACACGACATAAGTTGTGAACCGCCACTTAGTCCATATTTATTTCACACGACATAAGTTGCGCGCCGCCAAAGAAGGGTTAATGATAGGAGAGTGATGACAGGAGAAAGAGAGAGTACGAATTTGGAAAGGAAGGAAAAAGCAATGACTAAGAAAACACAAGAGGGATATAAGGGTGATGGAGAGAATGGAAGGCAACGATAGGATAAGTCAGAAAGGATGGAAGGAAAAGAATAAGGGTGATACAGAGAATGAAAGCCAAAATAAGAAGAAAAAGAAAGTATCAGTTGGAGATGATAGAACCTATAGAAGGCGGAGAAAGAGTATGAGACGGAAAGATAGGTGGTGGTAGGAAGCCACTAACGTCGATCACTATCCCCAGGACCATCACCGGCGTTTCTCTCCCTTCTGTGTGCGCTTCTTCTCCTTCTCCTTGCGGTCTTCATCTTTGGTCTTTTGTTTACTTCTGAGAGAGAGAAAAAAAAATAGATATAAACACTGACTACCCTTCAATGCTCTAACAAAGCAAACAACTGGTACCCTACTTAGCTCTGAGGGTAAACAAAAGAAATTTCTTTTTGCTTGGGAACTAAATTGACTTGCTCATGTAGTTGTGTACACCCTATGTGGTGGATTGTGTGCTTTTATTTCAAATTTTTATTTTATTAAGTGTTGTTTCCACATAGTGATTTTGATTACTGTAGTTCTTTTGCATTTATCTTGTGTTCGTCCCTGTTTTGGTTTGTTTATTTTGCAAGTTTTACATTATAATATAATAGCACCACTAAGACTGTGTATATATATATATATATATATATATATATATATATATATATATATATATATATATATATATATATATATATATATATATATAAGACATCAGTAGGTGGCCGAGGGCACCGCAGGTTCTATAGCAAGAGGAAGAATAGGGATAGAGCTGCGCCATATGCCATGTTTATTGAACACATTTTCGGCATCAACAAGGTGTCCTAAAATCAATTAATTATTAAAGAATTGTATCTTTTTGATGTTCATTGTTTACACGATAGGGATTGAGGCCAGTGGGTTATTGTTATTTTGTATGTATTTGGGAGCTATTTCACTAGGTACCGGTATTTTTAGCTAATGTTAAGTGATAGAATTGATTCAATTAGATCCGTTTTCTTACTTGTAGTATAATACTTATTTTGTATATTTTAAGGATCTGTCTGTATAACCTGAAGATGGCACCTTGTTGATGCCAAAATTTGTGTCAATAAACATGGCATATGGCGCAGCTCTATCCCTATTCTTCCTCTTGCTATATACCGGTATATATATATAGGCTACAGTATATGGAGGTTAAATTGCAAATATGTGTGATCAAATTATGTAGTAAAACTCGCAGGAAAAATGAAACATTGGAACACCAAGCTTTTGTCTATTCTCTCAAGACATTTTATATTACCCTGAAGATGTCTTGAGAGAATAGACGAAAACTTGGTGTCCCAATGTTTCATTTTTCCTGCCAATTTTACTACTGTACATCTATATACTGTATATGTGTGTATGTGATAGGGGGAGGGAGAGATATAGATGGTTAGATGGATTTTTGTTTTCCATGTGAATGAAGGAGACAAAAGGCAAAGCTGCCTGTAACAAGTGTCTCCCCCAAAGTTGAAAGTGATGGAGCCAAAATCGAGGAACGTTAAGAGTCAAAATGTCTGGCCACACAGAGCTTGAAGCAGTTTAAGTTACATGATGAGGGAGAGAGTTCCAAAGCTTACTTATTAAATAGCAGAATAACTGGGAAAATCAGTTCACTCTTGGACAGAATAGGGGTGGGAGGGTGTAGATATCCGGCTGCCCCTCACTTTCCATAAGAAAGGAGAAATACACTGAGAAAGCTCTGAAGAACACTGAATTAGGCTATTGTATTAGCGGTAGAAGAGTGAGAAAAATGCAACATTGCGGCGAGTAGGGAGAGATTGTAGGGAATTAGTAAGAGGAAGTAAGTTGATGAGACGAAATGCTTTTGATTCTACCATTTTGAGAAGTGTGGTATGGGTGGAACCTCCCTACACATACTCGACACATGGGCGCACTGTGCCCCTATTCATAGTGTGGCCGTGACGTCAGGTCACGTGACAATAATAAACAAACCAGTACCTGGCCCTTTGGTACGGGGCTGCCGCGCGCTTGTACACAAAGAGACTGGTCAAGTTTGTGTTGTGCCAGGCTGTTTTAGCACACACGGACAAGACAATGTGCTTTTGTATTGATTTTTCAAACAATCAAAGATGTAAGGAAAATATATTAAGGAAACAATAACAAGCTTCAAAGCAGTAACATAAAACAATATGATGAATAGATGATAAGACTGAATATTGAGCTCTCTCCTTTAATATGTGTGGATATTTGGATTATTATGAACATATCTTAAGTAATTTTACCCACATATATATAGGCCTAGTTCACTCATAAAACTACAGATGTATACAGTACCTATCAGACGGCAACGGTCAATAACAGTAAAGTTTTGCTATTATTTTGTATGTAAAGCGCAAAGCTCTTTATCATCTATCGCCGTCTGGAAACTGTCTAATATCTTCTTGTATAAGGACTAGGCTTAACAATTATCTGTACTGATATTTATTGTCTCATTTTACACAATATATTTGTATACACATTTATGTTTATCGATATATTAGGGAGGTAACCGCAATTCACGGCAAAGCATATACCATTAGCCTACACTAGATTACCGTATCCTATGCAAAGCCAACTGAAAACAAAAGATTAATAGGACACCAACAATCTATTAACCACATTAATGATGTATATGAAATGTCTGTTATGGTGGATGGGTGAGGGTAGGGGAGATTTTTCATGTGTTTTCGACCATTACATTCTTACACAAGATATGTTTATATCAATCTATTTTACCTTCCATAATGAGAGACAATACGATTCATCACGAAGTGTAGCCTACCAGCTGATGTATAACAAACGTATATATTATATACTAAATGAAGAGACAAGGAATAATTGTGTGTCTTTAGACCTCTTCATATAGATTAAAATGTATACATTTCTTACAGTTTCTTACAGTAGATCCTCTGGAAAAAGGCAAACTATGCCTGTGTATCCAGCTCAGTACCAGTACTTGCACTGCTGCGGTCGTTCACGGTGTTGGCGGCGGCGGTAGCAGACGCAACATTTTTACTATTCTGTATTTTTGTTTTATAATCAAACTTCAAATCTTGTCTTCCCCATGCTTTATCAAGATTACTTTCAAACTCCCTTATTGATTCGGAATCGACTACATACTGGGGCAGTGCGTTCCACTCATTTACCACTCTATCACAAAATGAGTTCTTTGCCTTCTCATGCCTATTTCTTTCTTTGTAAATTTTCTTAGAGTGTCCTCTCGTTCTTGTTCTCTCCCGCATCAAGAAGATACCTTCACACACATCCTCATCGTACTTTCCTGACACTATCTTAAAAGTCTCTATCATATCCCCTCTCTTCTCCTATATGCCAGTGTCGGAAGCCCCAGTGTCCTCAACCTCTGCTCATAGCCCGCGTTCTTCAACGTTGGTACCAGCTTGCTAGCTCTCCTCTGCACTTTCTCCACTGCTTCTATATCCTTTACCATATATGGAGCCCACACCTGGTTCGCATATTCCAGGTGCGGCCTAACCAGCGCTGTATAGAGATTCCTGAAGATTTCTTCGTCAAGTGACACAAATGTCCTCCTTATCAGCCCTACAATTCTATTGGCTTTGTTTATCTTTTCCGCTAAATGTTCTGAGAAATTTAACTTATTGTCTATCACTACTCCTATATCCTTTTCTGCACTCACTTCCTCCATCGCTTCATACATACTGTATCCTACCTTGTCTATCTTGCTGGTCCCAATCCGCATGTACTTTAATTTTTTTGGATGAAAAGGCATTAACCAATGCTCAGACCATCCCTTCATGCCCTCCACATCTCCTTGAAGCAAACCCATATCTTCCTTACTCCTCACTCTTCTATACAGTTTAGTGTCATCCGCATACAGGTATACCTCACTTCCATTAGTTATAACTTCAGGCAAGTCATTGATAAATATAACGAACAGCAGTGGTCCCAACACAGATCCCTGAGGTACCCCACTTGTAATTTCCCTCCACCCCGAGCCTATTCCATTCACCAGTACCCTCTGTCTCCGATCTTTCAGGAAGGCTTCTATCCATTTCACACATTTCTCCCCTATATTATAGCTTCTAACTTTCTCTATTAACCTTTTATGTGGGACCTTATCGAAGGCCTTCATAAAATTGCAATATACCACGTCTATTACATCACCATCTTCTAGAATTTGCATCCAATCATCTACCACCTTAATTAGCTGTAGTACCGTCGACCTCCCCGGCAAGAATCCGAACTGTCTCCCACTGAAAAGTTGGTTTGACTTCATATGATCCATTATTCCTTCTCTAATTACCGTTTCCATTAGTTTACACACAACACTTGTCAAACTGACTGGTCTATAATTCCCTGGGTCATTTCTCTTTCCCTTCTTAAATATAGCTGTTATGTTCGCCTCTCTCCAGTCCATCGGGATTTGTCCTGTATTAAACGATACCTCAAATAACATTTTCAATGGCTCTACTAACATCTCCCCTCCTTCCTTTATGATTCTTGGGTGTATCCCATCCGGTCCCGGTGACTTACTTCTGTTCATTTTTTCTATAGCCCTTCTTATTCTAGCATGGGAAAACTCTATTAGTTCTAGTGCCGGTGCCTGTTTGATGGGAATAGTAGGCACTGCATCCTCCGACTCCACTGTTAGTACCCCCCCAAAGTATTTCCCCAGCACCTCTGCTTTCTCCTTATCAGTCTCCGCTCTACTCCCATCATTCAACCCCCCTACCAGCTCTGGGATCCCTACTCTTCTTGTTAACTTTTCCTGAATGTACTTCCAGAATATTTTGGATTATCCTTCACATTTCTAGCTATCTCTCTCTCCCTCTCCTTCACCCCCCTCCTTGTTTCCCACCTTATTTTATTGTTTATTTGTCTGCGTTCCAGATCCACTTCCTTAGCCTCTATACTAGTCCCTCTGTTCTTTTTTAACAATTTTAATCTTTCCCACAATCGTTTCTTTCTTCTAATCAATATCCAAAGCTTTCTTTTCATTGGCAATTCTGGGTTAGTTCTTTTCCTCAATTTTGTTTTATCCTTATATTCCCTTACTGGTACACTTTTGGATACAGCATTCTCCAGTTTGGCTCTAATTTTCCTCCACATTCCTTCAGCATCTTCACCGTTCAAGTATTCCCCCCAGTCAATGTCCAAACACCGTCTCAGCAGCTCATAATCTGCTCTATCATACATGTATATTTTTCTATTGCTTCTATTATCCCTCTCTGATTTAATGTTACAACTAAAGCTTATACAGGCATGGTCACTACGACCTATAGGGCTATCCACATTAACATGTTCCACTATATCCTCTTCATTGCTAAAAATCAAATCAAGTACACTCCCCTGTGTCCCATCTCTATATCTTGTCATCTCTACAATATGTTGCGTTAAAAAACAATCTCTCACTTTCTCTATAAACTTATTTTCCAGGCTACCCTGTCCCGCTGGAGTAGTACAATTTGCCCAGTTGATCCTTGGCAAATTGAAATCTCCAATCAACATTTTATATTTGTTCTCTCTATTATCTATCTCCTCCATTGCTTTCAGTAGGTTATCATCCTCTCCCCTGCTATTATTTGGGCTTCTATATATAGAGGCAATTAGAATTGATCCTCTTACACATTTTACTTTATTACACAAATACTCACATATACGGTACAATTATATCGTTTGCTTCAACAGACAAATTCCATGATAAATAGCATAAGGAACAAAGCACAATGTAAGGCATTGATCTTGGTACAATGGCAAAGCTGCTAGATGTAAAGTAAGTACCGGTAATAAAACTAAACATATGAAAAGAGTTGATTAGGCTATGCCCAACATTACCGGTATCTATCAACTGAAAATATACATATTTTATAATCTATATTTTATTAATTTCACCCCAGCATATGCTAATTTTGTGAATAGATCATTTATATAATATGCTTACGTGTCGGATAAATTGCGTCTATATATGCAGGGAAATTTAGACTAAATTAAGTAGTCTCGTTGGCAATATAAGCAAAATCCATCATAGTTTTACCATTTTAATGCAGCAAAATTATATAAATCTGAACTTGGCTCTTTTACCAACCATTGGCGTGCAACAATATCAAACCCACCAAACCTACCTAAGAATTAACTTAACTAACGGTTTATTTGAGGAGGTTTAAGCAAAGTCCGTTGTATAAATATATGTTACGGCAAAGAACTCATTTTTTTGATAGAGTGGTAAATGAGTGGAACGCACTGCCCCAGTATGTAGTCGATTCCGAATCAATAAGGGAGTTTGAAAGTAATCTTGATAAAGCATGGGGAAGACAAGATTTGAAGTTTGATTATAAAAAAAAAATACAGAATAGTAAAAATGTTGCGTCTGCTACCGCCGCCGCCAACACCGTGAACGACCGCAGCAGTGCAAGTACTGGTACTGAGCTGGATACACAGGCATAGTTTGCCTTTTTCCAGAGGATCTACTGTAAGAAACTGTAAGAAACTGTAAGTTACCTTCCATAATAGGAGAATATACGATTTATCATGAAGTTTGTCGGTTGAAGCAAAACTATATACCTGGTACCGGTACCGTTTATGGACATACCTTACCTACATTATGATCCATGTGGATTGGTCTAAAATTCTGGTCTTCTCATATAGTTTATGATATATAAGTGCGTTTCATCTCCGCAGGTAGGCTACACTTCGTGATGAATCATATGTTATCTAACAGTGGAAGGTAAATGGATAAATGGATTGTGCAAAGGATCGATATAAACAGCTTTGTAAGGATGGAATGGTCGAAAACACAGGAACAATTTCCTTTATTTAAACTGATCCACCCACACAAACACTACCTTGTGTAAAATTCATCCATTTACAGTTAGTATTTTTAAGTCTAGCCCATATATAAGGTGATATTTGGTGTAGGTTTTAACTTTTGAACTTGTTTGACATCAAATGTTGATTAAAATCCAAACTCGATCGGTTATATTTTGTCAACTCGGGTATTTCTATGGTTGCGGGATTTTTGCGGGTAGAGGGTATTACAATAAGCTAAATACATCGGAGATTTGACCATATTAATTAACTAAACCTGTATTATGCATCACTGAAATTATAAGTAGGCGTAGCCTATGTACCGGTAGATTGTTTTACGTGCCTTTAACCCCTTCTGTACCGGTGATGTACTTTTCATTATATTCTGGCCACTATTAGATGATTCTGTACAGCTTAGGAAGGACGTCTACTCATTACAAGGCTACAGCCTATCTCAATTAATCCTTTTAGATATCATATTCCTTCCCAAGCTGAAACAAAATTCTGTCTCCTCTGTACGGTATTCATGCGCAGTTCTGCTGTTGTAACAAGGCTTATAATCTGTATAGTATATCTAATTTCCAAAACGTAAACATTATTTGATCTCTCTCTCTCTATATACTGTATATATATATATATATATATATATATATATATATATATATATATATATAAACAATAAAAAACATATATTACAGAAAGGAAGTGAATAATGGAATGTTGGTGTCTTATAACAAACTTTTGTTTTCTGTTTCGCCTTCGCTCGCATAGTAATCATTAAAAAAATATACGGAAAACGGATAAATATCAACATACTACTGTATGGTGTAAAATTATAAAATCGACATGTAAATAATGATAATACAGTATTTAAGTTAGCCCAGTACATAAGGAGACATAGTCGGTGTTGTTCACTCTTCATACACCCTGCTTTTATCACAAGTCAGTAATAAGTCTTCATTGTCGTCATTTCCCTCTATTTTACCCTAGGGACCCTCCCCCTTCAGAACACTAAGAATGTATGGCGATAACTCAATATCCATGGTGTTCATGTTAGACACGGCATTACGAGCATATAAAGTAGAAACCGATTCAATCGCATAGAGTTCAACGTGTTTATTTACTTGGGAGTAGCGGGCCAATGATGCCCCACGCCGTCTGGTGGAGAAATCGAAACTAACCCCGTGCACACTATGAATACAGAGCAAGTAGCTGCGCGGGAAAGCTCAGAAGAAAAAGAAACACCAAGAATCAATCTTGATTAGCATACCTATCTTCCTTGTCCTTCTCCTTCTTGCGATGTGAATCCTCCTTGTCCTTTTCTCTCTTCTCCCGTTCAGCCCGCACTACCTCCTCTGCGTTAGTGTTACGAGCCGCCATCGCTCCACCAACTGCACCGAAATCTTCATCGCTGTCAGTAACCTCACCGTCAGACACCTGAGGACAAGGGAAAGTATTACAAAGACTCAATAATACAAACGTTTCAAGGGTTCTATTGATATGTACTATCATACAAAAAAGTATCCTTACTAACATGACACGCACCATTTAGACTCAATGGACGAAGTAATATGGAAACTATTGTTTGAGCTCGAATCGTACCCCACTTTATGAACCTCAACGTTCACGAGAGTAAGGATACTTTATTGTATGATAGTACAGTAAAAATCAATAGTTCCGCAAAACTTTGATGAAAATTTGTGTGAAATTTAGAGGGGGACATTTACTTAATATTTTTAAAACGTGAAGGAATCGTATATATCAAGGGTCATTATATACACATGAAGACTGCCAAGGAAGAAGAATATTAACTATAAATTATGCAATGTATGAGCAAGATTGGCAGCAAACTCTTAATTTTGACTGTACTGTACTTGGTCGATTACTTATCTTCTGATTAAATTAATCTTGGAAGGCTAAATCAAGGCTGCATGGAATGCTGCCATAAAGACATGGGCCTGAAACCATTGGCCTACCTCTTATTGATAATTCGTCTGAGTTTAGGAGTTCAAGTTATTCTACCATATTTGATCTTATAGCTAAACTATATCTATCTCATCTTACCTTTCCAAAAGTCATTTTCACCATGAAACCTCTGGAGGTATAGTTGCTCACATGAGTTCGTACCCACGCCGTAATGGTATGTATGGTTGTAAATATAGTGTAATTTTTTATATAAACATGTTTATCCTCGGTCCACTATCAGCGTAGTGAACTCTACAATACAGTACATAGATAGGTGTATGCCTCATGTGTTAGAAGTGCAATGACGTATGCCTCAGAAACATGGGCCGTTAAAGTAGAGGATGTCAACAGAATGGAGCGTAATGAGATGAGAATGGTGAGATGATGTGTGGGGCCAGGCTACAGGATAGAATAACAAATATTGAGCTGAGGAGACGTTTAGGTATAAAGAGTATTAGCGAGGTGATGCGTACAAGTTGTTGTTGTTGTTGTTGTTCCCTAAGCTGCCTGGCCGAACAGCCCCGAGTCCCTGAGGAAGGCCATGGCCACGATCGGGCTTTCCCACAGAGCTCTCATTGAGTGTAGATTGTGTTGTTGGCGTAAGTGGTTGTGTGAAATGCAGTCTTCTATGATGTGTTTAATGGTATGGGGTGCTGTGTTACATCCCGGGCAGGCGTCGACAACGGAGTCATCCAGTCTCTTCTGATAGCTCAGGAGAGCTGGATGGTGTCCGCATCTCAGCCTGGCCAGGTGGACTCTGTCCTCGCGAGGGAGGGAGGATTCGGAAGGATGGATTTCGGGAGGTTGTGCATGCAGCTGCGTGTTGTCTGTGAGTGAGTGGATGGATTGGCGAGAGATATGAGTATGGATGTGCTTCTGGAAGTTGGTTCGGGGTGGGCAGGGAGGGAGAGAGGACAATAATTGTGTGTGATACCGTGTGCTGGGTGTTGTTTTGATATTTCTTGGTGTCTGTGGGTGTGTTGCCATGTAGTTTAGTGGGTGGTCTTGGTTCGTGGAGGCTGCTGCCAGGAATTGAGTGCCTCTCATGTCCAGATGGTCTTTGACTTTGAGGATTTTGGTTTCTTGATGTAGGTGATCTGTGGGTGCAGTAGCTGTGCAGCCTGTAATGATCTTCAGGGCTTTGTTTTGAATAGTCTGTAAGGTCTTATGATGTGTTTCAGCTAGGTTAGAAGCCCAGGCTGGGCTTGCATATTCCATCACTGATCTTATGTATTGTTTATATACTGTGGTGGTCGTTTCTTTGTTGTGTCCAAATTTTGTGTGAGCAAGTGACCTGAGGGCGTTAAGTCTGGGTGTCAATTTCTTTTTAATGTTTGTGGTGTGCTGTTTGAATGTCATATGAGTATCATATGTTACTCCTAGGATTTTGGGTGTGTGTGTTGTTTATGGTGAGTTGAGGGATGTATTCGTGTTCTCCTGTCCAGCTTGTGAGCAGGGTTGCGGTGGATTTGGCTGGGGCTAGATTAAGTCTGTTTGTAGTGCACCAGCCATGTAGTGTGTTGAGAGAGGGTTGAAGGAGATCTGTTGCTCTTCTTGGGTCATGGTGTGTGCATGTGAGTGTTATGTCATCTGCATAGGAGGCTAAGTTTATTTGGGGCGTATTGGGTGTAGTTATATCGTGCATGTACAGATTGAAGAGTGCGGGCGATAGGACGGATCCTTGTGGGACTCCGTTTGGAAAGTTTCTGATTTTAGATGACTGACCGGAAAAGGTACGTGTGCACATCTGCCTGCTAGGAAGTTGGCCAGCGTACAAGTAGACTGGGATGGTATGGATATGTGGAGAGAATGGATGAACAAAATTGGGTGAAAAAATGCAGGTCTGTGATTGTGGAGGGAGCTGCACCAAGGGGTGGACCGAGGAAGACCTGGGATCGGACTATACGTGCAGATCTCAAATCCAAGAACTTGACAAGTGAAGCAGCCCTTAACAGGGTTGCCTGGAACGCCGCCATTAGGACAAGAGACTGAAACTGCACTTATGTGTGGAACACTCAGTCTTAAAATGTTATGTATGTATGTATGTATGTATAGATTGATCATGTGATTTAATTGCTGCATAGCAAACTACACATGTAAATCAATCTAACAAATTTCCCTTACATACATATAATTATGGCATGGGTACAAATTCACGTGGGCAACTGTACATCCCATTGCCTTGGCTACATTTTGCTAAGGACTTCAGTATCCTATATTGGGTTCTTTGGAATGACAAAATACGAGTACTGGTAAATAGAAGTGTAGAAATTAGTGCATAACTATAGTTTTATTTCTTAATGAACAGTGTTGTATACCATATCTTTATGGTAAAATGGCTGTTTAACTATTTTTTTTTTTAGAATCTAGCTTCTGAAATACCTTTAGTACAAAATAATGTATAACAGTATATATACTAACCAGGGATGGAGTATTCGTATTTGTTATTCGTATTCGAATGCATTCGAATACAGTAATTCAGGGTATTTGAATTCTTACAAATAAAAGTAAAAGTATTTGCATTCGTATTCGAATATTTGAATAAATTATTTGTATTCGTAGAATCATCTGGTGAATACAGAGAGAGAGAGAGGTGTTATCATTTGTGTCTCGTCAGTATCAAGAATTTGATACTGGTACCTACCGGTACGGTACCATATATCTAGTTTCTACACTACATAGGTTGATATCCCAGTATTTAATGCAGGTCGTGTCTGTTATCAGTCATAAAATAGCTAACCATTGAATAAGCTACAATACCACACTTAGCTATAGTAAAAAAGTTACAGTAATTAATTTTACGAAAAGTATTCATGAATACTTTGCATTCGTATTCGTAGAAATCTAAATTATTCGTATTCGTATTTGAATACTGAACTTGTGTATTCATGCCATCCCTGATACTAACACACACACACTCTGACCCCAGCATACTGCGCAATGATGGCATTCTTGAAGTTCTGGTTTCTAACACATACATACATACTGTAGGCTACTAAACATACATACAAACTTTCTAAATCTGTTCTCAGTGTAATGTGGGAGGATGACAGTCTGTCACCATACTTCTCCTCCTCTCATTCCATTCTTCTGTCCTCTCTCTTTATCTCACCTCACCGTACTGTGCTAGGATGGCACTCTTCAGGTTTTGGTGGTCTTTTGACAGGCTGCGGGTGGTCACCACACACGCCGCCTGCTCCTCCATTATCTTCGCTAACTTCTCATCTGCTCCCACCTGATAAGATTAATAAAATATAAAAACTAGGAAAGTTACAAGGGATAGTAATATGTGGATAACAGCCATTACAATAACAAAATTACCACCGATTTGTGAGAATTTTTTTTGGCATGAGAAAAATTAACATATCTGGACAAAGTAGCATGGGCATTTCTGCCATGGCCAACCTTTAGCAGGGTTTCTCAGGAGAAAGCAAGGTATCAAAGATGATGATGTAGAAAGCAGCTAACTCATGAAAACATAGATCATTGATGATAATAAGTAAAGTGATGGGTGTAGCTTGAGAAGGCAGGCTATCATTAAGGCAATTCTAATCTTATTCAGTTTCAGGTGGTAGAATGAGGGACATTAATGGTGTGGTGGATGTGTGGAAAGATCATTTTTGTAATTTAGCTGTAAAGAGTAGGGAGAAGGCAAAAAATCTCAACAATAAAAATGGTGAGGTAGAATAAACAGAATAGATGACAGATAAGATAAGCAGAGAATGATGTACAGTCGTACCAGTCTGAGAAACAAGTCTTAGTTTTGAGGTCAATGTAGGAGTAAGACAGAGATGTGTCATGTCACTTTGGCTGTTTAATATACTGTATACATGGAAGGAGTGATCAAAGAATGTACAGTATAGAATCAATGGACACTGGAGCTAAGCTGGAATCAGAGGGTAGAGAGTGGAAGATTTAACGTGCCTATATGCGGACAATGCCGTCCCGTTGGAGGAAAATGTGGAAGAACTCCAAAGTCAACACAAACTTTGATAGTGTGTATGTGTGAAAAGAGGAAAACATCGGTTGATGTTAGGTAATAGTGTTTGAGTTTAAGAATGCATGAACCATAGATTTTAAGACAAAATGTAGAATCAAGAAAGACCACAAAACAAATTTTAAAATTAAACTGAGAAATAAAGAATTGGAAGATGTTGAAATCTTTACAGTGCAATTATGGTTAAAATTGAGAGTGATAAGAGACAAAAAATGCAAGGGAGAAAGGTGATTAGAGAACTTAATTGTATCCTGAAAGGAAGAATGGTCAGTCACGAAGTTAAAGTCACTGAGGAACAGTGTGCTGCTCCCAACACTATCATATGAAAGTGAGACATACACAGCAAGTAATGAGTCACAAGGACCTCTCCAAACTGAGAATTGTGGATATAAGTTATTTCAGAATGGTAGCTGGTATGAATAGGCTAGATGGACCAAATAATTTGGAAGTGTATGAGTGTTTTGGAATGAAAAGGCAAGTTTTAGGCATTGAATGTAGTGTGGTTGAGTGGATAAAGAAAAGTACTATGAGGTGAAAGGTCATGTTCAACGAATGGATTAGGCCATAATTAAATTGTAAAACTTGCAAAATAAACAAACCAAAACTGGGACAACACAAGATGCCAAGAAAGATTCATGGAAATCAGGTGAGTGGAGCAGCTGGTAACGGAAGACCACATATGGTGTGGGAGTAGAAAATGGAAAATTATTTTGAAGACAAATTTCCACATAAAGGAAGAGATATTTTGCCTGTTGGGGGTGTTTCTATCATGGCCATCCTTTCGCTGGGGTTGCCCAGGAGGAAGTAAGGCATCGGAGATGTGATGTAGATGATGATATTCGGCATAGGAAGAATCTGAGGGGTAAAAAGGATAACCCTTTTTGTATATACACTGGCCGAGTGCCAGTGTATATACAAAAAGGGTTAACTGCAAATTTTCTAGCCCTTTGATTTCCAAAGATCCTAATCTTATTAAACTACTGTACGGTAATCCAATGTTAGCCTAAATAATATAAAACATGTATCACTGTACTGAAGGGATTAACCCTTTCAGTACAGATGACATAAACTTTCATTATACAGTATTCTAGTTACGTTTACATGATGACAAGCAGCTTTGGAAGATTCTGTGGGAGTAAAAAAGTTGATCATATTAATGGAGACTAGGCTACCCCGGCAATATTCGCACGCTCTACGATTCGGATTTGACCATATTTGTTTTTTTAATTATCCCACGGCCAGCGGTTATTTGCCTCCTGCGGACATAATAATTATACTGTATGATAATGACAAAATGTCCTGGGGGGGTGAGGAAGAGCTTCATCCCCTCTCAACCCAAAAGTTGGTCAAATAAGAAGCGAACGCAGAGAGCGTGCGAACCGTGGTAGTAGGCTCCTAGAATGATACCAGAAATTAATGACGATAGTGTATACCCATTTAATTTATAAAGATAATCCTTACGTTGAATAGAATTATCGGTATAATCCTGTGTAGTGGGGAGACCTGTACTTATATCTCAATAATTTGGTAATGTTACAATATATCTTTACATTTTACATTCATAAATAGTCCACTAATATACTAGATTAGGTTAGGTTAGGTACCATAAATATTGTTCAATGTTTCTTAGTAAATAAGCATCTGAAAAACAGTTCTCCCCACTACACAGGATCTTACCGAATTATCTAATTTTGGCCTGAATAAACGGAAAATGGATGTCATCCGTACTGAAACAATTAAGGAGAGCATTAGGCCTAGTAATCATATCTGTATCCAGTTTGGTGATTATAAAACCTTTCACCCCATTCATGTGAATGATGTGACAAGTTTTTCCTAGCGAGCAAGATCGAGCAAACAATTTAAGTACGGTAATCCCTGCACATTTTCATGCATAAGCAAGAGCCAGAATGTAATACTGTACAATGATATATCCGTGAAAGTACAGTAATGGAGCTTTCCAATGACACCTGTATCATTTCTGTACGACGTCTGGTTGTCTTGCAACGACCTTGCATAGGTTGGCCAAAATCGAAAAAAATTTGTAACGCTGCTAAGATGCGAGAGAAGCATCTCTTGTGGGCGACAGATGTAGACCTCCCGCGCTGCTTGCAATAGCTTGCCTCGCTCCCAGGCTATACTGCATAATAGGCGGATTTCCGTGTCCGTCAGGTGACGGGCTCCGCAGTAATTGCGTTAAAAACAAGCACGATAACACTCCAAAATGTGGGATTAGGCTAGCCGCTACTTTATTAGTACCAGTGCTCTCTCTGACCTTGTTGGTGGCCTCCTCCTTCTGACTGTTGTTCTCTTGCAAAGTCCATTTCTTTAGGATGTCTTGACACAAATCTTCAATACCATTTTCCTGCAAAGGATCAACAAAATTAAAAAATATATTTATATACGGACATTCGGACAAGGTTATCATGTGTCACCAATTCAGGCACCTCGATAGTCATATACCGGTATACAATCTTTATGACCAACAAAATCACAATTATTCTTATATACCGGTATGTCATTACCGGAAATATACAGTATACAATTTCATTAGACTTAGTGGGTTAAATAATGGTGGAACCAAGAGAGGTGGCCATCTTGAATCAATGGAGATCTAATAGCCTATATTTCATTTTTCAACCATATTTTTAGAATTTTGTCAACCTCTACATCAATGCTAAGACCAGCGGGGGTCTGGGGGCAGCAGCCCCCAGGTTATGTTAGGTTATTAATGACAAAATATATTTTTTGGGTGGCATATCTTAACATTGTTGGATAGGCCTAATGGGTAAATACTAATTTCCGAAACCGACGACAATTGGTTCATACAAATGATACAATGGTTGTGCCTGGTTGCACCTAGGACTGTACAATAATGGGAAGGATGTAGCCTAGTATCCAGGTGTACGGTCCGACGGTTGTCATGTTTACAATAGCCTAGGTCGATCGCTCGCGGTTAAGTCCAGGCTATTGTTTCTGTTATTTGCCCACTGCTGGCAATATAGGCTATAGCCTATGATGATGACAATAAGTCATGGAGGGTCCGAGGGGTCATAGGGTGAAGAGGGGGCAAAGCCCCCCTCAACCTATTATTGTATCCCACAGCAGTCAAAATAGACGGGAACATGATTCATCGTGAGCGTCCGCGTAGTGTGAACAAGCCGCAAGCGGGCTGTAGGCTACACCCGGTAACTACACTCTTGCCAAAATATTTTTTATTTAGGAAATTAGGACTAGGCTACACCTTCCAGTTATTAGACTAGCCAACTATTAGGCCTAGTTGGCTAATACACTAACTGGAAGGCCTAGGCTAATCCCAGGTCAATATATTTCTGCAAGACTGCACACTACCAGTACCAACAGCATAGAATAGGCAAGTAGAAGTATAACTCCATTTATTTGTCACCAATTATTTTGACATATTTGAAGACAGATATGGAATCTATATGCTCTAAGCATCATATTAAAATTAGTTTCAACCCTCGGCAAAACCTAATAAAAATATATGGTACTAAAATGAAATTTTTTCGTAACATGGTTGTCAATATCTTCCTATAGACGGCACCGATTCGTACACACGCCATTTAGAACATGGGTGCTTGACTACTGATGTGACGTGTAAGAGGTAAGATTTTTACGCATAGGTTTAAACTTCCGGAAATTAATGGGTAATAAATACCACGTACTGAGTACTATGAATCCGCTGTACCTGGCATGCAAGGGCTAGTTTAGTATGCCACGTACTGAGTACTGTACTATGAATCCGCTGTACCTGGCATGCAAGGGCTAGTTTAGTATGCCACGTACTGAGTACTGTACTATGAATCCGCTGTACCTGGCATGCAAGGGCTAGTTTAGTATGCCACGTACGGAGTACTATGAATCCGCTGTACCTGGCATGCAAGGGCTAGTTTAGTATGCCACGTACTGAGTACTATGAATCCGCTCTACCTGGCATGCAAGGACTAGTTTAGTATGCCACGTACTGAGTACTATGAATCCGCTGTACCTGGCATGCAAGGGCTAGTTTAGTATGCCACGTACGGAGTACTATGAATCCGCTGTACCTGGCATGCAAGGGCTAGTTTAGTATGCCACGTACTGAGTATGAATCCGCTGTACCTGGCATGCAAGGGCTAGTTTAGTATGCCACGTACTGAGTACTATGAATCCGCTGTACCTGGCATGCAAGGGCTAGTTTAGTATGCCACGTACTGAGTACTATGAATCCGCTGTACCTGGCATGCAAGGGCTAGTTTAGTATGCCACGTACTGAGTACTATGAATCCGCTCTACCTGGCATGCAAGGGCTAGTTTAGTATGCCACGTACTGAGTACTATGAATCCGCTGTACCTGGCATGCAAAGGGCTAGTTTAGTATGCCACGTACTGAGTACTGTACTATGAATCCGCTGTACCTGGCATGCAAGGGCTAGTTTAGTATCCCACGTACTGGGTCTAGGTTAGGTTAGGTTGGGTTGTTTGGTTAGGTTAATTTACTAGGTCTCAGAAACAAGATTCGTAGTTGCGGTAGTATTTACAGATACGCCCGAATACTAAATGGGCGGCGGCCCAACTGCCATGGCACCGGTAAGGGTTCGTGTTGTATCCCACGTAGGCCTACTAGGTACTGTACTACGGACACATTGTAGGCGTTAGGTGTGGATTAGGCTTGTATCCAATGTACTAGGTCTATGTTACTGGATATTTATGATTTAAATAAGTGCTACGTTTTCGATAAATCTGGTTATTTGGCTTTGCAATTAGGGAAATCATGAGCCGATTTCCGACATTTCGTTAGTCTTTTTCGATTCTCAAAATACGATCCAAGTTTTGCCAAAAATTGGCTCGGGTTTTCCAAAATTATGCTTGTTGGGGTTTGCAATTTAGGGAAACATGAGCCAAAATTCTAAATTAGGTTACTGTAATTTGTTTACTCTTAAAACTCGCAAAATCCGAGCCAAGTTTTGCCAAAACTTGGCTCGGGTTTTCCAAAATTCGGGTTTTATGGCTTTGCAATTTCGGGAAACCTGAGCCAAATTTCTAAATGAGGTTACTGTAATGTTTTTGTCTATAAACTCGCAAAATCCAAGCCAGCTTTGGCCAAAACTTGGCTCGGGTTTTCGAAATACTGTATTGGGTTTTAGGCCTTTGAAATACCTTAAAACCCGAGCCAAGTTTTGCTAAAATACGTTTTTATCGACGTTTTACGCATTTAACCCCTCATTTTCCCTGTACTTCATAGCCCTCCTCACTATCGGGCGGCGTGTCTTAAGATCGTTGTATAATGGGGAAAACGGTTTCTCCGAGGGTTGTAATTATTTCCAAACACTAGGCCTATATATTGATGAAAACTAACAGGGAAAAATAAAAAAATCCATGGGAAAATTTGTGACATAAAAATGGAGTTTTTCCCAAGTAGGTTAGTTGAAGTAGGCCTAGGCATTGCAAAAGAGGTTTATTATAACGGTATCTCCGGCATCGACTACATTAAAACAACGACAACAACAATAAAAAGTCGACGACGCGAAGCTTCTGCGCATCCACTAGACACGTAAAAAGTCCGGAAAACGTATCGTACTAAAAGGAGTTCTCCAGCGACTTCTTAACACGGGGTAAAAATGTAGTCAGCTGCGCGCGCAGGCAGATATTCTCGAGAGAATATCTCGGAGTTGCCAGATTCAATGGATTATAATACGGGATACAGTAGGGTCTCACATAGAACGAGAAATTGGTCGATAAACGAGGCCGTTCTATGCGATTTCGTTCTATGTGAACACGGCATTTTGGTGGCCCAATATCGTCAATGTTCACTGTAAGCGTAAATTTCCGTCAGGAACGTACGATATTTTGTACGTTTTGTACGATATTTCGGCGCTCTATATGAGAACTCCTCGGATTTGCCCTACTTTGATGGCGAAATCGTTCTATATGATCACATTCGTTCCTAACGAACATTTTGGAACAATATATTAGGTCAGCGTTCTATAAGACTCGTTCTATGCGAACACGTTCTATGCGAACACGTTCTATGCGAACACGTTCTATGCGAGACCCTACTGTATGATTAAAAAGAACTAATGTAGCAGCCCATGCCACTGAAATTTCCTCTTGGGTATAACAGTGTTGTGTATTATAATGCTTTAACAGTCGTCAGTGGGTAAACAGAATGTTAGACCAGAGAATAAATTAAATATAATATACATTATCGCTCACCACCACCCTCCACCCAGATTCGGCCGACCAGCGTTTCTCCGCTTTCTCGAAATTCTCGTTTCAGTGTTGTGTTTACATCGATGGGAGGTAGTGGTTGCATGCCTCTCCCAATCTAGAGTATTCTGCATACCATACATATCTTCGAATATAGGAATAATAATGTGTGGAATATAATAGTTGTTTAAATTATCCTATATGAATAACAAAATTAACAAAATTAACAAAAGTGAAATGTGAAAGCCAATTGGACATACAGTAAACCCTCGCTATCTCGGACTAATTGGGGGGAGACCCAGTCCAAGATGTCCTAAGTCCGACTTATGTCCGACTTAAGAGAGGAAAATGTCCGAATTGGAAGAGGGAGTCCGAGCCACCAGAGAAAACGGAGACTTCCCTATAACTAACAACGTTGATTCAAGATAAATTACAGTACCTGTACAGTATCCAGCAGACATATATTATAAATATCACTTTCCTTCTCCATTTCACTGTCCTTCTCCACCTCACTGTAGCCTTAGATCTCGGAATTTGCCCTTAGATCTCGGAATTTTCCGAGATATATGACACCTGTCCGACAGACCATGTGGGCCCTCGGAGTTTTCCCCTTACATCTCGGAATTTTCCGAGAGGCCGATGCCAGTCCGAGTAGTCCGGGTTTCCGACTTCTAGAGGTCCGAGATAGCGAGGGTTTACTGTAATTACATAACTAAAGTGACGTGCCTAGGCCTGTAGGCTAGCCTATGCCTCTCGCTCTCCTCAAGTCCTTAAACAGGCTGCTAGGCTAGCCTAACATGCTTTCAATGCCTAGATAATTATTTCGATAATTAGCATTGAAACGGGATTAGGCCTAGGTAATATTAAGGGTTACTAGTCAAAGACTAAATACTGTACTTCAATAGGCCTATTTGTATTTGCCTAGGCTAATCAAAAGTCTATTTGCCTAGGCTAATCAAAAGTCTATTTTGGCCTAGGCCTAGGGGGTACATTCAATTTGGCAGTGAAAGAGCCATGAAGGAAAATTAAATTGTGGTTTGGATTATGGTCTAGGCCTAGCCTACATGTACAGTAGGCCTATTTCTGGGCATTTTATTTTAGGCCTATCCTAGGCCTATTTATATTTAGGCTAGGCCTAGGCTATGCATATTTTAACTTTAAGGGATGGAGCGAGATTGCAGCCTTATGCAGTGTCCTAATCCACTCGAATAAAGATAATATAAATCCCAATACTAGGCCTAGGCTATAGGCTAGCCTATTCAAGGGTTTGTCATAACCTGTCCCAGTAACAGGTAGGCTAGGCCGGATTTTTTTTATTTTAATACCACAAATTTTCCGAGTGTTTTTTATAAAAAAAAATGGTACTTGTAACCGAAACTACCACAAATGTTTTCGAAACTTTTGAAGCCTATTATATAATAAGAATATAGTTAAGATCATATTAAAAAAAAATCAATTCCCGGCAAACCTTAATAAAAAAAGTAAGCAACAAAATGTCTACCTACTGTTGAAAGGTTGTCAAGTCACCTATAGACGGCGCGCCTTTTTTGTACGCCATTTTTCCGTGAGGTCAGGACCTCTTTCTGGCAGCTTGTCAGTCTCAAGTCACGCCATCTGATCAACCTCTTTGGAACTAATGGTCTTAAATTTAGAGTTACTGCGCATCACCTGAGCACACGTCACAGTTACCCTTAGGTAAGTGATTGGTGTTTCGGCGATTACGTCATATTTTCATCAAAAGAGCCAATCAACTTTGATCTGGATGTACGATTACGTCATTGCACTAGATTGATAGAGAACCACCTCCAGTGAAGAGAAAATCAGTGATACAATGGCCGGGTTGTGTAAAGGTTGTGCTATTTATCCTCACTCCATTATTATAGACACCTCGAGAAATAATAACGGGCCCTGAAACTATTTATTGACCACGGATGCCTCCCTACCTCTGTTATTTGTGAACGATGTGGAACTGAATGTTATTATTATAGTGAAAGGGATCAATGCAGATGTCCTAAGTAGGCTACTGGTTTATGCCTAAAACTGCCATCCGACGTACGTGGCCGACCTTTAAGCCGCAGACACCGACATCTCTCCCAGGATCATACTCCCAGCACATCTTCTCAATAAGGTTAGCAGCACTAATTTTCCGAAGGTTATATTTTTTGCTTTTAGCTAATTTTCATGATAAGATCAGGGAAATTGCGGGGTAAAAGGCGTAAATAAAGGGGTAATATTGGAAGAACTCTGAATCTGAAAATACAATATTTAAAGGTAACAAAACCTGAAAATGGAAAAACCCGAGCCAAGTTTTGACCAAACTTGGCTCGGGTTTTTCAATTTTTCAGAGTCCAAAATCACAGTAACCTCATTTTGAAAGTTGGCTCGGGTTTTTTTTTGGCAAAAGTTGGCTCGGATTTAAGGGATTTAGCGGAGGGGGGCCAGCCCCCAGCCATAATACTAGGTTAGGTTAGGTTAGGTTAGATTAGATTAGATTAGATTAGATTAGATTAGATTAGGTTAGGTTAGGTTAGGCTAGGCTAGGCTAGGCTAGGTTAGGCTAGGCTAGGCTAGGCTTATGTTAACCCCATAATACTAGGTTAGGTTAGGTTAATGACAAAACTTGGCTCGGATTTCATGGATTTAGCGGGGGAGGCAGCCCCCACCCATTATACTAGGTTAGGTTAGGCTAATGTTAACCACATTCTTACTAGCTTTATCCATGTTGAAAAACAAAAAAACCCGAGCCAACTTACGAAATGAGGTTACTGTGATTTTATACTCTGAAAAATTGAAAAACCCGAGCCAAGTTTGGTTAAAACTTGGCTCGGGTTTTTCCATTTTCAGGTTTTGTTACTTTTAACTATTGTATTTGCAGAGTTCTTCCAATATTACCCCTTTATTTACGCCTTTTACCCCGCAATTTCCCTGATCTTCATAGGCCTCCCCACTATCGGGGGCCGTGTCTTAAGATTGATGGATGATGGGAAAATAGTAAAATGCGACAGTCCTTGGTATTAAACAACACTGTACAGTACAGTATATCAAATACAAAATAAAAACAAAAAGAAATAACCAGAAAAACTCGTCACTGGTTGGTGATAAACATTTACCCATGTTTGTTTTGTTAATTTTCAATATATTACATTATGTGTTCTTCCAATATTACCCGTTATTTTCGTCTTTTGGCCCGAGCATACTTTTTAAATCTGAAAATTCGGAGAACCCGAGCCAAGTTTTGACAAAACTTGGCTCGGGTTTTCAAATGTTAGGGTTTTAGGTGTTTTAAATTCATCAAAACCCGAGCCAACTTTCAATATTGGGTTAGTGTGTTTTTTTACTCGTCAAATTCGCAAAATCCGAGCCAACTTTTGCCAAAACTTGGCTCGGGTTTTCCAATTATGGGGTTTTAGGAGTTTTAAATACATCAAAACCCGAGCCAAGTTTCTTTTAAATAATTCATTATAGTTTTTTTACGCCTTTTACCCCGTAATTTCCCTGATCTTCATGGCCCTCCCCACTATCGGGGGCCGTGTTTTAAGATCGTTGGATAACGGGGAAAACACATTTGCCGGGGATTGGAACTTGTTTCAACTACTGTATAATGATGAAATCTACCTAAAACCAAAAATAAAAACCATGGGAAAATTGGTGGTAGTTTCGGTTATAAATTCCCAAAAAAAAAAAAATTTGCATCAATATAATATTTATAGTGTTTGTAATTAATTAGAAATCTCGGGGAAAACCTATTTTCCCCATTAGGCCTATCGATCGATGTTGAGACACGCCCCCGATAGTGATTTGAAAAGACATTAGCTTAACCTAAAACCTTACCTAACCTAACCTAGTATTATGGGTGGGGGCTGCCACCCCCACACACTGGTTGAGTACTAATCCCTTAGTAAAAAAAAAAAAAATTGGCTGTCGATTATATGAAAGTGAAAAATTTATGAAGTCTACGGTGTTTACTCTGCAATCTTCAGCTTTGATTGTACATTGATAACGGGAAAGTACCGTATTGACAACCTTGTTACGAAAATTACATTTTAGTACTGTACCATACTTTTATATTAGGTTTTTCCAAGGGTTTAACACATTTTCATATGATCTTTAGAGCTATCGATAACTGGAAGTACCGTATTGACAACCTTGTTACGAAAAAGACATTTTAGTACCATACTTTTTTATTAGGTTTTGCCGAGGGTTAAAACAAATTTTCTTATTATCTTTAGAGCATATATACCGGTATTCAATATTTATCTTCAAATATATCAACAAAATTTGTGGTATTAAAATAACATTGAACCGCTAGGCCTAGGCGATTGGTAAATTTTTAGTGTGATAGCCCGAGAGTTTAACCATTTAGGCTAGCCTATAGCCTCCTAATCCACTCGTATAAAGATAATATAAATCCCAATACTAGGCCTAGGCTATAGGCTAGCTTATTCAAGGGTTTGTCATAACCTGTCCCAGTAACACTACACGGAGCGACGGCGGACGCTTGCCATCATGTTCCAATCTATTTTGACTGCCGTTGGATACAATAATATGTTGATTGGTGATGGGCTGGTCTATCAGAGTGAGAACTGAGCGATCTCTGCCATACCCATAGCTTACTCTGACTGTTCCTTTTACTTATCTCTACTTTACTTTACTTTATCTTAAAACTTTACTTGTCATTAGTGAGACCCCATATGGATTATGCTGTTCAATTTTGGTGTCCTTATTACAGAATGGACATAGATTCATTGGAGAGAGTACAACGTAGAATGACAAAAATGATCCATAATATTAGAAATTTTCCGTATGAAGAAAGGTTGAAGAAATTAGGCTTACATTCGTTAGAGAGACGCAGAGTTAGAGGGGATATGATAGAGGTATTTAAGTGGGTTAGTGGGATTAATAAAGGGGACATGAAAAATGGACTAAAGCTCAGTGATAGCGAAAGAACTCGTACAAATGGTTTCAAATTAGATAAATTTAGTTTCAGAAAAGATATAGGCAAATATTGGTTTGGTAACAGAGTTGTAGATGGGTGGAATAGGCTACCAAGTGATATACAGTAGTGGGATCAAGAACGATAGGGAGCTTCAAGATAAAATTAGATAGGCATATGGACGAGATGGGTTGGGTCACTTGGGTGTGAGGGGGATCTACCAGGTGTGGGCAAATCGGTGCTCAGCAGACCCCCGTAATCTTGTGTTAATCCCTGACCATTTTGGTGGGGGCAGTACTCAAGGTATTAGTGAGTTGGGCCTATAATTGGGCCTTGTAATTGGGGTTGGGTGTGACAGGGATTTGCCTTGTATGGGCCGATCGGCTTTTTGCAGACTCCCATTTTCTTATGTTCTTATGTATTTTCTAGATCTCAAGTGATCTAGATTCTTGAGATTCTAGATCTCAAGTCTCTTCCGTGGATTAACCTCCCAATCTACCAAGATTGGAAGCAAAAGCTTCACATTTTTCCTTTGCCCCTCAACTTTCTCTTCATAATTGCTGAGGGGCACAGGGCCCTGGGTGGGTCTTTGGTTTCCCGGGCGTTTCCGCACCCTCTTCAGCTCCCCGCCATGGAGTGGCTTCGGTCACCCAGGCTTTATTGTGGTCGGCAGGGAGGGTTCTGTGGGGGCGCTCGGTTATGGCCTTGGCCTTGCTCGGGGCCTTGGGGCTGTTCGGCCAGGCAGCTTGGGGAACAATAACAACAACATAATATGTTGATAGGGCCCCCCTCACCATCCCATGACATATTGTCATCATCATATATGTTGCCAGTAGGAGGCAAATAACTGAGAAAAAAAAATCGCCGTCAAAATAAACGCGAACTTAACCTAACCGCAGCAATCAACCTATGTAAATATGACGATCGTACGCCCGAACACTACATCCATCCCGTGTTCCTTGTACCTATATAGGCAGGTCATTTGAGCATAAATCCAAAGAAGTTATCCTAACCCTTTACAATTCCTTAGTCCGCCCTCTTCTGGAATACTGCGTTCAATCCTGGTGCCCTTATTACCAAAAAGATATAAACAAGCTAGAACGAGTTCAACGTAGAGTTACCAAAATGATACCTAGCCTAAAGAACAAACCATACGAAGAGCGTCTTAGAGAATTAAATCTATTTCCTTTAACCCAGCGCAGATTAAGAGGTGACTTAATTCAAGTGTTCAAATCATCAAAGGCATCGACAATATGAACTGTAGTAAGTACTTCACTATCAACCAATCTAATTACACGCGGGGGAAACGGTTGCAAAATTATTGGTAAATCTTTTAACTCGCACGAATCTAAGAATTTCTTCTTCAATCGAGTTGTCAACTTGTGGAATGGGCTTCCCCGAAACGTTATAGACTGCATCACCGTTGATTCATTTAAACTCCGCCTAGACAAATATCTCTCATCAAACCCGCGACTGACTGCATTTGTAAATGAATAACTTTATTTTATCCCCCCCTCAGTTACTAACCCATCTGTCCTCTACTAACTTCCTAATCCTGCCACGGACATTAGTTCCAGGGCAGTAATTCCCGTTCCAATGTTCCCTTACCCACTCTAAACCACTGTTTGGACACTTGATCCTCAGTGTTTTGGAGGACAAGCAACCTAGAAGAGTCACTAGATCTGTTGTTGCTTGATTTCCTTTGTACTCCTTTGTACATAGTTTATTCCATACCTACTACCCGATCCCTTGTCATTAACCTAACCTAACCTAGACCTAGTATGTTGGATATAGTACTAGCCTTCACCTAACACCTAGTACAGCATATGTTAATTCATAGTACCCAGTACGTGGGATATAATACTAACCCTCATCTAACACCTAGTATATGTTCATAGTACCCATTACGTGGGATACAATACTAACCCTCATCTAATACCTAGTGGATGACCTTGGGTCTAGGCCTAGCAATTATTAGTTTGAGGTTCTGAATTGGCTACAAGATCTTGAAGAACAGTCAAATTATACTGAATTTGTTCCTGTTGGTGCATTGTAGGTAAACTAGTCACTAGTGTTTGCTATGGTACTTTTAATGGTGATGTTCTTTAATACAATATCTTGTTTAACACATATTTTGATCATAGAAGTACCATTCATTGGCATTGGGCAGCAAAAGAGCTTCTTGTTGAGTGATATCGTCCTTAAGTATGTAGTCGATTCCGAATCAATAAGGGAGTTTGAAAGTAATCTTGATAAAGCATGGGGAAGACAAGATTTGAAGTTTGATTATAAAACAAAAATACAGAATAGTAAAAATGTTGCGTCTGCTACCGCCGCCGCCAACACCGTGAACGACCGCAGCAGTGCAAGTACTGGTACTGAGCTGGATACACAGGCATAGTTTGCCTTTTTCCAGAGGATCTACTGTAAGACTGTAAGACTTAACCCTTGTCTAACGGGGTGTTTTGGGCTCATTTGGGCATATTCAGGCCCTCCTGCATGATAAATCAAGCATCTGCATGAAAACAAAATTATTTAGCAAAAAAATAGGCACTAAAAGCTTCAAAATGAGACCAGAACGAGCTACGTAGCACTCGTGGTTCTCTTGCAGTGGTGCCACGAACATGGAAGTTTAGTATATATCGGTATATTTTTCCCAGCTATGCTCACTACTGGCTAAACTGCCGGCCTCTCGAGAACACGAGAACACAGGGAACATGAGTTAATGGGCGGCGGTAAGCCCTGGGAGTCGGCTGTCTGCCCCGCTGCGCTCCCGGCCATTTGCACTTGATTTTAACCCTTTAAAAGCCTTAATAATGCTCCTAACTTGCTGCAAATTGGTGCACGACTTAAGTCGAGCGCTGCCAATAAGGGGTTAAAGGAGAATGAATATAGGCCTAGGCTATGATAAAAGGCTAAAACATCATTCTGTGGTTCCCACCATACACAGAAGAAATAAAGAAACCTCTATTCCAGCAACCACATAGGCTAGAAGACAAGTTGCTAAAAACTTGATTTGATAAGACAGACCACAGGCTAGGCTTAGTAGGCTATATAGGGTAAAGAAACGGTAGCATTCAAGGAGACTACTGCAGGACTCTTCTTCTTCTTCTTACCTCTGACCGGGTATAGGTTATCCAGGTGTTTACTACCCTATACCCATTTGAAAGGACATTAGCCTAACCTAACAACCTTACCTAACCTAACCCAGGGTGTCAATCCACAAAATATGAATTGTGTTATCATTCTCTATCTATCTATTGCCTGACGCCGTGATCCCCGAAGGGGTGGCCACGAACGAACCGCCCCCATGCACCTCTGTCCCCAGTCAGTCGACGCCCCTCCCCCCAACCAGCACCGCCCTCGTTCATGTACTTCCTCACTCCATCCTTCCACCTCATATTCGGTCTACCTCTCCCTCTCTGTCCCTCCACCTCGCTCTCGTACACCCTCTTAGTCATTCTCTCGCTTTCCATACGTTCCATATGGCCGAACCATCTCAAGTTGTTCCTTTTCACACTTTCCAGCACATCTACCTCCACACCACACCTCCTTCTTACTTCCTCATTAGTCTGTCTATCCCTCCATGTAACTCCGCACGCACTCCTTAAGTAATTCATTTCCACTGCTCTCACTCTTGGTCTGAGTCTCTCAACCAACGTCCATGCTTCGCTTCCGTAAGTCAGTGTCGGGATTACCACACAGTCATGCAAGGACTTCTTCACTTCCATACTGACCACCCTATTTCTTGTTACTGCTTTTAGCGTTCCTACAACCCTCTTCCCCTGTTGTACCCTCTCCCGCACCTCTTCATCCATAGTCCCATCTTTACTCAACACACTGCCCAGATACTTAAAAGAGTTGACGATCTCCATAGCCTGACCGTTCAGCTTCACCTCACACTCTGTGACTTCACCCCTTTCGAAGACCATAACCTTGCTCTTCCCCGTATTTACCTTCAAATTCCGTTTTTCGCACACTGTTTCCAAACTCATTTACCAGACCCTGCAACTCCCATTCATTATCACTCATCAGAACTGTATCATCCGCAAACAGCAGTATAGGTAGCTTCCACTCAATTCCCTCCCTTTTCAGCGATACACCAACATCCACTGCTCTTGATAGTATTTCTTTCATGACTCCATCCATATATACAGTAAACAACCACGGGGACATCACACACCCCTGTTTCAAACCAACATTCAGGTCAAAGAACTCACTCTGCTCACTCTCCACACGTACTGCCGCCTTTGCACCCTCATACATGCTCTTCACTGCTTTCAGCAACTTGCCCTCTACTCCGTATATTCTTAGTACTTTCCACAAACCTTCTCTATCCACTCTTTCATAGGCCTTCTCCAAGTCCATAAAGGCAACATACACCTTTTGTTTCTTCTCCAGATACTTCTTCACAACACAATTCAGGGTAAAAATCTGATCTACACATCCTCTTCCCTTCCTAAAACCTCCCTGCTCATCGCCTATCCATTTCTCCGTTCTCACTCTCACTCTCTCAATCACTACCCTACTGTATACCTTCCCTACTACGCTTAGAAGACATATTCCTCGGTGGTTACCACACACTCCTCTTTCCCCTTTGCCCTTATATAGGGGGAGTATTATGCCAGTCTTCCAGTCATCGGGTGCACTCCCCTTCTCCCATGCTAGTTTGCACATTTTCCATACCCATTCTATCACTATCTCACCACCATACCTCAACATTTCCCCACACACTCCATCTGTTCCTGGTGCTTTCCCCAACTTCACTCTTTTCATGGCTTCCCACACTTCTGACCTCCTGATCCCCACCTCCTCCTCCACTACTTCTCTTCTTCTCCCTCCCATACCATATCCAGCTATGTTTGCTGGCTCTTCATTCCTTACATTTAGCAACTCACTGAAGTACTCCCTCCATCTTTCGACTCTCTCTTGCTTCTCGGCTAGCATTTTCCCATTCTTATCTTTCACACCCTTACTGTTTCCCTTGCTACCTTCCCTAACTTTCTTGACTTCTTTCCAGAACAGTTTCTTACTCTCCCTCCATTTTACACTCAGATTCCTTCCAAATTCCTCATCTACTCTTCTCTTACTTTCCTTCACTACTCTTTTCACCACCCTCTTACTCTCCACGTACCTCGCTCGTTTCTGTCTCTCGGAATCTTCATTCCCTCTACTACCCAACCACTCTCTATATGCTTTCTTCTTTTCTTCCACAGCTATTCTTACCTCTTCTGTCCACCATGCTGTACCTTTCACTCCTCTCCCTCTTCTCCTCACTCCACACACCTCCTCACATGCTGCACAGATTTCATCCTTAAACACCTTGCTCATCTCCTCCACTTCCTCCATAACTTCCAGGTCGAACCCACCTAGTCGTCTTTCCACTGCTCTCCTGTACTCCTCCCTGACTTCCTCCTCCTGCAACCTCTCCACCCTCCTCTCGCCTCCCTCCACCCACTTCTTTTGTATCCTAACCTTAGCTACCACTACATAATGATCAGACAGACCCCCTCCAATACCCCTATACACCCTAGCATCCATCACAGATTTCTTCATTCGTTCATCCACACATACATAATCAATCAATGACTTTCGTTCCACTACTGTCTTATCCTTCATCGTCAACATTCGTTTCCACGTGTACCTGTGGATCATTCTGTGTCGGAAGAAGGTGTTGGCTATCCACAGCCTCCTCCCCACACATACGTCCACAAGTGCACTACCATTCCCATTCACCTCTGATGGTACCCCCCACCCTCCCACCACTCCCTCAACTTTCCTATCACCCACCTTACCATTCTATCCCCAATCAGAAATATTCTTTCGTTCTTGTCAAACTTCTCCAGGCACGCCTCCACATTCATCCAGAACTCCTCTTTCTTTCTTTCAAGTATATCCTCTGCCGGGGCATACACGCATACAATCACCCACGTTTGTATTCCTACTTTCATTCTCACCCACAGACCCATACTCTCTTACACATTCCTTCCATTTGCTACTTACAAACAAACATGCACCTTCTCTCGCTGTTCCTTCACTCACTCCAGCACACACACCCATTCCATACTCCCACTCTCTCACATCTGAACCTTTCCATTTGGTCTCTGTCATTCCACATACATCCAGCCTGGCATTTACTAACACTTCCAGAACCTCTCTCTCTTTTGTGCCATCATTCATGCCACTAACATTCCACGTAGCCATTCTCAGAATGTCCGAAGGTATGTCCTTAGTCGGTCGTGGTTCGTCAACGTTGGTTCCGTCCGCATCCGAGGCTGTTCGCTCGTTTTTCTTTGCTTAGATATTTTTTCCGGGTGGGGGTCGCAAGCCCACCGACCCAACCTCTTTAGTCGCCTCTTACGACACGCAGAAGGCACGTGGGGCATATTCTATTCCCTAACCCCCAGGTGGGAATTATCATTATGGTTTATTATTTTGTTATCATTATAGCGCGACGGAGCGGCGAAGGCGCAAGCTCTAGGGCCCCCCCCCCCCCCGTAACAACGTTTGCCCCAAGACCAGGAAACACATACCGATTACCGAGTGTCAAAACCGTTTCCAGATACTCGCAGACTCAGATGACGAAGAGGAAATAGAAGAAGTCCGGCTCGTGGGAGACTCGATGATACGTGGTCAGCTCACAGAGTTTTGCGCCAGGGCACCTAAGACCAGGAAGCGTTTTTGTATCCCTGGTGGTGGTGTGGATGACGTAGTTGCAGCAGTTGACGAAGTATCAAAGCTGGCCCCTGCAAATACAATGTACGTCATCCACGTTGGATCCAACGATATACAGCGAACCCGGTCGGAAGATTTGCTTTTAAAGTACCAGCAGCTGATCAAGTCGTTTAAGGAGAAGTCATCAAGGATCATCGTCTCAGGAATCGTCCCCCGGCTCGGTGTAGAGAGCCGATTTTACAACATAGCCACCAGCACAAATCGTTGTCTAGCAAACCTCTGCAGGAAGGAGAACGTGGGATTCGTCGACACCTGGGACAATTTCTACTACGATGACTATTTGTTTTCGGATGATGGAGTTCATCTGAACCAGGTGGGAGCAGCGCGTTTTGGGCGTCTTCTCAACGATGCGGTGAAGGATTTTCGGAGAAGAAATCGACTCAGCACAGGACAACCAGGAAGGAGGACCGAAAACAGCGAGGACGGCAATCTACAAAGGAATTAAATACTAATCCGTCAAGAACCGCGAATTTGGATAAAGCTCCACCAACACGACCCAAATTCAAAACCGTCAGGGATAACGACCGAGGACCGAGGACAGCCATGAATGTAAATGTAGATCCGACCAGAACCAAAAATTCGATGAAAGAACGATCTGCGAGTTCTAAAACCGCAACTTTAAAGGTTTTCTATGCAAACGCTCGTAGCATACGCAATAAATTTTCAGATTTAGAGGAACTAGTGTTTACAGAAAATTATGATGTGATTGGCATAACAGAATCTTGGCTCAATACACAAGATAGAGACTTTTTAGCAGAGTATTCACTTCCCGGTTATGTAATGTTTGAGAACAGCCGAATAAATAAAAATGGAGGTGGCGTTTTATTTTATATCAAAGAAAGTCTTAACCCGACCCTCGTGTCAAAACCTCAAATTGTGAACGTCGACACATCTTTTGTGCTAATAAAGAATAATAAAGGTACAAAAATAATACTTGCGTTAATATACAGACCTCCAGCTCAATCAGTGCAAACTGACCGAGAAATTTACGAACAAATTGCAGATGTAAGTAACTCACAAGATACCGTAATTTTTGGCGACTTTAATTTACCTGTGACCAAGTGGGGCGATACTCTTACTTCACACTCCGGACATGACTTGTATACGAACTTGCAAGAGAGTTCGCTTTATCAATTTGTTCGAATGCCGACCCGTGGTAATAACGTTCTTGACATTGTACTTGCAACAAAAGAAGAATTGATAGAGAATTTGAATGTTGGTGATGAATTCAGTAACAGCGACCATCGTACGATAACTTTCACTTTAAAGTTTACTAGTAACGAACCAAATAGTAGCATCGAAAAAGTCCCTAATTTCAAGAAAGCAAACTTCCATAAACTTAGAGCTATGTTTAAAGAAACTGACTGGAGCTTTTTAATTAACAATAACGACATAAATACATCTTGGAAGTTATTCGAAACCACTTACCTAAAAGCAGTGCAAGACTGCATACCATCGAAAATACGGCGTCCAGGCCATAATAATAAGCCCAAATGGTGGAATAAAGATATTTCAAACTGCCTGCTTGCTAAAAAATGTGCTAATGATAGATTAAAATCCTCACAAAATGACGAAGAACGGGTGAAATTTGTAGAGCTACGACGCAAAGCCAAAAAGTTAATTAAGCAAAGTAAAAAGACCTTAGAGTTACATATTGCGAATCAAAGTAAAACAAACCCGAAAGAATTCTATAGTTATATCAGAAAGAAAAAAGTAGTTACTTCAACTGTTGGACCGTTAGTCGATGAAAAAGGAGAATACACCAAAGACGAAGTACAAATGAGTAATGCCCTCAATACCTTCTTTGCATCAGTTTTTACAACAGAAGACCTCAGTGATATCCCTACACCATCGCCGATTCAGATTGATAATTCAGATGTTCTAAGCAATATCACCGTTACAGAGAGAGAAGTATTGAATTGTTTAGATAAACTCAAGGTAAATAAAACGCCAGGACCTGATACAATCTCGCCTAGAGTTCTAAAGGAAGCTAAGAATGAGCTCTCCAAACCACTGACATTACTATTCAATAAATCCTTGCAGTCTGGAACTATGCCTGATCAGTGGAAGCTAGCCAACGTAACACCGATATTCAAAAAAGGCAGCAAATCCCTACCCAGTAACTATCGTCCAATTAGCTTAACCTCAGTTGTATGTAAAATGCTAGAAACGGTCATACGAGACAGACTCGTAAATCACTTGGAGGAAAATAACATACTTAAAGATACTCAACACGGCTTTCGTAAAAAACGTTCCTGTTTAACAAACCTCTTAGACTTCTTCCACGATATCCTCAACCTCTACGATGAGAGTAAAGCTGTAGATATATACCTTGATTTTCAAAAGGCCTTTGACAAAGTTCCCCACAAACGTTTACTGCTAAAACTAAAAGCGCATGGAATACAAGACGGTGTGTTGAAATGGATAGAAAATTGGCTCAGCAACAGAAAGCAAAGGGTAGTCATAAACGGTAAGGCATCTAAATGGACCAATGTAAGTAGCGGGGTACCCCAGGGATCGGTACTAGGACCAATTCTCTTTCTAATTTACATCAACGACATAGATGAGGGTCTCACCTGCACAATCTCAAAATTTGCTGACGATACAAAAATTGCAAATAGCGTACTCTCAAAAGAACAAGTTGACGATATGCAACACAATCTAGATAAATTGTCATGTTGGGCCCAAATTTGGCAAATGAGTTTCAATGCGGATAAATGTAAAGTACTACATATCGGATACCTAAATGAGAAAGCAAACTATTCGATGAATGGCACTCAGCTTAAGAATGTAAACAGAGAAACTGATCTGGGAGTAACAATATCGAGTAACCTAAAACCGAGTCAACAATGTTCAGAAGTTGTTAAGAAGGCAAACAAAATAATTGGCTTTATAGGCAGGTCATTTGAGCATAAATCCAAAGAAGTTATCCTAACCCTTTACAATTCCTTAGTCCGCCCTCTTCTGGAATACTGCGTTCAATCCTGGTGCCCTTATTACCAAAAAGATATAAACAAGCTAGAACGAGTTCAACGTAGAGTTACCAAAATGATACCTAGCCTAAAGAACAAACCATACGAAGAGCGTCTTAGAGAATTAAATCTATTTCCTTTAACCCAGCGCAGATTAAGAGGCGACTTAATTCAAGTGTTCAAAATCATCAAAGGCATCGACAATATGAACTGTAGTAAGTACTTCACTATCGACCAATCTAATTACACGCGGGGAAACGGTTGCAAAATTATTGGTAAATCTTTTAACTCGCACGAATCTAAGAATTTCTTCTTCAATCGAGTTGTCAACTTGTGGAATGGGCTTCCCCGAGACGTTATAGACTGCAGCACCGTTGATTCATTTAAATTCCGCCTAGACAAATATCTCGCATCAAACCCGCGACTGACTGCGTTTGTAAATGAATAACTTTATCCTCCCCTCAGTTACTAACCCATATGTCCCCTACTAACTTCCTAGTCCTGCCACGTTAGTGGCAGGGCAGTAGTTCCCTTTCCAATGTTCCCTTACCCACTCTAAACCACTGTTTGGACACTTGATCCTCAGTGTTTTGGAGGACAAGCAACCTAGAAGGGTCACTAGATCTGTTGTTGCTTGATTTCCTTTGTACTCCTTTGTACTTTGTACTCCTTTGTACTCCTTTGTAACCTATTTTAGAATTTAGGTGTCTAAAACAGTATTTACGGAATTATTCTATAGCCAAATTGCACCTACAGCCTACGAGCTGAACAAATTATTATTGTATTTAAGAGGAAGGTACGACGAGGTAAGTGATGTGGTATAGGTGGCAATATGCGGATATTGATTATAAGGGCATTCCGCCCCCTCTGACCCCCTTACGAAAATCTAGTTACTCACTCCACCCCAACTGGATTTCTACTGTTTTACCCAACCAGCAGGGGTGTGGGGGCGGCAGCCCCACCCATAATACTAGGATAGGTTAGGTAAGGTTGTTAAGTTAGGCTAATGTCTCTCTGAATTTCTGAAACATTGTAAAATCCGTGTCACATCTAGATTGATAGACTTTTGTCAGAGAGGGAGGAATGCCCTTATAATCTATTTCCGCATATTGCCACCTATACCACATCACTTACCTCGTCGTACCTTCCTGTTAAATACGATAATAATTTGTTCAGCTCGTAGGCCTATAGGTGCAAAATTTATAGAAATTTACCGTATTTCCTGCAATCTAGCCTAAAAGCAATCAAGATGGAAAATATGGAGACCAAAATTGTCAATTTACCTTTTTTTGTGTCTTAAAAAAAAAAAATTGGGGGAGTTTCTGTTATCATTATACAATACAAAAAGTTCATTTGCGTTATCACTAAAAAAAAACAGCGTCGTTTGACACCCTGACCTAACCTAGTATTATAGGTGGGGGCTGCTGCCCCCACACCCCCGCTTTGACTTAGATTTTTGGTGTATTTGTCTGTGAAGTGGGTATTTTTCAATTTGTTGATAACGAAAATCCTCCATGCGGACTAGGCCTATATGAAGAAAAATATGGCGAATCTATTGGTGCCTATTTTCCCTAATAAATTGTTTCTCATAACATCGCACTAGTGACTAATGTCCTTGAATATTATCAAAGAAACTAATCTATAATTTTTGGAGAATAAGAGAAAATCATACTGAACATAGCCTAAACTAAAAACAAAAATGCAAAAAGGAGGTGCTGTTTTAAAGGCCTAGCTTCTTGCCCACCAATTGAACTGTGAATCATACGCCTGACAACGAAATTCATTCGTGTTTTATGCCGCCAGAAGATTTCGAAGTTAATGTGAAAATCAAAAGGTGGCATAAAAAACGCCGGAAAAACTAAATAAGAGGGTCACCAATTTTCCCATGGATTTTTTTATTTTTCCCTGTTAGTTTTCATCAATAGGCCTATATAGTGTTTGGAAATAATTGCAACCCTCGGCGAAACCGTTTTCCCCATTATACAACGATCTAGACACGCCGCCCGATAGTGGGGAGGGCTATGAAGTACAGGGAAAATGAGGGGTTAAATGCGTAAAACGGCGATTAAAAAGTATTTTAGCAAAACTTGGCTCGGGTTTTAAGGTATTTCCAAGGCCTAAAACACAATATTTCGAAAACCCGAGCCAAGTTTTGGCCAAAGCTGGCTCGGATTTTGAGTTTGTAGATAACAAAATGACAGTAACCTCATTTAGAAATTTGGCTCAGGTTTCCCGAAATTGCAAAGGCATAAAACCCAAATTTTGGAAAACCCGAGCCAAGTTTTGGCAAAACTTGGCTCGGATTTTGCGAATTTTAAGAGTAAACAAATTACAGTAACCTAATTTAGAATTTTGGCTCATGTTTCCCTAAATTGCAAACCCCAAAAAGCATAATTTTGGAAAACCCGAGCCAATTTTTGGCAAAACTTGGATCGTATTTTGAGAATCTAATTTCGGCTCATGATTTCCCTAATTGCAAAGCCATATAACCAGATTTATCGAAAACTTACACTTATTTAAATCATAAATATCCAGTAACATAGACCTAGTACATTGGATACAAGCCTAATCCACACCTAACGCCTACAATGTGTCAGTAGTACCTAGTAGGCCTACGTGGGATACAACATGGCGGTTGGGCCGGCGCCCATTTAGTAGCCTACCGGTATTCGGCCGTATCTATAAATACGAATGCGAGGAACTTCGAGCGAATTCCTTATCGAGCGGATGCACAATCCAATCTAATTAACCTAACCTAACCTAACCTAACTTAACCTAACCTAAATGCGCCTCCGCTCGAATATGAATTCGCTCGAAGTGTCCAGATACCGTAAATACTACCGCAACTACGAATCTTGTTTCTGAAACCTAGTATATTAACCTAACCAAACAACCCAACCTATCGACAGAGATGGGCAGGTGGAGTGGACTAAAAAGCTGGTGGACAGACCTCGGGAGACAGGTGAAAATAGCGTGTGTACGAATCAGTGCCGTTTATAGGAAGGTATTGACAACCATGTTTCGACAAAATTCCATTTTAGGACTAGGCTAGTACCATATATTTTTATTAGGTTTTGCCGAGGCTTAAAACACATTTTCATATTATGTTTAGACTTTAGAGCATATAAAATCCATATGTGTGTTCAAATATTGCAAAATAATTGGTGACCAACTTATTTAGTTATAGCCTACTAAAACGTCTCTAGGCTAGTCAATTACATAATAGGCCTAGGCTAATTCAGTAATTTCAATCTAGGCTAGGCCTCTAAAAAATCACTCAAAAGAGTAGGCTAATGCTAGAACAGCATGGTGGAAAAAGTTTACCCATCTCTCTTTAGTATATCGGTCTAGTTTTGCAATCTTCTAATTCACTGAAAAGTAACTCCAGGCAGGCCCAAGGTTTCGAACTTCCGAACCCCCACCACCATACCGTAATCTCCGATAGGATCCCCTGCAGCGCCTCCTGCTTCTCTTCGGCGTTCTCGTCTCCCTCTAATATTCCTTTTATATATGGACTGAACACCTCATCGTCCGTGTTAAGGCCTATTAACGTGTCCTTCAGCCAGGAGTCGAAATCCCACGCTTGTCCTTCGGCCATGATTTGTTTTGGTTAGATCATGGACAGTCTTGGTTAGGGACAAGTTTTACTTCATAATGTCATTTTATATTTACTAATCAGAAACTTTGTGTATAATTGCAATTATACACTGTTCATGTTCTTACCATACAATCAGTATATCAATGCGTAATATTTGTGTAAATTACCTCATGACTGAAAACATCACAAGGGCAAGATTGGCTGAACAAATTGAATCTACAAAAAGCAACAAAACTACAACGTGCATTTAATTGCTCATTTTGGGGACCTAACTTTATTATCATCCAACCAAGACAATGCTTAACTTAACCTATGAGACAACTCGACATTAATGACAAACAAGAATACAATTGACTACCATTGCTATACCAATACTAATCGCAACCAATATTGACCTACCCCTTGCTATACCAATACTAATCCCACCCAATATTTTCATACCCCCTTTCAGCTAACACATCTATCATCTATTTACTTCCAGACAAGACATAAAGGACTTACAATGCTGTACTATCTTACTTTAACTAACCCAACTAACACATAAAAAGCTGTCCAACGCCAATAACGCCTGTGCAAATATCTGGAGATTCCTACTCCGTGTACATTGCACATCACAACCCTAAGAAGAAGAAGAAGAAAGAGACCCGTTGCGACGTTCTCGGACGGTATCATGTGTGGGGATTATAAACGACGGAAGTTCGACTACTGTACAATCGTCTGCACAAGTAGGTGGTACATTTGTTTATGATAACTAGATACATCATGAAGATTGTTTGATGGAACACCTATTACAGTAGATTCTTGTGGAAAACAGAGACCCTCGAGGCGGCGAGGCCACTGAATTTAGTTCAGTGGTCGAGGCATAGGCTATGGTTTCATTATATTATATCAGCATGTCAGAATCCTTCACTGGGCTAATTTCATGGTGGCAGTTGAGTCCGGTGTGTATAGGGTAATTAGGCCTATCGCAGACTCGTTATTCAATGTAATAAACTGTATAGCCTATATTGTTTATCAGTGACTACATGAAATTGTAGGCCTACTGTACCTCCCTCACCCAATCCCCACACATGTTATCCGGAACAGCACTCTGCTTGCCCCCAAATCATTCAATAATTTGAACCACGAGTCACTCCACGACCTATATGAGGATATATGGCCTGGGAGCCTCGACCACGTGATTGGAGCCCTTGTGATTTATGTGTGCCGCTATGGTGAGTAGATTATATTGACATTAGTTTGCAATTATTCCACTTTACTAAAAGTTAATAATAGTAAAGCTACACAAGTTTTGCCGCGGCCACACATGCCCTCAAAACTTGTGTCGTAAATTAAAGGGGGTATCAGTTCACACGAGGTCTGGAGAGTGAGATAGGCTAATGACTAAAAAGGGTTTATGGGAGTGAGGTAGAACGACAGAGAGTGAGAGACAGACTGAGAATGAGATGGAAGAGTGGAGCTGATCGTCATATGAGTACATCTAGGCCTAGTAGTGTTGAGTGGGATGAGGAGCTCTGGGTGACAGATTACGGAGCTAGGAACACGAAGGCGATTCGTTCGTGGCCAATTCATTGCGGGATTTCGCTTGGCTATAGATAGCTCTCACGAGATAATTTATGATATTTTTTCGATGGCACATTTTTTTTCGGCGAAATTTCGAGATCTTTCGCATTGGTGTCGGAAAAAGACAAAGCTAGATTAAATTAGGTGGCATAACAATTATACCCTACGGTTTAACATATATAGGCCTAAGCAGGCATAGGCTACCAGAAAATAGATGGGTAAAAGTTGGTCTGGATGACCTAGATGTGTGTGAATTTGTAATTTGTTGTGTTAATTGTATTATGTTGTTTTGTATTGTCCCTATTCTTGCTCTGTCTTGAGTCGGCAACCCCCCGCCCCATAAACAAAAATGGGATTGGGCCTGAGTATATAGATGGATAGACAGATAGAAAAGTTGAGGACGAAAGCTCGCTCTTGCGATACCAACTTTAGGCTACATATAATCAAAGTTGGCAACTTTCAATTGGGGCGGACTAGAGTTCCTGATCATCCTGTAGTGAAAGATTAAGGTAAGGTGGCGGTGATTGTCGGTTATGGTTTTGAACTATTGCCTATAGTACTCCAGGGTAGCCATAACATACTGTAGGCGAGGGAAATAAGTGAGGTACGTGTGGTGGTTGTAGGTTAGGGTTGAGAACCATTCCAGGACAATCATAAAATACTTTAGGCGAGGGAAATTGGTGAGGTGTGGTGGTTGTAGGTTAGGGTTGAGAACCATTCCAGGATAGCCATAACATAACATAACGAGGAAGATAGGGGAGGTGTGGTGGTTGAAGGTTATGGCTGACGGGGAGTATTCCAAATCATGTCTTATTTTCAGTCACTGGATAACCTGGGTGTTCGGGTTAGCCTACAGTATGTCTTAATTTGTATTTTCCCGGTCCTGATCCTATCCTCTAAACCTCCGCACAGTCACCTTGCAGACTGAGTGCAGCTCTTTGCGGGTCATAAACTACTACTATACTACTACTACTACTACTACTACTACTAATAATAATATAATAGTGTGGATATGCGAAAGAGAGCTTAAAAACCTAGATATGAATCTCTATATCGTCCATATATAATGTGAATAGCCTAGTTGAATAAATTGTATAACGTTTACGATTTTATTTCCAAATTGTGTAATTAAACTATTATTGGAAGTGTTGAAATCATGTAAAATAAATTCACAAACAATTATTATTGCACGTACAATAGAATTGTAGGGCTGATAAGGAGGACATTTGTGTCACTTGACGAAGAAATCTTCAGGAATCTCTATACAGCGCTGGTTAGGCCGCACCTGGAATATGCAAACCAGGTGTGGGCTCCATATATGGTAAAGGATATAGAAGCAGTGGATAAAGTGCAGAGGAGAGCTAGCAAGCTAGTACTAACGTTGAAGAACGCGGGCTATGAGCAGAGGTTGAGGACACTGGGGCTTCCGACACTGGCATATAGGAGAAAGAGAGGGGATATGATAGAGACTTTTAAGATAGTGTCAGGAAAGTATGATGATGTGTGTGAAGGTATCTTCTTGATGCGGGAGGGAACAAGAACGAGAGGACACTCAAAGAAAATTTACAAAGAAAGAAATAGGCTTGAGAAGGCAAAGAACTCATTTTGTGATAGAGTGGTAAATGAGTGGAACGCACTGCCCCAGTATGTAGTCGATTCCGAATCAATAAGGGAGTTTGAAAGTAATCTTGATAAAGCATGGGGAAGACAAGATTTGAAGTTTGATTATAAAGCAAAAATACAGAATAGTCAACAATTTGCGTCTGCTACCGCCGCCGCCAACACCGTGAACGACCGCAGCAGTGCAAGTACTGGTACTGAGCTGGATACACAGGTCTAGTTTGCCTTTTTTCAGAGGATCTACTGTAAGACACTGTAAGTAAGTTAGTGTCATCTTTAGGCTATGTATCTGTCTTCCTTGAATCACGTAGATTTCTAAGTTAAAATGTAAAACTTGCAAACTAAACAAACTAACAGAATGGTCTCTGCATAATTGTACTATTTTTAAATTTAATGTTTTACCCAAACAATGGTAGTAGGCTATATATCCATTCACATTGTTTTCAATTTGCGCATCTAAGCTATATTATAAAATAATAATAATTTTCGACAAGTTTCCCTATTCCTTTCCAGAATTTCGTTTTCTGTGAATCCAGGCGACAATGTTACCAAAATTGATTTTTCCTCTGGCGCCGACAATCTCTCTTATCACATTGCCTAAATCATACAGAACATTGATTGTTATTTGGATACAATATTTACTAAATAAAAATATAAAACTTCAAGATAACATGAACTAGAGGAGGTACAGAGATGCGCGTAGAAGCACTATAGAAATTCCAAATGTTGGCAGCACTGGCCGCGAGCGAGGTTGCCACCAGCTGAATCATCTCGATACACAAGCGACCTCCTCCAGTCGCTTCTGCTAGCCTTCTCGCCGACCCCAAGCACAAGCAACTGCGTTACTGTGATACCCACTACCCCATTAAGTGTGCTTGTGGTCCGTGTTCCTGTGTACGATATAGCACCATGTTCACCCTCTGGTACGCAGTCTTGGGATATAAGGAATGTCAGGAGATGATGGGGTGAGTATACCGTAGATTCCTGTTTTGGGTATCGGTAGGGTGAAGGGGTGGGTGTTATTGTGGGGTTGTTGGCATGTGGGGTGAGATTGGGGTGCTAGGGGAAGCAGGTGTGGGGTGTGACGGGTTGTTATTGATGTCCTTTAACAATGCCGACGGGCGGGCAGACAGACATTTGCTAGACACACCCACACCATAACAATGACGCAACTAGAGCACCCACACGCACGCACTCATACACACTTATACACACTAAAGGCACATACAGATTTATCTATCAACATGGTACACGCACCACTGATAAACATGCAGCGAGAGCAAACTGGACGTCGACATCTCAATATAAAAAACGGTGAAGCGAAAACTAAATTATCGATGTAAACAAACAACACTCGTACACATAGGCCTAACGATTGTGAACAGGGGAAATAGGGTTAATGGAAGTACACACACACACACACTCTCTCTTACATATGTGAATGAGTGTAGTTGCTTAACCCCTTCTATACCGGTAACGTCTTTTGTATTTTATTTTAGCAACATTTAGACGATTTGATGCAGCTTTGGAAGGATATATGGTAGCTAAAAGGATTAATTGAGATAGTCTGTAGCTTTTTAATTGGTAGACGTCCTTCCCAAGCTAAATCAAATCGTCCAATAGTAGCCAAAATAAAGTGAAAAAGACGTCGCCGGTACAGAAGGGGTTAAGGCCTCCATACACTATCAATCATGAGTGAGCAAATATGATTGACGAGACAGTATTAAACCGTAGGCCTACCGGTATATCTAATACTCGGTTTCAATCAATTGTGCAAGCTTTCATCACACCCATACACGACGGTTATCCCTGCCTAGTTTGCGCACTCATAATTGTTAGTGTATGGAGGCCTTTACAATAACCCCAAATCATTCCACCGTTTCGAAACTTGTAAACAGACGATATAAGGCTTTGACATTTATACATGAGGAATCCCTGCTGTGTCTCTTTTACGTTCGATGATATTACAAACCGTGGCCTAGGCATACCAATGATAATTGTATAATGAATGGCCTAACCATATTGATATTAACTGAATATTTTTAATTATTTTATTTTTAGTACAACTGCTATGGCGAAATAAAACACACTAAACACGGGGAATTCATACACGGGCAAACACAAGCGCTCTTGCATAACGTAAATATAATCGGACCTAAACAAGTCCTTTCAAAGCCCGCGTTCAAGGGTCATTGCTTCTAAACGCTCGTATGTATACACTGACCAGAAAACACACATAATACCTATACGTATACTATGGATGTTTAAGGAGGAAAACAAAATCACACACACACACACACACACACACACACAGAGCCTAGACTTACAAATGGATTACCGGTACCATTATTAACATATTATATCGGAAAATCTACTTGCAAACAAGCACTCGATTCACACAATGCAAACAAACGAACACAAACACGTCGCAAGCAAACTAGCAGAATAAATGCACGCTCAAAATATCCATTAACATTAGCACAACAGAGCTTATTTACAGAGAGAGAGAGAGAGAGAGATAAGGAAACTAAGGATTCGGATGAATGAAACAAGAATCGAGAAAGACTGGAGGAAAGCTACACTAAATATGTTGCGTTCAATTGTAACAAGCCAGTGGCACAAGAGCGTTTTCTCAGGCAATTTTCGATGAACATTTTTTTTTGTTTTCGTAATATCTTGAAGCTTTTTCGCATTGGATTCAGAAACTAGAATTAACCCCTTGAGGATTATGCTGCGTTTTTAACAGTGTATTTTGACCGTCATTAGACGATTTTATACAGCTTAGGAAAGATCTATGGGAGTCAGAGGCATAAGTGAGTTGGTTTTGACCCCTCAGATTCGTAGAGATCCTTCCAAAACTGCATAAAACCGTCTAATGATAGCCAGAATTAACTGCTAAAACGCGTCATAATCCTTAACTAAGGGGTTAATGTAGATTAAGTTAGGTGGCTGAGTTTTGATACCGCTTACAACTTAAGCTGCCAGACTACAATTGCTCGTCAACATTGACGGAAGTATCTTTCGTGTGACACCGGTTAAATAGTTGTGTTTATTTTGTTAATAGTAGTTTAAACACATACGACGATTGTTACCAACTTATTTGTATATATTTGTTGGCGCCTAATTTTTGTTTTGTTTTGTTAAGTGTATGAGGTAGAATATTACTTTCTTCAATAGGGAGGTTTAATTTTAATTTGATTCTAGCTAATACTAAGTAATTTTATTCAGTTTAGGGAAGTCTTCTAGGAATCAAAGGGGTTCAAGCTATCTCAGTTAGCCTTATGACTCACAGATATTTCCTGAGGTGACTAAAGCAAAATCTAACGGTAGTATCAATAAAGTGCAGACTGGAATCATCGTACATAAAGGTTGGGAAGGCTGGGAAAGTTAGGAAAGGGCAGATCACGGGAAAGGAAAGGTATAATCGATTAAATCGATTAATTATGTTTAGGCCAAAAATCTTATCCTCAAAGTTCTATAACTCAAAAAGAGCTAGAGCAAATGGGTTGTAAATCTCCACACCTATGCCCTATGGGTTTCAGAGGCCGTGTTACATCGTTTTTCGGGAATAACTTCTTAACAAACAGTTGGATCAGTATGATATTTTGACACAGCTTTTTTCACACCGTGCCCTAATTTTCGTCAATATAGTGCATTACCTAAAGTGTAGAAATAAGCCATTTGTCCCTGTGTCATGAGGTTAAAGTCACACATTAATGACTAAGAAACGGACAAGCTACCGTGGCTTACATGTGAGAACCACCTAACCATTATTGCTCCTCCATCAAACACGGTAGTTATCAACCACCACCCAACCCTTTGTCGCCCTTAAATTCAAGTTAGCTGTCAATATTAAGTATAAATATACAAAAAAGTATGTATTTTTGTATATTTCTAATTTGATATTGACTGAGGTAACTAAAGGAAAATATAGGAAATATAGGAACAATAAAGGAAATATGAAGGGAGAATAAAGGGCAGTATATGAAAAATAAAGGAAAATATATGAACAAATTAAAGGAACCTCAGAAAAAAACAAAAAGGACAAAATAGGAAAATCAAATGAAAAACCGCTGAAGGAGGAAGAATGTTCGGAAAAGGCCAGGACGAGGGAGGAGTATGAATGAACAGTGTGGTGGTGATAATTTTGTGGTGGCTGTAATGATGATGCAGCAGAAGAGAGAGAGAGAGAGTGAGTGAGTGAGTGTGTGTGTCAGAGAGAGTGAGTGTGTGTGTCAGAGAGAGTGAGTGTGTGTGTGTGTCAGAGAGAGTGAGAGTGAGATTGGATTAGGAAAGTTAAACTCCAACTTACTCTTGACAGTAATATATCCATCCATTCCCAATTATTAGATCTTGGTGGATAAGTTTTATTTAATATTATTGTTTACATGTCGACTATTGAAACTCGAAGTTCCATTAAGTTAGGCAGCCTTCCAGTGAGTATAAAATGTACAAAGTTGCGAAATCATAATAAGTACTTGATATCTGCAAAGGAATTTCATCAAGGGAAACAAAAATAATAATAATATGAACAAAATTGCTTGGTATGAGTGAACACTCATGACAAAACGGTTCCACATATTATGTAATATTATGTATATTGTGTAATATTGTGAGATATTATGAGAGCCATTTTATGTTAAGATGGTGTATAGGCGACATTTCATGCAATTTTTTTGTTTTATGTTACCGGTACCTGTACACTTTTATAAACAATTTCTAGCCCTTCCTGACTCCTCGAGTTACTTAAATTAACACCTCAAATGCGTGTATTAAGTACATAATTGGTAAACTTCCGATTCAGTACCAAGTAGCTTCGAAAAGGCCAAGTCAACATTAGTGTCTTACAGTGTACAGATAATTTGTATGATAATTGTTGAAATATATATTTTTGAAGCGAGTGTATACAGTTTAGGTACCGTACGGTAGTCTGCTATTTATTGCAGTTTGGGCATGACAGTATATTGAGGGGCTTGGAATCCCTCACCCTCGTAGGGTTATAGTACAGTGGCGCTAATAAGTCATGTCTCAGCTGTCATTACGTTTGGCTCTATCTGTGCTGTATTAATGTCTGTCAGATGTTGAATAGGGTGGGTAAGTGTAGGAACATGCTATTATATATCATTCGAAACGAATAAATCAAGTTTTAGACATTGCTGATACCAATTATTGATTGAAATTTACTTGGTGCCAAAACATCACTTATTAGCCCGATTGCACAATCATCATCAACATGTATTTGCGAAGTCTTTGAATATCTGTTAGCTAAGATCATGATACCACCTTCAGAGTTTGGTCTTAAGAAGGGTGTGGGGCCGGGGAAAAAAAAAATACATTAATACATAATTATATATATATATAACCCAATTTGCTCGTGATAACTATGAAAGGCATTAGCATATGAGGGCCCGAGTTTACCATCAATTAAAAACAAGGATTGGTGGGCAGCTATTTCCAAAAGGTAATTCAAATATTTTCTATTTAAGCCAATTTGCAAGAGAGAAGGGTTAGGGATGTTATTGGTAATGAGTTCGGTCGTTTCATGTAATGGGACATTCGTAAATAGAGTCTCTATGAATTTCAGGGAAATCCCATTTTCATGTTAAACTATAGTTAATGGAAATAGGTTAGTTGTAACTATTTTCATGTTAAACTATAGTTAATGGAAATAGGTTAGTTGTAACTATTTTCATGTTAAACTATAGTTAATGGAAATAGGTTAGTTGTAACTATTTCCATGTTAAACTATAGTTAATGGAAATAGGTTAGTTGTAACTATTTTCATGTTAAACTATAGTTAATGGAAATAGGTTAGTTGTAACTATTTACATGTTTAAACTATAGTTAATGGAAATAGGTTAGTTGTAACTATTTTCATGTTAAACTATAGTTAATGGAAATAGGTTAGTTGTAACTATTTTCATGTTAAACTATAGTTAATGGAAATAGGTTAGTTGTAACTATTTTCATGTTAAACTATAGTTAATGGAAATAGGTTAGTTGTAACTATTTTTAAATTATCAACATTTTGGCTACTTTGTGAAACACTCTTACAAATAGCTTGGAATCAAGTTTATGAAAAATGTTCTAGTAAATGGTATATGAGTCAACGTTTGAAACTGTCATTTCCGCACCCTCCTCAGCTCCCCGCCATGGAGTGGCTTCGGTCACCTAGGCTTTATTGTGGTCAGCAGGGAAGGTTCTGTGGGGGCGCTCTGTTATGGCCTTGGCCTTGCTCGGGGCCTTGGGGCTGTTCGGCCAGGCAGCTTGGGGAACAACAACAACAACGTTTGAAACTGTTATTGAGAAAGAAAGAGTGAGAGCGAAAGTAAGATTGATTGATAAATATAATGAGATAGATAGCTCAATAAATAGATACAGATAGAAAGAGAAAGAGATAAAAAGGGGGAGGGAGAGGCAGTCCCTTTGATAAGATCCCCCCCAAGAGACAAGATCTTCATCAAGCCAATTGCCTCAATTACCGGTGTTTTAAATTATCGCAGGATGGGCTATTATTATTAACTGTTTAACTCATTCAGTACCGGTGACATCCAAGTTATTATATTCTGGCTACTATTAGACGATTTTATGCAGCTTAAGAAGGATGTCTACCACTAACAAGTTACAGACTATCTCGATTAATCCGTTTAGCTATCGTATATCCCTCCTAAGCTTCATAAAATCGTGTAAATGTAACTGAAATCAAATGGAAAAGACGTCGCCGGTACTGAAGGGGTAACTATTCTGCGATGCATTCTTTCATTATAATCTGGCTATTTATAGACCATATTGTTTACCTTTTTACCGAGATTATTTACTACATCAGTATACTATGGCGCATTCTTTAATTATATTCTGGGTATTATTAGACCATTTTGTTCTATCTGTAATATACTCTGCCACATACCCCATTTGGTTCTATCTGTAATATACTCTGCCACATACCCCATTTGGTTCTATCTGTAATATACTCTGCCACATACCCCATTTGGTTCTATCTGTAATATACTCTGCCACATACCCCATTTTTATGTATATTTTATTTATTTATTTAATTTTTATTGGGGGTGGCAATTTTGTTACGCTCATAAATGATTTGTACAGGACTTGAAGGGTTAATTGAGATTGCTCACAGCGCTTGCATTCCTAGACTTCCTTCCTAAGCTGAAAGTAATTGTCGAAGGGTAGTCAGACAAATATTACCAATGGCGTCATCGTATCATCGTATCTTGAAGGGGTTAACTGCGCTACTTCGGTTCTGCAATGAGAGAGATTTACTTGGATTTACATAAGATACACATAGATACATATAGATACACTGACCACACACATCATACTATCCCATCGAGGTGGCTAGGATGGAATTATAGTAGAGACGGTAAAATGCAGACAAGGGGGAGTGGAAGAAAAGGATAGCAAAGCAGGAGAGAGAGAGAGAATATTAGATTTAGATACGCTCTACCACTTTAACTTACCATACAGCGTCTGTGTAGGTATAGTAGGCAACATTAAGGGGGGTAGTGTTATTTTGTGGTCAATTTATGTATGTATTTATATATTTTTTAGTTTCCTCGTCAGACTTCCATCAAGCTTAAACAAACATCCCCCAAGACCCCCCCTTCGAGATAAATTTGTATATTAAGATCTAATGCTAAAAGTATCACTAAAATTATGGAAATGGTTTATCTAGTGGATATAAAATCCAGTCGTATTCAGGGTGCTCCAAAAACGTGCTCATATTATTTTGGACGTATTCACCAGATAAACTAGGACTATGTTACACTATGACCATCGGGGTGAGTCTGCATTATTTCACAGTCATTACAGATACTATTTGATAATAAAAATAAGTCTACGGAGTGGAAACCGAAATTCCCAAACTACGTAATTATGAACTTAATTTACATATTATATGATCCAAACTAGTTAGGTACATCAATATTTTGGTTTCTGGTAATATTTGGATGATAGTGCTGGCTATTATGAGTGTTAGAACAGTTTCTAACATTATTGCACTTACCATCTGCCGTGATGATGAGAAATGTGTGTTCTGCCGGTTTATTATTCAATTTAATAAAGTTGCATGCAGCATCTCGATACCATCACATGAAACAATGGTGCTCATGATACATTAGTGATTAAAACTGAGTGTACTGAAATGTGTGTGTGTGTGTGTGTGTGTGTGTGTGTGTTTGTGTGTGTTAGTATGTAAAAGTGTTAATGGTTGTATATATGTGTGTGTGTTGGTATGTACGTGCGTGTGTGTGTTAGTATGTAAAAGTGCTAATTTGTGTGTATATGTGTGCGTGTGTTGGTATGTACGTGTGTGTGTGTGATATCAATAGAGTGCAAGGCTTCAATCATGTTAATGGTTGATAAACAAAGTGAGGACATTGAAATATACCCGATATACTGTACTCTCTCTTTTGTTTTATTCTGTGTTCGTCTCTCTCTCTCTCTCTCTCTCTCTCTCTCTCTCTCTCTCTCTCTCTCTCTCTCTCTCTCTAACGTATTCACACTTCTTACCTGTCTTGCCATAATATTAAAGTTATGACTGGCAGAAACCTGATACACATAAATTATCATATTCTCATGCACCTTGCCAGATGGATACTGCAGGTATATGTAATTTCTTTCAAATAATTACATACAGTACATACAACCGGTACACAATTGGTATATTAACCCTGTCAGTACATAAGATATATTCTATATTATTGTATTCTACCTATTATTTGAAGAATTTTATAAGCTTAAAGTTAATGGATAAACACGATTGATTTTTACCCCTTTAATGGCTAGAGGTCTTTTCTAAGCTATATAAATCGCCTAGTGTTAACCCGAATTAAATAAATGTTATATACTGTATACCAGTGTATATATATTAAATGGAGCGGAGGGGGGTGGGGGGGGGGGGGCTGGACTCCCTTCTTCGTCATGTTTAGTCCCATTACTTTTTATATTTTAATACATTCACCCCATTAGTTTGGCTATTTTAAGACCTCTCTTGCCATTTAGGTGTCTATTTTTCCTTGACGAGCGATAGCTAGCCTGCAAATGTGGAGGAACCGGCCTTCGGCCAGGGCATTTTTCTACCAAAAAGTGCACACATTTATCTCAATGGGGGAATTTTATGAAGCTATAGAGGAAAGTTGAAAAAATATATATATATATAAATATTCAAACAAATTAATATAAGTCTACCCTCAATGGTAAACAGTGATTGTCCAAGATTACCCCTATGCTGAACATATTCCGTATAACTATGTAGCCTTCCCCAGCTATTGTTAAGGTTTATTTATAGCACTGGAGGCAGGCTTTTATATACCGGCTCCAGGCGATACTCGAGGGATATACAGTATATGTGGGCTAACAAATGGCTTTAGGCAATGCTAACACTCGCATACACATTTCTTCCTAGCTCTCCCAAGTCATTTTTTATTCGTTTTTAAGGTTGAGGTTAATTATGATACACTGTTACTGGTGTATTGGAACATAGGTTTACGTTGTATATATATATATATATAATATATATATATATATATATATATATATAATATATATATATATATATATATATATATATATTATATATAATATATATATATATATATATATATATATATATATATATAGTATATATATATATATATATATAATATATATATATATATATATATATATATATATATCGAGCAAGAGAGAGAGAGAGAGAGAGAGAGAGAGAGAGAGAGAGACTGAGACTGAGGCTCGCTGGTGTAGTGACTAGCGTCTTGGACTTTCACCCAGAAGGTCACAGGATCACGCCTGCGCTCGGCGCATTAAAGATTTTTCACAAGCACTGAGTCGTTACCGTCCCTCATGAGCAAGGGGATGGGATTGTAGTACAGGACCCCAATGGAAATACGCCTAATAGGCCTTATTAGGCTATCCTTAGCTGGCTTAGCATGCGCTAGCTTTAAGAACTGTTATTATTATTATTATTATTATAACATGGAAATCTAGATAGGCCTACCAGCTTATACGATCCGATCCCTTTCACACCCAATCAATGTCATTCTTATGTCTATCCAAATTGCGTTTGATACTTTCCACCATTTCTGAGCTGATTAAAGTACTAGGCAATCTATACCACATACCGTACCTTTAACCCTATTTCCAAACCAATTCATACCTATGTATTTTAAAGCGGAATTGATCTAGTTTGAAGCCATTTGTACGGGTTGTTTCGCAATCACTCGCTTTACTAATGTCCCCTTTATTGATACCCTTCTTCCTGCACCTTTATCATATCTCCTAGATATCGTTGTCTTTCTAATGAATGTACGCCGATTTTTTTTTTTTTTTACCGCTCCTCCTATGATAAATGTCTAATATTGTGGATCAATTTTGTCATGTTATGTTGAATTACATTTAGAGAGTCTATCTCCATTCTATAATAAGGGCACTAAAACAACAGCATAATCCATATGAGGTCTCACCAATGACAAGTAAAATTCAAGATAGCGTCAGCAGTTCTGTTACTCACACTTCTAGAGATGAACCCGAGAATCCGGATTGCCCTGTTACAAATGCTTATACATTGTTTTCTAAGCTTCAGATCACTGCTAACAAACACACACACACACACACTTATTTATGTGTGTGTGTGTGTGTGTGTGTGTGTGTGTGTGTGTGTGCGTGTGCGCGCGCGCGCGCGCGCGCAGACTGTTTTCTATACTGTATTGTACTGTATATTCAGTGTCCTCATTTCGACTGGCATTTGATATGAATGAAAACCTACACTCCCGCCATCACACTCCCGAGAGAGAGAGAGAGAGAGTTAGAGTTAGTTATAGTTAGTTAGAGTGAGATTTTCCACATAGACAATAATATTATGAGCAATTAGGTGGATGGCTTCCTTAACCCCTTCAGCACCATGACGCCTTTTTACCTTTGATTCTGGCTAAAATTATATTATTGTATGTAGTTTAAGAAAGACCTATGTTACTAAGAGGGTTTATTGAGTTTGTATGTACCCATTTGAGTCAAATAGGTAGATTACAAGCTAGAGAAACTCGTATAATGGTAACAGAATGTGATGACAATGACGTAATGGTGGGTGTAACTGATCCTCCCTCCAAGGTTTGATCATTTGTTTTATCCTTTTTATTTCTTTTTGTATGTATTGTATATACAAGTGTAAGGGTTTATTTTCTCTCTAGACCTCTATCAAGCTTTTCAAAAACACCCGTAACACCCTCATTCGAAATATGGTTATTCATTTTTCTACCGAAAAGTGTACCAATTTATCTAGAAGGGCAATCTTGGGGATGTTATTTTTTTATGCTCGATGGAAGTTTAGGGAGGAAACTAAAATAATATTAAATAGATAAATAAATCAACCAATAAATAAACCCTACCCCCTTAATTGATCTCTTGAGAGTTTCAGGCTATAGGGAAGTTTATGATTAAGGGCCTTGATATTTAATGCACTTATATAATGTAGGGATTTGTGTTTGGTGGAATAAATTATGATATAGTCGATTTAATGTACAGTTGCTTGCAGTTATTATTGATACAAGTGTCATGGAACGATTTTTGACACGTTTATGTACTATTTTAGAGCCTTCTCTTTAGCCAGGTACCCCGAGTCTGTTTTTGCCTTAAATTATAGATTAATTTAGGTGCCAACAATATTTTTAAAAGTTGACTTCATAAGCTGCCAGACCAATGTTAATTATATAAATTTAGGAATAAACGCTCGTGTTATGGAGGCTTGAGACAGAAAGAAATTGTGCTCGATCGGGTCCAGTAGCGCCTGTGCAAGCTTGGTTTACTTAAGTTAATCCCAAAAAGGTGGCTAATATCTTCGTTTTCTGTAGTGGGGCTTCAGAGGTGGCAGATAGAAAATGGTTCTCGAGAACACAGTGGATAACATCGAAAGAAAATGTGACAATATTGTGTATAGGTTATAATAATTATATTTGTTCACTCCTATTTACATTCGCTCTAGCTCACCTCCTTGAATTATTGGTATATTTATTTGTTAAGACACGAATGTTCATAATCATAATAATATTGCCGTGTTGATAGGCCTAACTAGATTATAATAATTCATTATCGAAAATTATGGGGTTAAGAGAGGCATGAATAGGGTCTCCTACGATCTTGAGGATCATTGAGGATCACTCGCGAGCTTATTACTCTATACACTCTAAATTAGTGTCCATAATGATATACCCTTCTCTCTCTCTCTCGCGCTCTCTCTTTCTCTCTCGCTCTCTCTCTTTCTCTCTCGCTCTCTCTCTTTCTCTCTCGCTCTCGCGCTCTCTCTCTCTCTCTCTCTCTCTCTCTCTCTCTCTCTCTCTCTCTCTCTCTCTCTCTCTCTCTCTCTCAAGTGTGATATCAGAAAAGTTAAATTTTATCCCAGAAACGAGGTCTCTCTCTCTCTCTCCTGAACCCATCTATTATAAGGGTTAGCCATTATAATTCAGTCGTAGCACATATATATATATAAACATACAGCCTAGCCTAATTGATCATACTTTCCATTCATCAGATATCTACATTATTATTAAATGTCTGTTCTATATCGATGTTCACGGCTCCAACTTCCTTATAGCCTGAGAGAGAGAGAGAGATCCAATTATTTGTATGCCCTTTTGTATATCTTTGAAATTTTACAGTATATGGTAGCTAGACATCCTTCCCAAGATAAATAAAAGGGTCCAATAGTTGCTAGAATACCATGACAAGGATGCCACTGGCACAGCAAGGGTTAATAGTTGTTTTGCTTGTGAGTGTGATGTGAAAATATGTATAACGTGAAAGAGGGGGGGGGGGGGTATATAACCTGGTCGTCATGGT
>CM064489.1:6068476-6085976 GCA_032716605.1 Paralithodes platypus
AGGACGAGGGAATTATTCGGCGTTCTAAAATAGTTTCTCGGACATGGTAATTACTCCCTTTCTTATCCCACTCTAACTCTAACTTTAACACTAACTCTCTGTCTCTCTCTGTATGATTTTTGTACTTTTCGTTAGAAAACAAACATATAATTTTGTTTTACTAAATGTATACTACAAATACGCAATATATACATATTATTTACCATTCTCCTATGAAAAAATAACTTAATATGGAAATACTCTGAAATCTTGGTCAACAAATAGAAAAACCCTTATTTTTTTTCATTGGAACAACAACAACAACAACAACAAATAGAGTAAAATCATCGACCATAGGCCCATAGGGAAAAAAATCTCCAAGGAGAAAATCATCGGAAAATGTTGGAATATTCCTCAACGTGTTAAATTAATTTTTGGTGTAAAATAAACCTCATCAGGAACTACAAAATACATCATTATATAGACCTTCTACCTTTTATTAATTAATTGATTATTATTATAATTATTATTATTATTTTTTTTATTTTTTTTTTTTTTTATTTTTTTTTTACTGACAGAGGAGTTGGTAGATAGTGATCGCGTAGAAGATGTCCCTCTAGGCTACTCTTGTATAATGGTCAAGTCCTTTTTGTCATCAAGCAATTACCATCATCAAATTTACACTCCCCGGGAAGGTGGTTAAGTTGATGTCTTGGATGCACATACTGTATACCTACAGTCCAGTCATTAACACCGTCTGTACGAGGACGTCTTATTTATTATATTATGGTAACTATTAGACGTTTTTATTCAGCTTGGGGAGGGCGTCTACCAATTACAAGGCTACAGACTATCAATTAATCCTTTTTGCTACCATATATCCATCCCAAGCTTCATAAGAACACAAGAACTGGAAGGATAATCTATCCTAAAATGAAAGAACATCTCAAATGCTAAAAGAAAACCCTTCTCGATATGAAAAAATATTGGAAATCTTGGAAGAAAAAAACACCCACTGCCTATAAATTGTATATCCTGGGAGGAAAAAGACACCCTGCTCGGCCATGTAAGACAGTCATGGCGGCAGTCCAACGCTGCCGCTCTCCCGTGCCACTCTGCTTGGCTATACCTGTCTGGCCTTCCGTCTGCCTGCCTTTCCTCTGCCTTCCACCCTGCCTGCTTACCAGTATTATATGATGGATCAGAGGGGAGTGCTAGGGGTGTTTCTGGCGGTGGGAGTGATCTCGGGGATGGTGGTGTGGGTACGCTTGGCACACAGCCCAGAATACACACAGGCGGTCGATGGCGGTCAGGAATCACAGAAAACGGAGGTGGAGGAGGGCAAGCTTAGGTAGGTGCTCACAACATCTTGGTAAATTAACCCTTACTGTACCGGCGACGTCTTTTTTTATTTGATTTCAGCTACATTATGACGATTTTATGACGCTTAGGAAGGATATAGCTAAAAGGATTAATTGAGATAGTCTGAGCCTTTTCATGGGTAGACGTCCTGAATAAAATCGTCTAATGGTTGCTAGAGTATAATGCAAAGGACGTCACCAGTACAGAAAGGGTTAAGGGCACTAACGTTTGATTAAAAAGTTGTATGTAATTCTATCCCATATCCTATATTGATTGATGATAGTTCATTGAAATAATATATATTATTAATTTCACTCCCAACACAACAAAATAATGAAAGCATGTGATCCTCCCTGGATTCGAACCTGGGTTACCACAAACATATCTAACACTAACATATATACACTAACCATTACACCACCTAGAATTATGACACAATGGCGAAAACTGGTTAAAATGATACGTTGAGAAGATTCAATGGAGACGGCTTACTTTTGATTGTATTCATTACGAGTATATTAGGGCAGATAGAGTGACATTACATGGATGGGAATAATTATGGCTGCTCCGTATCATGGGAACAGGTATTTTCTGATACATAGGAGTTGCTGTAGGTGCTGAAACTGTCTCTTCCATAGATATTTGTGTAACCAATGGTATATATGTGTGTTTTATTTCTGACACTGTTAATTTCTGACACTACTGACACATTCACTTTATTACTTTATACACTTTACTGTAATACCATGCAATTAAATATTATGTCAGAAATCCAATGGGAGCTATGCAGATTTTTGTTTGTCTGCCCATAGCTAACTTAGATCGAGTCTTACCCATCATAAGTTAAGAGTTATACACCCAAGTTTTTACCCATAGCTAACTTAGATTGAGTCTTACCTGTCATACGTTTAGAGTTATACTAACGTGTTTTTATAACTAACCGATAACTTATTTTACCATATCTTTAAGTTTGGCTTATCTATAATATGTTTCTGGCTTTTTAAGAATTCTATTATCTAATTTGTTTTATAGCTAACCAAAAATTTCATCAATCATACTGTTGACTTATTTTACCATACCTTTAATTTTAGTTAATCTGTAATATGTTTATGACTTTTTAAGAGTTATATTATCTTAGATGTTTGTATAGCTACCTAAGAATCTTACCAATCATACCGTTGACGTACTATATCATACCTGTAATTTTAGCTAGTCTATTTTGTTTAGTGTAATATGTTTCTGGCTTGTAACATTGCAACTTTCCCACCTCTGCTCGCGACTTGGTCCATTTTTACCCTGGGAATTTTGGCAACTTCCTTTCCTAATACACAACCCATGTCACCTTCTGTCCACCTACACTGTCTGCTTACTGTCCCCCTACTGTCAACCTACACTGTCTACTTACTGTCCCCCTACTGTCAACCTACACTGTCTACTTACTGTCCCCCTACTGTCAACCTACACTGTCTACTTACTGTCCCCCTACTGTCAACCTACACTGTCTACTTACTGTCCCCCTACTGTCAACCTACACTGTCTACTTACTGTCCCTCTACTGTCAACTACACTGTCTACTTACTGTTCCCCTACACTGTCTACTTACTGTCCCCCTACACTGTCTACTTACTGTCACCCTACACTGTCTACTTACTGTCCCTCTACTGTCAACTACACTGTCTACTTACTGTTCCCCTACACTGTCTACTTACTGTCACCCTACACTGTCTACTTACTGTCCCTCTACTGTCAACTACACTGTCTACTTACTGTTCCCCTACACTGTCTACTTACTGTCACCCTACTGTCCATTTACACTGTCCCCCTACTGTCCACCTACACTGTCTACTTACTGTCACCCTACTGTCCCTCTACACTGTCTACTTACTGTCCCCCTACTGTCCACCCACACTGTCAACTTACTGTTTTCTACTGTCCACCTACTGACCACCTACTGTCAACCTACACTGTCAACCTACTTTTCACCTACACTGTCTACTTACTGTCCACCCACACTGTCAACCTACTGTTTCCTACTGTCCACTTGCACTGCCTCCATGCTGACATATTAGCTACCTACCATAATATAATACACAACTAACAACGTACCGGTATACAACCACGGAGGCTGACCAAAATCAACCAATACCCATACATTACACCTTACCAGATGTAACTCGACACCTAATTGGCACGAAAGGTCATAATTTTGACAAAGAAATGGGATGAATGGTTTTAAAATTGCCAAATTAATGGGGCGAACGTCTTAACATCTCAAAACTAGTGGGGCTACACATAAGGGAGAAGGGGGTCCAGAAACACCCAAAGCCTCCCCTTATAAATAGTGATGGTCTGACTTTTGTCTTCCCTTGACACAGCCCCTTCACGAATCCTGCCCCTCTTCCCAATTCCTATCTAATTTATATTAAATATTTATTTGTTATGTATTTTATATTTATTTATTTTTTGTATAAGATCAAGTAAGGTTATTGGATTACCCGGTACGGTACCTCGACTGGCTCTACTGTTTTTTTATTTTTGTTATTTTTGTTTTATTTTTATTTTTTTATCTGTTCCGACTGTCTGTTTAACTTACTGTCTGTCCTGTCTCTGTCTATATCTGTTTATGTGACTGTCTCTCCTGCCTCTGTCCGACTCTACTGTCTTCCCATAATAGCCCATAATATATCATTTTACACTGGCCTATAAAATCCCTAATTCATTCTCTAACTGTGACTTATATGGGTTCTGGGTTGGCTATACAATCACTGGCTCGTTTTTGTCTGTCTGTCCTTATTGTCTCTGTTCTGATTATGTTCTGTTTCTCTGTCTTGATTATTCTCTCTCTCTCTCTCTCTCTTTCTCTCTCTCTCTCTCTCTCTCTCTCTCTCTCTCAATCTATCTTTTCTTCCTTATTTGATTTTCTCACTATGTCCAATTCTCTCCCTTTTTAACCCGTCCTTTCATTCCTCTCTCTCTCTCTCTCTCTCTCTCTCTCTCTCTCTCTCTCTCTCTCCCATTCGCCGGTGACCCACTTTCCGGCGGCGGGGATCAATAAGCCGGTCACGTGACGTCATAGCCGGGGGAGGGAGAGAGAGAGAAAGTGAGAGTGAGAGAGATAGAGTGAGTGTCATATATATATATATAGATAGATAGAGAGAGAGAGAGTGTGTGTGAGAACATAGTGAAAAAGGGAAAGAAGGAAACAGATAGATAGATATATGGAGAGAGAGAGAGAGAGAGAGAGAGAGAGAGAGAGCAGGAGGTAGAGGTAGCGATCGATGATGAACTGACGTAGCCATGACCACTAGCCGCTCAATAGCTCTTCTTTATTGGTTTATTCCAGTCATTTATTTGTTTGACTGTACATAGATACACTTATGGCGGGAATATATAGTAGATAGATAGAGCGATAGATAGATAGATGCGGAGATGGATAGATAGACAGAGACAGAGAATGAGAGAGAAATAATAATGGGAATACAAAAAATAATGATAAAGACTGAACACTAATGGAAAGCAAGATAAAGAGAAGAGAGAGAGAGAGAGTGAGGGAGGTAGGAAGAGAGGGAGAGAGGGTTGGTGAGAGGATGAAAAAAGAGAATTAATGAAAGGAATAATGAGAGAGAGTGAGTGGGTGAGAGGATGAAAACAGAAAATAAATGAAAGCAGGAATAAGAGAGAGAGAGTGAGAGTGAGTGGGTGAGAGGATGAAAGAAGAAAATAAATGAAAGCAGGGAGAGAGAGAGAGAGAGAGAGAGAGAGAGAGAGAGAAAAGTACCGGTGAACTGACGTAACTATCCTGACGTAACTAGCCGCTCAATAGTCTTGTCTTTGTTTGAGATGGTGTTTCTATGTTTTCATTTAATTGGTTTGTTTGCTTGATTTGTGTGTCTGCGTGTATTGTTATTTGCAGTTAGTGTGTGTGTGTGTGTGTGGTTATTTTATGTGCTTGTGTATTCGTGCGTGGGTTTTCGTTTGTGTGTGTTTGTGTGACTGAGTTTTACTTGCGTGTGTGTATGTGTTTCAAGTGTTTTTTTAATATGTGTGCGTGCGTATGTGGTGTGTGTGTGTGTGTGTATGTCTTTAGTTAGTTTTGTGTATTTGTCAGAAATTATGTGTGTGTGTGTATGTGTGTCTTTGTTTAGTTTTGTGTATTTGCCAGAAATTACTCTTGTATGTGTGTTGTGTGTGTGGGTGTGCGTGTATGCGAGCGTGTGCGTTTAATGATCTACCTTTTATATCATATTCTTTTCAGGTTAGGCTTAGGGTTAGGCCTGACAGTGAAGCTATGGCGTAAGCCTTGTGTGACCTTTACTTCTTTGTCTTGTTTTACTGTCCCTTATCAGCCTAATGGTAATATATTTTTGTGGAAGCCTATTTTATATATACAGTATCTATATATATATACATTATGTGTGTGTGTGTGTGTGTGTGTGTGTGTGTGTGTGTGCTACTTATTTTTTAAGATATTTCGTAACCTATTCTCATATTTTTGTTCTTTCTACACTCTCAACAATTATGGGTATGAAAGGGTTAATAAGGTGTCCATAATAATCTACTCATTGAAAGATATATTGTTAGTATTAAACTCATCTAATATAAGGATAGAAAGGTAAATCACAACCACTATGCCCAATGATCTTATACCTTTTATATAACGATTATTCTTTATCATACCCATTTTATACCCTTGTTTCTGTTCCTTTGATATGCTGTAGTTAGCCTTTTCAGTATGATGGCACATTTATACACTGTATTCTGTCTAACATTCAATGATTTTATACTTTCTGTGACCCCCCCCCCCCTCCCTCCTTTCTCTCTCTCTCTCTCTCTCTCTCTCTCTCTCTTGAGGTTCAGTTCTTTGTGTGGCTTTGTTATGTAAATTTGGTGCATACTAAGCATATCAAATCAAATCAACTCCCTATCTACCTATCCCCAGTTGCTCTCGCTCTCACACTCACTCACTCACACTCTCTCTCTCTCTCAGTCTGAAGTGTGTGTGACAGAGTGAGGTGGTTTGTGAAGATCAAGGGGTTTTCACTTCCTTTTATCCCTAGATCCTTTTGTGAGCTCCTACTACTCACTTCCCCTTTCTTACTCTTCTTCTACCTCCTCTTTATTCTTCTTCTTCCTCTTCCTTTTATTCTTCTTCTTCGACTTCCTCCTCCTCCTCATTTATATCCTCTTCTTCTTTTTTCGTCCTCCTCCTCCTTTCTTCTTCTTCGTCCTCCTCCTCCTCTTCCTTTATTCTTCTTCTTCGTCCTCCTCCTCCTCCTCTTCCTTTATTCTTCTTCTTCGTCCTCCTCCTCCTCCTCCTCCTTTCTTCTTCTTCGTCCTCCTCCTCCTCTTCCTTTATTCTTCTTCTTCATCCTCCTCCTCCCCCTTCTCCTTCTTTATTTGTCTTCTTCGCCCTCCTTGTTTGTATATTTCATCGTCCTCCTTGTTCTTCGTTCTTCACCTATATTCTTTTTAATTTGTCACTATCACCGTCATCTTTGTTTTTTCTCCTCTTCCTCCACCTTCTTCTTCTTCTTCTTCGTGTTCTCTCTCCTGCACCGTCTGCACAGAAGGGGTTAATAATATGCTTAGGTCCTGTCGTCAAATATTATATCTGTTAGCACTATATGGTCCGACCTCTTGAGGGTTAATAGGATATTTGGTTAAATTATTATTGAGGATTTTGCTTACTTTTGCCATTTTAGAGCAATGCTAAATTTGTACATTTTTCGATAAAAAATGTCCCTGCCGAAAGCCAATTTCTTCCAAGTTACAGGCTCGTTATCGCTCGTCCAGAATTAAATCGACATTGAATGGGGTGAAGCGTCATATTATCGCCAAATTAATGGGGTGAAACGTCTTGAAATATCCAATCTAATGTAGCGAAACAGACGAGGTCCATACAGACCCCCTCGGGGACCAAATAAGGTATATATAATACTTACATATGTGTGTGTGTGTTTATTGTTTTGTGTTGTTCCTGTTCGGGCTTTGTCTCGAGTTGGCCACCCCCAGCTAAAAAAGAAAGAAAACAAAAGATATATGCCTGACTACAGTATATACAGTATAGTCTATATAAGTATACATGTGCCTGACTACAGTATATAGTCTATATAAGTATATATTAAAAACATGAAAAGTGTACAAACAGCTGGGGCATGTTTAATCCATGTCATGTTATTGATATATATTATGCGCGTCATTATATATAATGATCATACTTAGTAAATTGCTGCAATTGCTTGAAGGTATTTATGCCTGGTCCGCATTGGAGGTTGCAGGCAGGATGTGAGGTGAAGAGAAATAAATAAATACATAAAAAATAAAAATAGGTGGGGATTGGGCCTGAGCATATAGATAGATATAGATAGATAGCACTTCTGACATAATCTAATTTTTATTAATTTCACTCCTCACACCAACATCCTTTCCCAATGAAATGAATGAAAGCAGGTGATCCTACCGGTATTGGAATCTGGGGTACCACATACAGATTTTAAGGGGAGATCTCCACTTAAGGGATTTTTTTCTTGACCCCTTTCTCCCTCATGTTTAGCCCCATTGCTTTTGATATTATAAAACGTTTGCCCCATTAGTTTAGCGATTTTAAGAACTTTCACCCCATATTAAGACCTTTCGTGCCATTCAGGTGTCAATTTTATCCTGGCGAGCGATAGCGAGCCTGTAATTTAAGAGGAACCGGCCTTCGGCCGGGAAATTTTTCTACCGAAAAATGTACAAATTTATCTTGAAAGGGACTCAAGGGGGTGTCATTTTAAGCTTGATGGAAGTCTAGGGAATCAACTAAAAACCTCCCCTTAAGGGGGCCCACCTCGTTTGTTATTCTCTCTCTATCCCTCTCTCTCTCTGGGTTGTATCCAGTTGGCCCCATTCAGCCTACTGTTGTAAGACGTTTACCCCATCCAGGAGTCGTTTTTATCCTGGCGAACGGCAGCGAGCCAGCATATTTTATAAAATGTTTTTGACAGCAGGCTCAAACTTTTGCTAGAAACTCCACCTTGGATGATTCCGGTGCTATTCCTCCCTCTCCGCCCTCCTCTCTCTTACTTATGCCTAATATCCTAATCTCTTCTAAAGATGTACTTTCTACCCTCTCTGGGCTTAACACTAATAAGGCGTACGGTCCGGACGGTGTTCCTCCTGTTGTTCTCAAAAACTGTGCTTCCGTGCTGACTCCCTGCCTAGGCAAACTCTTTCGTCTCTGTCTATCCTCTAACGTCTTCCCTTCATGCTGGAAGTTTGCTCACATTCAACCTGTCCCAAAGAAGGGTGACCGCTCTCAACCCTCCAACTATCGTCCAATTGCTCTTATCTCTTGTCTTTCTAAAGTTTTTGAAAACTATCCTTGCTTCCAAATTTCTTAAGCATTTCTCTTCTCATAATCTGCTCTCAGATCGCCAGTATGGCTTCCTTAAGGGTCGCTCTACTGGTGATCTTCTTTCATATCTTACTAACTCTTGGTCATCCTCCTTTCGGGACTTCGGTGAGACTTTTTCTATTGCACTAGACATATCGAAAGCCTTCGATAGAGTCTGGCATAAATCTTTAATTTCTAAACTACCCTCCTTCGGTTTCTATCCCTCCATCTGTGCCTTTGTCTCTAATTTCCTTTCCGGCCGTTCCATAGCTGCGGTTGTGGACGGCCATTGTTCACTTCCTCACCCTATAAACTCCGGTGTTCCTCAGGGCTCTGTCCTATCTCCTATTCTCTTTCTAATTTTTATAAATGATCTCCTTAACTGTACCTTAATTCCCATCCATTCATACGCAGACGACTCAACCTTACACTACTCCATTAGTTTTTCAGAACGCCCCAGCCAGCAATCCCTCAACGACAAACGTAATGAAGCCATAGAACTCTTAAATTCTGATCTAAATACTATTTCCAATTGGGGCAGAGAAAACCTTGTTAACTTTAATGCTTCCAAAACCCAATTTCTCCATCTATCTACCCGTCAGGATCTCCCAGCGGACTATCCCTTATTCTTCAACAATACAAAAATCAACCCTTCATCTTCTCTCAATATTCTTGGTGTCTCTTTTTCTTCTGCTCTCATTTGGAAGGACCATATTACCAGTCTTGCTAAGGCAGCCTCCCAGAAGCTGGGTGTGCTCAACCGCCTTAGGGGGTTCTTTTCCCCTGCACAGCTTCTTGCTCTGTACAGGGGCATAGTGCGCCCTTGTATTGAGTATTGTTCACATGTGTGGGAGGTTCCTCTCACACCGCTCTCCTAGACAAAGTTGAAAGGAAGGCCTTTCGTATCATTAACTCCCGTCCACTCACCAACTCTCTGCAATCTCTCTCTCTCCGCCGCAATGTTGCATCTCTCTCGCTATTCTAATCGCTACTATAATAATCAGTGTTCCTCAGAGCTATCCCAGTGCATACCACCTCCTTTACGTAGGACACGTGGTACCCGTCTTGCAACTCAATCCCACCCCTACTCTGTGCAACTCTCCAACCCAAGAGTGAAACGTTACTCTCAAACTTTCTTCTACTCAACATCTGAGCTCTGGAACTCTCTCCCAGAATCAGTCTTTCCCTCTTCCTATGACTTAAATTGCTTCAAACTCCGTGTGTCCAGGCATTTTGACTCGAACGTCCCTTGATTTTGGCCCTGTCACTCTTTCAACTATGGGGGAGGCACTCGCTATAGGCAGTTATGCCTTTTGCCTCCCTCAATCACATAGAAAAAAAAAAAAAAAAAAAAAAAAGGCTAAATGTGTACATATTTTGATAGAAAAATTTCTCCGGCGAAGGCGGATCTCTCCATACAATGCTATCTCGCTATCACTCACCAGAAAAAATCGACTCCTGGATGGGGATAAACGTCTTAAAACAATAGGCTGAATGGGGCCAAATGAATACAACCCTGAGAGATAGGGAGAGAGAAAGAGAAAATAAAACGAGGTGGGCACCCTTAAAAGAGAGAACCAGTAGACCACTTTGTTATTCAAGGAGGAGGTGAAAAGTCGACCTGTTCGTTTCACATCAAGTGATAAGTGATCCATATCCAGTACAGAGTAACTACCATAAAAGTTATACTACCACTGAGATGACTGTGAGCCCTCGTTTGCCGTGCTCTGATAAGGGTGTGGTGGTTGTGGTGTCCCGAGTTCGAATCCCGGGAGGACCATATACTTTCATTAGTTTATTCAAGTACATTGGGGTTTGTAATTGATGATTAATGTTAAGAACGGGGTGTTACTTGAGGCTACCATAGATGAAGCGGACCAGTACAGTTTTTTTCTTCTATGTGTGAAGGAGACAAAAGGTAAAACTGCCTGTAACAAGTGTCTCTACCAAAGATTGAGAGAGTAAGAATATATTTTCATCTATTTAATTGTACATGTTATGCTACTAAACCGGGTCGTATATTCATATGATTCATGAATGAATTATATAGTTTAATCATTCTTGTTAGTGTTGGAGAGGATGGTGGTGGTGACAGATTTGATGGTGGTGAAGAAGGTGGTGTTACAATGATGGTGATGGTAGAAGTGATGGTGGTGGTGTTGGAGTGGTTGGCGATGGTAGTGATGGTGCTAGTGATTCTGACGATGGTGGTGGTGATAATGGTGAAGGTGATGGTGGTGGTAGTGATGATGATGGTGGTGTTGTTGAATAGGCTGGTGATATTGGTGGTGTGGTGATGATGGCGATTGGGATAATGCTGGTGGTGGTGGTGGTGGTGTTGGAGAGGTTGCTAATGGTGATGGTAGTGGTGATGTTGGAGAGGCTGGTGGTAATGGTGGTGTTGGAGAGGGTTTGTAGTGGTGATGATGGTGTTGGTGGTGGTATTGGAGTTGTTGATGGTTACGATAGTGGTGATGGTGGTGGAAAGTATGGTGATGGTAGTGGTAGTGTTGGAGAGGCTGGTAATAGCGGTGGTGATGGTGGTGATAGTGCTGGAAACTATGGTGATGATAGTGGTTGTGGTGGTGAGGTTGGTGGTGGTGGTGGTGTGGGTAATGGTGGTGATGGTGGTGGTGGAGAGGCTTGTGGTGGTGGTGGTGGTGGAGGAAAGGCTGGTGGTGGTGGTGGTGGTGGAGAGGCTGGTAGTGGTGGTGGTGGTGGAGAGGCTGGTAGTGGTGGTGGTGGTGGTGGTGGAGAATCTGGTAGTAATGATGGTGTTGGAGAGGCTGGTTTAAGGGTGCTATTTGAGAGGCTTGTGGTGGTAATGGTGACGGTGATGGCGGTGTTAGTGTTGGCAGAGTCTAACACACACACACATACTGTATATAGATGCCCTTGAACTTCACCCATGCCTTGCCACGGTTGGGACATACTTGTGGCTCAGGTGGGAATGTGCAAATTATGGCTCACTATTAAGGTTTGCAGATTAATTCGGTATTCCTGTGGATCAACTGGAGCTTTTGAGATATAAAATATTATTATTATTAGAATTTTCTTCTTCTTCATCATCATCATCATCATCATCATCATCATCTTATTAGTATTATTATATTTTGTAGTCAATTGTTAGACTTGTACTATGATTTAGTTTTCAGTTTTGTTGCGATTTTTTATAGTGTGAGTTTAGTTTAGTTTAATTGATATCTTGCTAAGCAATATTAAGTTATCTGAACTTCATTTCACAAATCAATATTAAAGAATCGCTAGCATATGAGTATTTTTTCGTCGATCTTATTATAGATTTATGTCAATCATTAAATATTAAGACTTTGTTTTGAAAATTATGTTCAAGGCTATATTCAAGACCTATTTATCTAGTATTTAATATTTATATGAAATGTTTAAAGATTAGGATTATATTAATTTAAACATAATGTTGAACATAGCAGTTATTTTCTATTGAGTAAGGCATATATGAAATATGGTCCATATATAAATTTATATTCCACGGGAGAATTTCCATTTATATAAGAATTGCACGCATATTTTCGCGTCACCGTTTTACATCTGCCAAATATAACAAATATTCATACATACATGGCCAACATTTCTGAATCAAACTCTGCTAGGATTTGACCTTAACCTGACATTTTAAGACTACATTGGCCGGGCAAGCCTTGACATTAAGTGGACAGATAAAATTGATTCAATAAAACACAAGCTCATATTAACGTTACATTAATATGTGCTATTGTTTCGAATTATTTTGTAATATAAAGCATTATAATAATTGTACTCCGTGACAATTGTGTTTGGCTTCGCATGATTTTTCAGTATATCAGTATATTATAATGATGCTATTCTTCATTTTATTTTTGGGTAACATTATATGATTATTATACTCGGCTTAGGAAGAATTTGGGGGAGCTAGGGAGTTCAGTGCAGGGTGTCACAGGAAAGACTATTCAAAACAAGTCTAAGAACATAAATCCTTCCATTATTGTCATTATTATTAGATATGCAAAGTTATTATAATGCTTTACAGTTCTAATAATGTCTGTGGAAGTGATCAAATGGCCGAAACAATGTATTTTCATGTTAATTTTCCTTTTATGTACTTCCCTTTTCATATTCACCAAAAGTGTTATCACCAAATTGACCCGGTTTGACAGCCTCGTTTAGTGAGATAGTTTGTAACTTTTTACCCAATTTGATTCTAAGATATCTTTACTAATCTTAATTAAATCGTCTAATGATGGCCAGAATAAGATGGAAACGACGAAATCGCGTACTGAAGGGGTTAACTGAGTCGCGATGTTCTTTAGCTTAGGATTGACCTGGTAATTAATGGGTTCCGTGCCATTTATATTTAGCTTGGGATGATCTCGTAATATAGATTTTAATGACAGTTATGACAGTTTAATGACAGTTATGACAGTTAATGACGTTATTTAACTTAAGAGGATGCAGTAAAGGAACTAAAAATGTGTTCAGTTATATCCCATATTTTCCCGTTCTAAAAAATTATCTCTTTAAATCAAATTAGGAAGATCATTTAATATAGGGGATAAGCTCGGCTCTCACTCTCTCTCTCTCTCTCTCGTTAGTTACTAACCCATCTGTCCCCTACTAACTTCCTAATCCTGCCACGGACATTAGTTCTAGGGCTAAGGGTTCTAAGGGCTAGGGCTTCTAGGGTTCCCTTTCCAATGTTCCCTTACCCTCTCTAAACCACTGTTTGGACACTTGATCCTCAGTGTTTTAGAGGACAAACAGCCTAGAGGGGTCACTAGACCTGTTGTTGCTTGATTTCCTTTGTACTCCTTTATATATATAATTATGGCAATATAATAAAAAGGAAAATCCTTCGTTGGAGCCCAACCACACCATTGATGACTACTGATTATGGCCAGATTGGTTCCATTGATAACTGCTCGCTGATACCGACATACTTACATAGCTTAATTCGAGTGGAAATATACAATTTATGCTTATAATACTTTGCTAAACAATTTAATCCTCCAATAACGCCATACTAAGGAATATTATGACCAATCTCCTTTTTCAACATCGATTTAGGTTATTTTTGGTTCTTCATCTTCTCAATCGAGCGATTATATGTTTGCATCATGCTAGATACCTCCTAACAAATATATTTAGTTTAGGATTAAAATAAAGACAATTTATGACCTCTTAAGAGATCCTTCAAAATCTGAAAATAATCGCATGGGATGAGCAAGACGACATTTAAATATAGTGTGATTTATACGATTGATCCTTTTCATCTAGATATAGACAGATTACTATAATGAACGTACAGTATCATTTATATTCTACGGCAACTGTACGCCACATTTACATTTGTCTCTATATCATAACCACTTCTCGCTATATCCAATACTTCACATAGAGAGAGAGAGAGAGAGAGTGAGAGTGAGTGAGAAAGAGAGTGAGAGTGAGTGAGATGTGTGTGTATGTGAGAAAGATAGAGAGGGTTAGAGAGAGAGAGAGAGAGTAAGAGTGAGTGAGTGTATGTGAGAAAGAGAGAGATAGATAGAGAAAGAGAGTGAGAGTGAGAGAGTTGCAGAGAGAGTATCATCAATAATCGAACGCCTAGACCGACCATTAAAGCCGACTGAACATTGAGTACTGGGACAAAATAACCTTCCTCATATTCCTACTGCAGCATAACTACTGTATAGATCAATCAAAACTATACCAATGATATGCACAGTAGCTGACAAAAATATATTAAGGGGAGATGGGCCGATTTTGTGGTCTATTAATTAGTTTATTCAATTTTGTCTTAGTTTCCTCGCTAGACCTTCATCAAGCTTAGAAAAACAATCCCTAGATCCCCTTTTAAGATAATATTATACATTTTTCGGTAGAAAAATGTCCCGGCCGAAGGCCGATTCCCCTTGAAATTTCAGGCTCACTATCGCTCACCAGTAAAAAATCGACACCTAAATGGCACGAAAGGTCTTAAAATTGACAAATAAATGAGGCGAAAGGTGCTAAAATCGTCAAACTAATGGGCCGAACGTCTTATAATCTCAAAACAAATGGAATTTAACACGAGGGAGAAGGGGAACCAGAAAAATTACTCATCTTCCCATAATGATTGAGCGGTCCTGTCATTAGTGGATTTTCTGTGTGTCAGCGGAATTGTGGTGGTGGTGGTGGTGTAGGAGGTGGTTGGTGGTGGTAGTGGTGATGGTTATAGGTGGTGGTGGTGGTGGTAGTGTTGGTGGTGTTGGAGGAGATAAGTGGTGATTTAGTGATGGTGATGGGGTGGTGATTATGGTGGTGGTAATGGTAGAGAAGAAGGGAAAGTGGTGGAGGTAGTGTTTGTGGGGAGAGAAGTGGTGTAGTCAGGAGGAGGGGATGATGGTGATGATTGCTGGTGGTGATGGTGAAGATATGTAAGAAATTTAGTGGAGGTGGTGAGAGAAGTGGTGTAGACAGATTTAGGTAGTAGTGGTGGTGATGATGGTGAAGACTGTAGGAATGTTGTGGAGGTGGTGTTGGTAGTGGTGGTGATGATGGTGGTATGTAAAATAACTATAGTCTATTCGCTTTAAGTAGGCGAGAAATCATGACCTCTAACCTCTGTAACTCAAAAAACGACGAGTAATTGAGCTATATTTTCTACCATTTGCGAAGGGTCAATCAAGGAATAGATATGGAAATTTACAGCCAATTTGCTCTAGCCCTTTTTGAGTTACAGAGGATATAGAGGTCATGATTTCTCGCCTACTTACAGCGAATATACTATAGTAGTGGTGGTGGTGTTGGTGGTGATGATGGTGGTATATGAAGGAACTAGTAGTGGAGGTGGTGTTGGTGGAATGGTGGTGAGTGGAGTGGTGATGGTGGTATATGAAGGAACTAGTAGTGGTGGTGATGGTGGTATATGAAGGAACTAGTAGTGGAGGTGGTGTTGGTGGAATGGTGGTGAGTGGAGTGGTGATGGTGGTATATGAAGGAACTAGTGGTGGTGGTGATGGTGGTATATGAAGGAACTAGTAGTGGAGGTGGTGTTGGTGGAATGGTGGTGAGTGGAGTGGTGATGGTGGTATATGAAGGAACTAGTAGTGGTGGTGATGGTGGTATATGAAGGAACTAGTAGTGGTGGTGGTGTTGGTGGAATGGTGGTGAGTGGAGTGGTGATGGTGGTATATGAAGGAACTAGTAGTGGTGGTGATGGTGGTATATGAAGGAACTAGTAGTGGAGGTGGTGTTGGTGGAATGGTGGTGAGTGGAGTGGTGATGGTGGTATATGAAGGAACTAGTAGTGGTGGTGGTGTTGTTGATGTGAGGAGTGGTGTAGTCAGCTTTAGGTTCGCTCTCTCTCAGCTCTCTCTCACACTCTCTTTCTTTATCTCTATTTCCCTTCCTTCCCCCGCCACGCCTTCCCACGCCCCTGCCGAGAGAGAGAGAGAGAGTGAAAGAGAGAGTGTGTGTGTGTGTATGTATGTATGTGTGTATGAGAGAGATAGAGAGAGAAAAAAAATCCGTACATCAATATCTCCTTTCACAATGCAAAGGCCAATAATTAAAATGTCAAAACATTATTATATTACAAAATATCAATTGTTACTAATTAAAGTTATTCACTAAACAATTTCAGTCCAACTGTCCTTTTTGTTGTAGCTATTCAATATACTGTATAAGTAGAGTTAATTTTGTTGTAGCTATTCAATATACTGTATAAGTAGAGTTAATTTTGTTGTAGCTATTCAATATACTGTATAAGTAGAGTTAATTTTGTTGTAGCTATTCAATATACTGTATAAGTAGAGTTCATTTTGTTGTAGCTATTCAATATACTGTATAAGTAGAGTTCATTTTGTTGTAGCTATTCAATATACTGTATAAGTACCGGTACAGTTAATTTTGTTGTAGCTATTCAATATACTGTATAAGTACCGGTACAGTTCATTTTGTTGTAGCTATTCAATATACTGTATAAGTAGAGTTCATTTTGTTGTAGCTATTCAATATACTGTATAAGTAGAATTCATTTTGTTGTAGCTATTCAATATACTGTATAAGTAGAGTTAATTTTGTTGTAGCTATTCAATATACTGTATAAGTAGAGTTCATTTTGTTGTAGCTATTCAATATACTGTATAAGTAGAGTTCATTTTGTTGTAGCTATTCAATATACTGTATAAGTACCGGTACAGTTAATTTTGTTGTAGCTATTCAATATACTGTATAAGTACCGGTACAGTTCATTTTGTTGTAGCTATTCAATATACTGTATAAGTAGAGTTCATTTTGTTGTAGCTATTCAATATACTGTATAAGTACCGGTACAGTTCATTTTGTTGTAGCTATTCAATATACTGTATAAGTAGAGTTCATTTTGTTGTAGCTATTCAATATACTGTATAAGTAGAGTTCATTTTCTCTTTGTGTTCTTTGTATTCTAGTATTTACAAGGTGTCAAACGAAAGCGGAATCCTTTCTTTTTAGTCTTAATTATTGTATATGTATAGCTAACATTATGTTTTTTTAGTGCGAATACTGTCGTTGGAAACGATGAAATGGCCACAACATTGCTATATCATGTTAATTTTCCTGTGTCCCATCTAATTTTCATTCTAGGCTTCCAACAAAATTGCTCCCGTTTGACACCCTATTCTGGTTATTACTGTAAAACAATTCGACTCTATTCACTTTATATAATTATATGTATTCTATTGTATAGTTTGTTATTTAATTCACTATATTCGAGTTTAACCGTTTATTGTGTAAGTGTTTCAGTAAAACACT
>CM064489.1:6090976-6136274 GCA_032716605.1 Paralithodes platypus
TATCAGGAAGTGGACTAATAGAGGTTAACTATGTGATGGATAGAAACTATTGAATTTGATGTTATATGTTTGTAAATGCACTAAAACTGTAATTTAGCTGGCAATTCTTCTAAATATCGATGTCCATAGGTTCGACTTCCTTATAGCCCAAAAATCGTAAGTGGTCAGTATAACCCCTTCAGCACGAGGACCCCTTGTTTACCTTTGCTACTGGCCAAATTTAGACGAGTTTATGCAGTTTAAGAAGGACCTATGATATTCAGAGGGTTTATTGAGATCTCATTTACCCATTTGAGTCGCAGAGGTAGATTCTAAGCTATAAAAAATCGTCTAATGGTTACCAGAATATGATGAAAATTACGTCATCGTGCTGAAGGGGTTAATAGTGGAGATAGATATACTGTATGGGGGTGATTGTGTGTGTGTGTGTGTGTGTGTGTGTGTGTGTTAGGTGGGGGGGGGGGGGGGTGCTTGTTTGTGGAGTGAGAGGATGTTGGGTGGAGTGGATTTAGTGAGGTTCATTGAATGTACAAAATCAAGGGTATGCAAAGGGTTACGAGCTCATTGGGTATATTACTAATGGTTTACCTTTTTAGATGGTGTAGGATCGATTTATTATCACCTAGCCTATATACCTTTAAATGGGTATATTTATTATGGACACTATATACAAGGAAGAGCAGTGGTTGTTGGTGTACCGCTGATAAGGGAAGGAACCGAGTGAAAGTTGCCTGTAGCCTACTGCTGTTTGCCGACGATACAGTTCTGATGAGCGATAATGAATGGGAGTTGTAGGGCCTGGTAAATATGTTTGGAACAGTGTGTGAAAAACGGAATCTGAAGGTAAATGCGGGGAAGAGTAAGGTTATGGTCTTTGAAATGGGTGCAGCCACAGAGTGAGAGGTGAGGTTGAATGGTCAGGCTTGGAGAATGTCAGTTAATTTAAGTATTTGGGCAGTCTGTTGAGTAAAGATGGGAGTATGGATGAAGAATTGCGGGAGAGGGTGCAACTGGGGAAGAGGGTTGTAAGAATGCTGAGAGCAGTAACAAGAAATAGGGTGGTCACCATGGAAGTAAAGAAGTCCTTGCATGACAGTGTGGTAATCCCGACATTGACTTACAGGAGCGAAGCATGGACGTTGTTGGAGAGACTCAAACCAAGATTGAGAGGGGTGGAAATTATTCTCTTGAGAAGTGCGTGTTGAGTTACATGGAGGGATAGACAGCCGAATGAAGGAGTATAAGCTTAGTGCGGTGTGGTGTGGATGAAGATGTGCTGGAAAAGGTGAAAAGGAACATCTAGAGATGGTTTGACCATGTGGAACTCATGGTAAGCGAGAGAATGACTTAGAGAGTGTACGAGAGTGAGGTGGAAAGACAGAGAGGGAGAGGTAGACCGAGAAAGAGGTGAAAGGATGGAGTTAAGAAGTATATGCGTGAAAGCAGTGCTGGATGGGAGAAGGGGCATCGACTGCCTGGGTACAGAAGTGCATGGGGGCGTTTCGTTTGTGGCCATCCCTTCGGGGATCACGGCGTCCGGCAATTGTTAGATAGACTTTTTATTCTCTTTTCATACCCATATTTCCTTACGTCTATTCATTATAATTAGGCCAAAAATCCTGACCACTAATCTCTATAACTCAAAAACGACTAGAGTAATTATTGACCAAGTATTTCTATCATTTGGAAAGAGTTAGCCAGGGAAGAGGTGTGGAAATATACTGCCCATTTTCTCTTGCCATTTTTGAGTTACAGAGTTTGGGGGTCATGATTTCTGATCTACTTAACACCCAGGTCGCGGGTCCCGACATATGTCGAGTGAGAGAAAAGTGGCCTATCCTGCGGGTCCCGACAATAGTCGAAAGGAATGTTGAGCACATTATCGGCTCTGAGAGAGAGTCCACACGTTGGGAGGACCGCAGGCGGGCTCTGACCGCTCAGCATGGGCTGACCGCTCGGCATGGGCCGAGCGAGGCAACTGAGATCCCCACCACACCCCTCCACATCCCTGACCTCGCAAGGACAAGGATATTCTGAGGAAATTACCATATTTTAGGGTTTTTGCCCTCGTGTTGCAACATCATTGCAAGAGAATCCGTGGTCGTACAAGGATGATTCAGGTGTCAGTGGAAAGCTCTATTATCGCCCTTTCACGGATACATAATTGTATTACGCTCTGGCTCTTGTTTATGCTGAAAAAGAGCATGGAATGAAGCTCGTTAAGGGTAAATATGCCCGCCACACAGGTAGTAGAAATTACAAATATCCCCGTCCGTAAGGGGTTAAAATGAATGGACTATAGTGGTGAGTGGAGAGAGAGAGAGAGAGCGAGTTACAAGGAATAGTTAGTATCTCAGAGACCTTGCGGTCCATTCCGAGGAGATACTCGAAGTGGATGGAGAGATACATTTTAGTGCATTACACTAATTTCAGAGTGTGCAAAATACTATCAACTCTCTTCTTGAACTGCGAGAGAGAGAGTGAGAGTGAGAGTGTAGAGCGGAAGTTGGTGGCCCTCCCTTGCTCCCCTGAACCTCGTGTTGGGCCCCTTGACAGTTGCATCATCAGGGGCGGTGGTGGTGGTTTGGTCCTCCCCTCCTCCACCACCACCACTCTCCACCCTTTTTCTCCACCACTAGTCACACCTACCACCTGTCCTGCATTACAACCCCCCCCCCCCCCCCCCTCTCTCTCTCTCTCTCTCTCTCTCTCTCAGAAAGAGAATATATATATATATATATACCCGGTATATATATATATATATATATATGCTGGATATATTAAATGGCGTTCATGAACGTTTGTAAGTTAGTCTATAAAAAAAATCTAAGATGGGTTCACGGGCCCAAGGGAGGGGCTCCAACTTCCGGTTAACACTGACTCACTCTAACTTTCTCTCTCTCTCTCTCTCTCTCTCTGTCCATGGCTGTTTGTTTAATACTGTGGTGTATGTTTAAAAGTTAATCTTGTCCACAATCTCTCTCACTCATTTAATATTTGTTCTCTTTCATGCAGTATAATAGTGTGGATTAATGTTTGTAATTTTGATCTTATTCACAATCTCTCACGCAATTACCTCCCCCCTCTTCTCTCTCTCTCTCTCTCTCTCTTATGCTTTACTATCCTTACCTTCCACTTAGTAGCAAATGTGTTACAATTAAGTCCGTACTGACTAGTAGGGGCCGCAAAGTTTGTGCAGTCTGTGTATCTATGTTACTCTATATAACTCTGTCTCTCTCTCGCTCTCGCTCTCTCTCTCTCTCTCATATCTACCACGTGCTCTTCGGTCTGCCTGCCATTGTTGTACTATATAGGGCGTCGGGTGGCATACAGCAAGCTACGCCTCAAACCACGTGGCAGAGACCCTATGATGGCCAACCTCCGCCATCTTGTTACTATTGCTGATATTTTACTCTTTTCTTCTATACACTCTTAAGGGTACAGTGGTTATTTTTGGGGACCTATTTATTTATATACCGTAATTTATTTTTTAGTTTCCTCCCTAGACCTCTATCAAACTTTAAAAAAACATCCATTACACCCCCCTTCGAGATTAATTTGTACATTGTTCGGTAGAAAAATGTCTCGGCCGAAGGCAGGTTCCTCCACAATTACAGGCTCGCTATCACTCGCCAGGAAAAGACATCGACACCTAAAGGGCACGAAAGGTCTTAACATTGACAAATACATGGGGCGAAAGGTCTTAAAATCTCCAAACTAATGGGAATAAGCATGAGGAAGAAAGGGGACCAGAAACACTTGCCAGCTTCCCTTATTGTCTCCATGCACATTCGGTAATACGGATACGTGGTATATATTTGGTCTTTGGGTATACATTACGAATGATCAACATTAATATATAACCTGGTTGTTTGATAATTGAGGAACCAAAATGGCGTCCTTGGTAAAATATGACCAGGCTCTCTTACGAAAAGATCTCTAGTAGAGAAAATGGACCCATTGTATTTTTTGGCTGCACTAACTATATTTGTATACAGTATATTATGTGTTAATTCATGAAAACAAACAGGACAACGGGACTCGCTGTTATTTTCCTATTCTGCAACTAATATGTAACTAATAACACTATTTACAGCTACTGACAAATGTTCATAAGCTATTTACAATGTTCTTTATGCAAATATGTTAATTTAGATTGATGTTAAGATCAAATCAGCCATATATTTATAAGTGAATAAATATTATGTACCGGTATATATTATAATTATATAGCTGATTTGATCTGAACATCGATCTAAATGGATATCTGATGTGTGTATTTATGTATATACTTAGGTACATGCCCTATAGCTGGGGTGGCCGACTCGAGACAGAGCCGTATGATACTGGCTCATTTTCAACCCCATTAGTTTTGAGATTTTATGAAGTTCAACCCTTTAGTGTGGCTATTTTAAGACTTCTTGCCCCATTTCCTTTCTAATTTTAAGACATTTCGTGCCATTTAGGTGTTGATTTTTTTTTTAGCGAGCGGTATCGAGCTTGTAAATTTAAGGAGGGTCCGGAGCATTTTTCTACCGAAAAATGCACACATTTATCTCGTAGGGTGGGGGGTGGGGGAAATATTTTAAAGTTTGGTGGAGGTCTATGGAGGAAAGTAAGACAAAAAATAAATTAATATAATTAAAAACAAAATGTTCCCCTTAGATAATAATTATGCCATTTAAAATGTGAAATACTGCAGCCTCACGCAAAACAATAACGGTATTTTATGAATTTCCGGTGCCGGTATTAAGGGGAGATGGGCCGGTTTTCTGGACCACTTTCTCCCTCATGTCTAGCCCCACTAGTTTTGAGATTATAAGACGTTCGGCCCATTATTTTGGCGATTTTAACACCTTTCACCCCATTTCGGTGTCAATTTTAAGACCTTTCGTGCCATTTAGGTGTCTATCTTTTCCTGGCGAGCGTAAGCGAGCCTGCAATTTTAAGAGGAATCGGCCTTCGGTCGGGACATTTTTCTACCGAAAAATTTACAAATTTATCTTGAAGGGGGGGTCTAGGGTGTGTTTTTCTAAGCTTGATGGAGGTCTAGGGAGGAAACTAAACAAAATATATGAATAAATGAATTAATAGACCAAACAAACGGCCAGTTGATGAGGAGTGTGTCATAAGAATATAATACTAGTGATAATATGAAATTGAAGAAGCTATATCCTGACATAACAAAAACGTAATGCTGGGGAATTATTGAGAGTTGTATATTAAGAAAAGCATAGTTGATTATATTATTATACAACTTCCTTGAGGGATCCTGTTGTGAGAGAGAACCGTCAGCCTTTTCTTTTGGATGCCATTTTGGTGCCACAATTGGTCACTTGCGAGTTTCGGTCTATAAGGAAGTTGGAGCCGTAAACATCGATATTAAACAGAAATACAATAATAATGTAGGTTTCTAATGGATAAAAAGCATGTTGAATCGGATTTAATATATTTATATAAACACTACAACCGCAATTTATGTGATAATTATGCTAATCATCGATGTCTACAGCTCCAACTTCCTTAAAGACCGAAACTCGCAAGTGGCCAATTGTAGTATATTATGGATTGGTCTCCCAAGTTGTCCTGTTAAGGGGACCGCGCAGTTTATTACCCAACTTCCAGGTCTTACTTTCAATTTAAATGCAATTTGGCATAGGTTTTGTGACTATGAAACTAGGTAAATTATTTTATTTTATATATATTTTTTTTCTTTCAATTTAGGTAAAACAATTTTTTTTTTAAAAACACGATAGCACTACTTGAACACATCTACAGACATCCATGTAGAACCGCAACCCCCCCCCCCCCCCAAGGACCCACCTCTAATTGAACTGCACCGGCTACCAGTAAAAACCAGGATAGAATTTAAAGCTTGTCTTATAATGACCTTCAAGATTGTAAAGTTTGATGAGTATTGTAAAGTATCTGGCTGAACTACCGAGGCATCGATTGGCACACTCAGATGTAGATAACTACCCCATCCTTTTGGCTGTAACCTTTAAGCCGGTATGACACGAGCACTTTTTCACTCAACATTTATCCTCAACACTGGTCTGGCAGCTTATGAGGTAAACATTTAATATTCTGATATCTAAATTAATCTATCATCAGTCTAGTTTCCGATACCAGTGCAAAACACTCCATAAATGTTGCCAGACAAATGTTGATCATCGAATGTTGACTATAAAAGCTCTCGTGTTATACCGGCTTTAGTCAATAAACTTATCAAATCAAATCAAATTGGTACACTCAGATGTAGCACTGAGACGATCCTGTTTGCGCCTTAAGGGAAAGTTTGGTTCTTCTCGACCCCCTATTAGTTTTGACAATTTAAGACCTTTTGTGCCATTTAGGTGTCGATTCTTTCCTGGCGAGCGATAGCGAGCCTCTAATTTAGGAGGAACCCGGCCGAAAAAATGTCTACCTAAAAATGTACAAACTTATCTCGAAGGGGTGTCTTGGGGGTATTTTTAAAGCTTGATAGAGGTCTTGGGATGAAACAAGAAAACAATGAAAATGTGTTATGTAAAATGATGACAACGGTAGTATGATAACTAAGTAGGTTTGGCAGTATTGAAACAAACGTAGAGTGTTTAGTATATAACAAATATTCACCATGTGTATAATCCATCAGAACATTGTTGCATGAACACTTAAGGGGAGAGATCTCCACTTAAGGGATTTTTTTCTTGACCCTTTCTCCCTCATGTTTAGCCCCATTGCTTTTGATATTATAAAACGTTTGCCCCATTAGTTTAGCGATTTTAAGAACTTTCACCCCTTATTAAGACCTTTCGTGCCATTCAGGTGTCAATTTTATCTTGGCGAGCGATAGCGAGCATGTAATTTAAGAGGAACCGGCCTTCGGTCGGGAAATTTTTCTACCGAAAAATGTACAAATATATCTTGAAAGGGACTCAAGGGGGTGTAATTTAAAGCTTGATGGAGGTCTAGGGAACAAACTAAATACCTCCCCTTAACCAAAGGAGACCCGTACCATATGTCATCCCTGTATAATGGTATCCCTCCCCCACCCCCACCCCCACCCCCACCCCATTACATAACTTCCTGATACGCTGGGCATAAGTTTTGGACACAATGTCACGTTTAATTTGGGTGCGTTCAATATCAATCACCATCCAAGCTTAAGTAATTGTCGTACTTGCAGGTAGCCAATGAAAGGAATCCACGAAAATTCGTATTATTCGAAGCTCAAGTTTTGAAGATTACATATCTATAATCTGGGAGTCTACCCCCTCCACCAGTGTGGTGCTTACAATCACCATTAGCAGTTGTTAAATTACTGCAGTGATCAAATTGTGGTTTTCCGTTGGTAGATTCTGAAGATAGCGTCATAATCAAATCTAGGTCCCAATTGTCCACATGACAAAATAATTATACAATCATCACCAAAAGTTAGTTAATTGTAGGTAGGGTGTCTAATGAATATGTTAACAATATTTCATGCATAAGATTTGGATATACAGAGGTACTCATACAACAGTTGGTATAGTCGGTTTTATGTCAGCTGATGTATGTAAATTGAATCCCTGAGCAACTGATTTCTCGATACTTAATAAAAACAAATATGAATCTACAATGCCTGTGCGTCTTATTTATGCTAAGTTTTCATAATTAACAACACATTTCGCTCCAAAATCTACGTAATAGCTGAGTAACTAAGATAGTAACAGCAATTTACCATCAGCTGGAAAAAAGGACAGTAATTTTCGTAGGAAAAAATAAAAAACAAGCAAAATATCTCAATTTTGTGAGTTCATTTAGTGAGGCGGAGAGCAGGAGGGGCGGTTATGTAATCAAAACTTTACCAACGTTTAAACTTTTCCATACATCCTAATGGGGGTACCCTACTGGTGTTGGTGGAGGTGGTGGTGGTATTAACGGTGGGGATAACGGTGGTGGTGGTGATAATGATGCTAGCAGAGATGGTGGTGGTGATTATATCGGTAGAAGTGGAGAGGATGCTATAGTAGAGATGGTGGTGACGGTGGTGGTGATAACGGTAGTAGTGGTAGTGGTGGTGGTTGGTGGTAAGACATGACTGACTCTACGTGCAAACAATGAGTGAGTCATCGCCGGCGAGACCACTCCCCCCCCCCCCCCTCTTTTTTGTTTTCTCTCTCTCTCTCTCTCTCTCTCTCTCTCTCTCTCTCTCTCTCTCTCTCTCTCTCTCTCTCTCTCTCTCTCTCTCTCTCTCTCTCTCTCTCTCGTCTCTCTCTCGCTCCTCTCTCTCTCTCTCTCTCTCTCTCTCTCTCTCTCTCTCTCTCTCTCTCTCTCTCTCTCTCTCTCTCTCTCTCTCTCTCTCTCTCTTCGTGGTTATTCGAAACCACTTACCTAAAAGCAGTGCAAGCCTGTATACCATCGAAAATACGGCGTCCAGGCCATAATAATAAGCCCAAATGGTGGAATAAAGATATTTCAAACTGCCTGCTTGCTAAACAATTTGCTAATGATAGATTAAAATCCTCACAAAATGACGAAGAACGGGTGAAATTTGTAGAGCTACGACGCAAAGCCAAAAAGTTAATTAAGCAAAGTAAAAAGACCCTCGAGTTACATATTGCGAATCAAAGTAAAACAAACCCGAAAGAATTCTATAGTTATATCAGAAAGAAAAAAGTAGTTACTTCAACTGTTGGACCGTTAGTCGATGAAAACGGAGAATACACCAAAGACGAAGTACAAATGAGTAATGCCCTCAATACCTTCTTTGCATCAGTTTTTACAACAGAAGACCTCAGTGATATCCCTACACCATCGCCGATTCAGATTGATAATTCAGATGTTCTAAGCAATATCACCGTTACAGAGAGAGAAGTATTGAATTGTTTAGATAAACTCAAGGTAAATAAAACGCCTGGACCTGATACAATCTCGCCTAGAGTTCTAAAGGAAGCTAAGGATGAGCTCTCCAAACCACTGACATTACTATTCAATAAATCCTTGCAGTCTGGAACTATGCCTGATCAGTGGAAGCTAGCCAACGTAACACCGATATTAAAAAAAGGCAGCAAATCCCTACCCAGTAACTATCGTCCAATTAGCTTAACCTCAGTTGTATGTAAAATGCTAGAAACGGTCATACGAGACAGACTCGTAAATCACTTAGAGGAAAATAACATACTTAAAGATACTCAACACGGCTTTCGTAAAAAAACGTTCCTGTTTAACAAACCTCTTAGACTTCTTCCACGATATCCTCAACCTCTACGATGAGAGTAAAGCTGTAGATATTATATACCTTGATTTTCAAAAGGCCTTTGACAAAGTTCCCCACAAACGTTTACTGCTAAAACTAAAAGCGCATGGAATACAAGACGGTGTGTTGAAATGGATAGAAAATTGGCTCAGCGACAGAAAGCAAAGAGTAGTCATAAAGGGTAAGGCATCTAAATGGACCAATGTAAGTAGCGGGGTACCCCAGGGATCGGTACTAGGACCAATTCTCTTTCTAATTTACATCAACGACATAGATGAGGGTCTCACCTGTACAATCTCAAAATTTGCTGACGATACAAAAATTGCAAATAGCGTACTCTCAAAAGAACAAGTTGACGATATGCAACACAATCTAGATAAATTGTCATGTTGGGCCCAAATTTGGCAAATGAGTTTCAATGCAGATAAATGTAAAGTACTACATATCGGATACCTAAATGAGAAAGCAAACTATTCGATGAATGGCACTCAGCTTAAGAATGTAAACAGAGAAACCGATCTGGGAGTAACAATATCGAGTAACCTAAAACCGAGTCAACAATGTTCAGAAGTTGTTAAGAAGGCAAACAAAATAATTGGCTTTATAAGCAGGTCATTTGAGCATAAATCCAAAGAAGTTATCCTAACCCTTTACAATTCCTTAGTCCGCCCTCTTCTGGAGTACTGCGTTCAATCCTGGTGCCCTTATTACCAAAAAGATATAAACAAGCTAGAACGAGTTCAGCGTAGAGTTACCAAAATGATACCTAGCCTAAAGAACAAACCATACGAAGAGCGTCTTAGGGAATTAAATCTATTTCCTTTAACCCAGCGCAGATTAACCCTCCCAGACATATTAACTTACGAAAGTTAGGGGTTGCCCGAGCACCCGGTATTTCCTCCACAACAGTTTATCTCACACTGAGGGACCGTTAGAAGTCGGAGGAATTTGGGGTTGCCATCAGCCGACAGATTATGATCTAACTTACCTAACTTACTGAGCTCAATATGACGCATAAACTTATTATTGAGCTATTTCACTAAGTTCATGTGACTCGATCGCGTCATATGATACTTTTGGGCGAAACCGCCATATGACACGATTGCGTCATATATGACGGAGGGGGTTAAGAGGTGACTTAATTCAAGTGTTCAAAATCATCAAAGGCATCCACAATATGAACTGTAGTAAGTACTTCACTATCGACCAATCTAATTACACGCGGGGAAACGGTTGCAAAATTATTGGTAAATCTTTTAACTCACACTAATCTAAGAATTTCTTCTTCAATCGAGTTGTCAACTTGTGGAATGGGCTTCCCCGAAACGTTATAGACTGCATCACCGTTGATTCATTTAAACTCCGCCTAGACAAATATCTCGCATCAAACCCGCGACTGACTGTGTTTGTAAATGAATAACTTTATTTTATTCCCCCCTCAGTTACTAACCCATCTGTCCCCTAATAACTTCCTTATCCTGCCACGGACATTAGTTCCAGGGCAGTAATTCCCTTTCCAATGTTCCCTTACCCACTCTAACCCACTGTTTGGACACTTGATCCTCAGTGTTTTGGAGGACAAGCAACCTAGAAGGGTCACTAGACTTGTTGCTTGATTTCCTTTGTACTCCTTTGTACTCTCTCTCTCTCTCTCTCTCTCTCTCTGATGCACCTTCGCCCTTTTGAGATGATGTAATTATGATACCTGTGTAATATTTGTACTTCTCTCAATAAAACAATCATATCAAATCTCTCTCGCTCTCTCTCTCTGTTCAGTTACAGTCCCACATTATGTTTCTTTCCTACAAATTTTTCTCTCTTTATCTTCCCTACACATACAATCAGTATTTCCCTTCACAGGCTATAATCTTTTTCACACACACACACACACACACACACACACACACACTTTCTCTTGTCCCTATACATTTTCCCTACCTTCTTTCGTTTACTCGTCTACTCCTTGTTTGCTTAACCCACTTTCACTAAAATTTCTCCATTTCTCTCTTTCCCTGGCTTGTATCCATTCGGCCCCATTCAGCCAACTGTTTTAAGATGTTTATCCCCATCCAGGCGTTGATTTCTTCCTGACGAGCGATAGCGAGCCAGCATTGTATGGAGAAATCGTGCTTCGCCGGAGACATTTTTATATCGAAAAATGTACAAATTTAGCTTGATGTCAAAGCAAAAATATATATATATATGCTGGCTCGCTACCACACGCCAGGAAAATATTTACACCTGGATGGGGGTAAACGTCTTAAAACAGTAGGCTGAATGGGGCCGAATGGATACAAGCCAAAGAGAGAGAGGGAGAGAAAGAAAACAAAAGCGAGGTGAGCTCCCTTAACCCACTTTCACTCAACTTTCTCCATTTCTCTTCTCCTTCTACCCATCTCTGTTGTAGTTAACGCCCCTTTTACTACCCCAAGTGCTTTCGAAAGTCCGAGTTCTTGTTGTGGTGTCCAAAGTATATATCCAATGTTCTTCCCTTCCTTCTACAACCTTTTCTCCTTTCTTTCTCTCAGTAGCTTTCTTCTTTACTTCACTTCACTTCTTCCTTCCATAATTATCTTTTACTTACCCTTTTCCTTTCGTTTATCCATTTCTTGTCTTCCCTTCCTTTCTCTTAGTACCTTGCTTCTTCACTTCTTCCATAATGATATACACCCTCATTTCCCTTTATTCCGCCTTTTCTATCCATTTCACCTTTTTTCTTCCCTTTTACCACCCTATTTCCTTCCTTTATCTCAGTATTGTCTTCTTCTCTTCCATAATTATCTTCTACACCCTCATTTCCCTTTATTCCGCCTTTTCTATCCATTTCACCTTTTTTCTTCCCTTTTACAGCCATATTTCCTTCCTTTCTCTCAGTATTTTCTTCTTTTCTTCTCCCTTCTACATCCTCATTTCCCTCTATTCCGCTTTGTCGATGCATTTCACTTCCTTCCCTCGCCGCACCCTATCATTTTCCTCTACACCCTTATTATATTTCCCCTCTACCGTTATAACCACCCTTTTTACCCCTTTGGTCCCGTCACCAACCTCACCTTGTTATTACCGGTTGCTCTCGTGTCATTCACCCCTTTTCCTTCTTCCATACTTTCTGTCTTTAATCTCTCTCTCACTCTCTCCTATTCACACACACACTCTCTCTCTCTCACTCACCTTATAATATCCAGTTACCCTCATGTCATTCACCCCTTTTCCTTCCTACTTCCTCTCTCTCTCTCTCTCACCTTATAATATCCAGTTACCCTTGTCATTCACCCCTTTTCCTTCCTTCTCTCTCATTCACTCACTGTCTCTCCCATTCACATACACACACACACTCTCTCACCTTGTAATATGCAGTTACCCTTATGTCATTCACCCCTTTCCCTCCCTACTGTCTCTCTCTCCCTCTCTATCTATCTATCTATCTATTTTTCTATCTTTATATCTATATAGCCTATCTATTATCTATCTATCTATCTATCTAGTTACACAAGTAATTAGCATCAGGCTTAGTTCCAGAAGCTTGGATGCTTGCAAATATAGTTCCATTAGTCTCACATCAATCATAGGAAAATTGTTAGAGTCAATTATTGCTAAGAAAATTAGAAAACAACTAGAAACATTTAACTTACTTATTTTCAGCAGGAGTTTACCCAGGGACGTTCTTGCCTTACTAATTTGCTTAGACATAGGTAAGCATTGGTTTGGAAATAGGGTTGTGGACATGTGGAATAGATTGCCTAGTACTTCAACCAACTCAGAAACAATGGAAAGTTTCAAACGTAATTTGGATAGTCATATGAATGGTATTGGTTGGGTGTGAAAGGACTTTGCCTCGTGTTTGCCAGTAAGCTCTCTGTAGATTTCCGCGTTATTATGTAACTTCCTGTCATTCCTTCCCTTTCTCTCCTCCCTACTCCCATTTTATCCTCTTCTGTCACTTCCTCGCCTCCCCCCTTCCCTCCTTCTCTCCCCCTCCTCCCATTTCCGTTCTCATCCTTTCCTTTACTTTGTCTAGGTTTCCCTCGCCCTTCCTTTCTTTCTCCCTTTTACTTCCTTTGTTTTCCTTTACTGTCTATCTATGTTTCCCTCACCTTTTCTTTCTTTCTCTCCCCTATACTCCCTTTCCATTCTCTTCCTTTACTTTTCTATTCCTATCACCCCTCACGTCAGTCTTCCTCCTTTACTTTATATTTATGTTACCCTTGCTGTCAATCTTCCTCATTTCATTCCTCCATACATCCTTTACTGTATATCCTCTTGCCTTACTTACTTTTATATATTATGCGTTGTCCTTTCTTTATTGTTCTTCCTCACGTTACTCTATTTCTCACCCCTCCTCTTTCTTCTATCTTATTATCTTCTCTTGTTTGTTATCACCTCTCACCTTCTTTTGTTTCTACCCCCTCTTCCCTTACACCCCATATAACCACCCTTGTTTCCCCTTTTCCTCCTGCCACACACCTCAATATCTCATTACCAGTTACCCTCCTGTATTATTCACCCCTTTTCTCCTTATGTCTCTCTCGCTGCTCTCTCTCTCTCTCTCTCTCTCACACACACACATAACCTTATTACAAGTTACCCTCCTGCCATTCCCTACTCCTCTCTCCCCCCCTTTTATCTCTCTCTCTCTCTCTCATCATCATCATCTTATTACCAGTTACCATCCTGTCGTTTCCTCCCTACATTTTTTCTCTCCCTACTCTGCTCTCCTTCTCTCTCTCTACCTTATTACCAGTTACCTCCTGTCGTTCCCTCCCTGCTTTCTTTCCTCCCTACTCCGCTCTCCCTCTCTCTCTCTCTCTCTCTCACACACACACACACACACACCAGTTAGTTAGTCATCACTCCTGTCTTTTCTCTCATTTTCCATCTTCCCTTATTTTCTATATTGTTCCTCTTCTCTGCCCAAACTTCCCCCCATATTTTATTTTCTCCCTCAAATTTTCTTGCCTTGCCCCCCCCCCCCCCTCCCCCCCATATTTTTACGTTCTATCTATCTACTTCGCTTCTATAACTCATATATGTTTTCTCTATATTTCTAACCTAATTTTCCTTCACTTCTTCCATACTACTTCCTACTACCATTCCTTCTTCTTGTCTTACTGGCTATGCTTATAACTCAAATCAAACCTACTTTTCCTTTATTCCTTTCCTCCCTCGTGTTGTCCTTCTCTCTTTCCCTCCTCTCCCCTGGCTTTCTGTCCATGTTCCTCTTCCCTGCTCTACTTTCCCTTCCTTTCTTTCCTCCTCCATGTTGTCCTACTCGTTTCCTCTCCTTTCTCCTTGTTTACCTGATCCGCTTTACTTTCCTTTCCTTCCTTTTCCTCCCCCATATTGTCCTCGTTTCCTCTCCTCTTTCCTGCCCTCCCTTCCCTTTCTTTCTTTCCTCTCCCATGTTCTCCTACTCGTTGTCTCTCCTCTCTCCTTGTTTATCTGATCTGCCCTACTTTTCCTTCATTTATTTCCTCCTCCATGTTGTCCTACTCACCCTACTCACTTCCTCTCCTCTCTCCTTGTTTATATCTCCTGCCTTACTTTCCTCCTTTCTTCCTCCTCCATGTTGCCTTACTTTCCCTCCTTTCTTTCCTCCTCCATGTGTCCTACTCACTTCCTCTCCTCTCTCCTTGTTTATATCTCCTGCTACTTTCCTTCATTTCTTTCCTCCCTCCATGTTGTCCTACTCACTTCCTCTCCTCTCTCCTTGTTTATATCTCCTGCCTTACTTTCCCTCCCTTTCTTTCCTCCCTCCATGTTGTCCTACTCACTTCCTCTCCTCTCTCCTTGTTTATCTCTCTTGCCTTACTTTCCCTCCCTTTCTTTCCTCCCTCCATGTTGTCCTACTCACTTCCTCTCCTCTCCTTGTTTATATCTCCTGCCTTACTTTCCCTCCCTTTCTTCCTCCCTCCATGTTGTCCTACTCACTTCCTCTCTCTTGTTTATCTCTCTTGCCTTACTTTCCCTCCCTTTCTTTCCCTCCATGTTGTCCTACTCACTTCCTCTCCTCTCTCCTTGTTTATATCTCCTGCCTTACTTTCCCTCCCTTTCTTTCCTCCCTCCATGTTGTCCTACTCACTTCCTCTCCTCTCTCCTTGTTTATATCTCCTGCCTTACTTTCCCTCCCTTTCTTTCCTCCCTCCATGTTGTCCTACTCACTTCCTCTCCTCTCTCCTTGTTTATCTCTCCTGCCTTACTTTCCCTCCCTTTCTTTCCTCCCTCCATGTTGTCCTACTCACTTCCTCTCCTCTCTCCTTGTTTATATCTCCTGCCTTACTTTCCCTCCCTTTCTTTCCTCCCTCCATGTTGTCCTACTCACTTCCTCTCCTCTCTCCTTGTTTATCTCTCCTGCCTTACTTTCCCTCCCTTTCTTTCCTCCCTCCATGTTGTCCTACTCACTTCCTCTCCTCTCTCCTTGTTTATATCTCCTGCCTTACTTTCCCTCCCTTTCTTTCCTCCCTCCATGTTGTCCTACTCACTTCCTCTCCTCTCTCCTTGTTTATATCTCCTGCCTTACTTTCCCTCCCTTTCTTTCCTCCCTCCATGTTGTCCTACTCACTTCCTCTCCTCTCTCCTTGTTTATATCTCCTGCCTTACTTTCCCTCCCTTTCTTTCCTCCCTCCATGTTGTCCTACTCACTTCCTCTCCTCTCTCCTTGTTTATCTCTCCTGCCTTACTTTCCCTCCCTTTCTTTCCTCCCTTCATGCTGTCCTACTCGTTTCCTCTCCTCTCTCTCCTTGTTTTTATCTGATCCGCCCTACTTTCCCTTCCTCATTTCTCATATAATTTCTTCGATCGTTATGTCGTATACTTTATTATCTTTATTCCCTACGACCTTCTTTGCCATTATCCTTCTACATATAATCTTCATTCCCTGGTATTTCCTATATTCGAGTATTACCTTTAATTTCCCTATATCTAGCTTCTTGTTCTCTCATGTTGCTATATAATTTCCATCCCTCTTGTCTTCCCTTATATCAACATACGGCTGCATACCTCCACTTAAGCTATATATACTCAGCCAATGTGTGTTCTGAATAATTTACCGGGTATTTATCTTGCTATTATCTGCCTACACACACACACACACACACACACATACATACATACATACATACACACTTCCTCCTTTCCCTCCCTCTGCGTACCCTCATTTCCTCTCCTTCCCTCCCCTATCATCAGTTTCCTCCCTCCCTCCCTCAACAAATACATTGTTCTTCCACTGTGTGTGTGTGTGTGTGTGCAATTTGTTCTGGGTACAAAATGCGCGTACCAGCTCCAGCTCTCTCTCTCTCTCTCTCTCTCTCTCTCTCTCTCTCTCATATCCTTATTACCCGTTACCCTCCTGTCGTCCCCTCCTTGCTTTCTTTCTTCCCGCAGCAAAGATTGGAAGGCTTCTTTGCGTTGCCAAATATGAGACAAACATTTCAATAACTTCCCATCGTGATTCATTGCATTAATATTCAAGTTTATCTTGGCCATAAATAAACATACATATTAATAGGCTACATGTGTGCGTGTATAAGTGGATGACATGCTTTTCTCTCGTGTTGCTTATTTTCCTTCTTTCTTTCTTTGTTCTACAATTTGTAAACATTTACTTCTTCCATTACCAATTATGGATGCAATTATGTAGACAAATATGTATACATGTTCAGTGGAGTGCTTCAAAGTCGTATAATATCAGTATTACACTTTTTTTATATCACTTTTTTTTTTTTTTTTTTTTTCTCCGGTAAATTGTGGGGGTGAGTGCGTGAAGTGAGAGACAGTGAATGGTCTTGTATCGGGGTTCAACAGGTTACCTTGGCATGTTCTCCCGCGTTATAGTGAACAGACAGCTTAAACTACACTCACTACGCCAGTTTCACATCTACAGTATTCGTAAACTTACCAAAGTTATTAAGCCGGGAGAGATAGCGTGAAAAGCCTGGGTGATAGTGAATGCACTGAATCCCATGAGGGTTGCAATAAGCGGTTTAATGTGCATATCCTGCCTAACCGCCTTCAATAACTGCCCATTAAACTGCAACTTACGGTATATTATATGGCTAGAAACGATTACAATATCATAGACCAGTTAATAAGTAAGATTCGTGATTAAGTTATAAGTAGTAAATGTGTGGCGTTATATAGTTCATTGGTTATGATTGGATAACGGGGTTGCGACGTTGCCACACTTCCCACACACCCGTAGTCACTTCCAGTTCTCTTGCCCTGTTTTGTGACTGTTAACTGTGGCGCAGGTAGAAGAACCGCAAATATCTCGATTGATACACCTCTACAGTGACGTAACTGTAACATAGTGATAATAAATGACCCGGAGGTGATATAGAAACGAGTACATATGTGTTAGAGAATCGTGGAGCCCGTGACATGGCATTACACAGCGTACACGTGGCACAACATTCAGCTGAGCCTTGCAGGAGTACACTAGGAACAATCTTCACTCAGGGACAGTTTATTTGTGGTTCATTTGTGTTTATTTTAGACTTCCTTACACACCAGTGACAAGCATAGTTGGTTATCAAATCTCAACATGTGTGACTTGATGGTTTGTCAAGGCTAGCGAGTGTGTGATATACTGGAATGCCAGTTCATTGCATGACGTGTGTCAAGAAAACAAACTACGTGTTGGAGGGAGAAGAACAATTCTTGTGTTTGTTTATTGTACATGACATTGAATAGTACGTTGACTAAATGCATGTTTACGGTATTCATAATAACAATGAACAAATAAAATATCAGTAATTGTTCACTATGTATACACTTATTGCTATACTGTATAATTATTATGACTCGGACACTATCTCTGTGGGGACACTCCTTAAACATTCATTGCATTCCTCCTAAGAGTGTACAATATTATCCTTTATTCTTTATATATATATATATATATATATTTATTTTTATTGTACCGTGGAAACCTACTGACCATGACTACAATAATTATAATAATAATATATCGTAATATTAGGCTTCCTCAGTATGTAAACAATAATGTATGTATGTACTCTGGCAGTTATCCCATTTACTACCATATCCTTCTTAAACCTCATAAAATCCTCTAAATATATAGATATGATAAAATATGTAATACGTCGCCGGTAGAAGAGGGGTTAAGCAAATAATAATGATAAAACAATAATTAAACAACAATTAGGATGATAATGGTTTTCTTAGTATTCTTTAAGAGGGGATGGGAGTATTCCTATGTTACGCGTGACCATTTCAAACATCGATATGCAATCCACCAATGAAGATTAAGGGGAGACTGGCCGTTTGTTTGGTCTATTATTTCATTCATATTTTTTTTGTTTTTTTTAGTTTCCTCTCTAGACCTCGATCAAGCTTAGAAAAACTCCCCCTAGAAAAATGTGTACATTTTTCGGTAGAAAATGTACCGGTCGAAGGCTGGTTCCTCTTAAAATTGCAGGCTGGCTATCGCTCGCCAGGAAAAAATCGACACCTTAATGGCACGAAAGGTCTTCAAATTAACAACGGAATGGGGCGAAAGGTGTTAAAAACGCCAAACTAATGGGTGTTCACGAACGTCTTATAATCTCAAAATTAGTGGGGCTAAACATTAGGGAGAAGGGGGTCCAGGAAAACGGTGTGCCTCCCCTAGATCACCCCAATACGTGTGGTCGCTCCTGATTGGCCGATAATCTTCCTTAGAGATCCTGTAGTAAGAGAGACCGTGGACATGTTATTCCTTGGACGCCATTTTGGTGCCTTAAGGGGGAAGGGTGTATTTTTTGGTCGATTATTTCATATATGTATTATTTGTTTTAGTTTCTTCCCTAGACCTCCATCGAACTTAAAAATAAAACATCCATTAGATCCCCCGTCTAGTTTAGTTTGTACATTTTTGGGTAGAAAAATGTCCCGGCCGAAGATGGTTTCTTCCAAAATTACAGGCTCACTATTGTTCGCCAGGGGAAAAATCGACACTTAAATAGCACGAAAGTTCTTAATATTAACAAAGAAATGGGGCGAAAGGTCTTAAAATCGACAAACGAATGGGGCTAAACATGAGGAAGAAGAGGGACCCGAAAAACGACCCATCTCCCCTTAATTATCAAAGAACGAGGTTGGATATAATGTTTGATCATGTAGATTAGAATGTATATCCAAAGACCAAACTATAGACAGTCTAAAAATATCCCGTATCATCATTATTGCCGAATGTTAATTATGTGGCAATGGAGACCTGAGTGAGTGTAAAGAGAAAATAATGATCAGTGGCACCGAAATGGCGGGAGGTTGGCCGATCTCTGTTACTGTAGGGTCTGTAATGCTTGCTTATCTCTTGCGTGCTGAGTGTATGTGTGTGTGGGTGGGGGGGTTGTCGGTGATTTCGGTTCACGGTAGCTTCGGCAACAGTCCACGTATCCATCCATGGCTGTACCGGCGACGTCTTTTTTCTTTTTTCTTTTTTTGGATTCCAGCTACATTTAGACTAGTTTAGGAAGGATGTATGGGTAGCTGAACAGATGAATGGAGATAGCTTGTTGCCTTTCTGTGGGTAGACGTTCTTCCTAACCTAAATACAATCGTCCAATAGTTGCCAGAATATAATGCAAAGGATGTCACCGGTACTGAATGGGTTAATTTGTGGCTATGTGTTGTAAGTTTTGACTATTGTTATAAGGAGCGAATTTACAAGTTCAATTTAATTTTGCAATATGGCTTCAACTGTCTCAACAATTTATACTGGTACTGTATTTAACGTATAAGTTTAGTTTACTTAAGGTTAGGTTAATTGAGGATTGGATAGGAAAGTTTAGGTTTGGTGAGGTTAGATTAGGTTAAGAGGAGGTTTGTAGTTTGCTCCCTAGATCTCCATTAAGCTTAGAAAATTACCACGAATAAGCATGTTCGAGATAAATTTGTACATTTTTAGCTAGAATAATGTCCCGACCGAAGGCCGCTTCGTAATTACAGGCTTGCTATCGTTCACCAGGAAAGAATCGACACCTAAATGACACGAAAGGTCTTTAATTGACAAAGAAATGGAGCGAAAGATCTTTAAACTCGCCAAACTAATGAGGACCGACTCGCCGAGGAGCGAAGTTACCGGTACTGTAAATATCTGGGTTCTTCATTGGTCAGTGATAGTGTTATCGCGTGTGTGGGTATTGATGAACCTAACCTTGTCTGCTCTATCTCTTTATCTTTATTCATTATCTGTATTTATTATCTGGCTTATATAACGTCTTTCTTATTATGGCGTCTGGGATGGGAGCTGCCAATTACTGTTCATCTTTTCACCATACGATCGCGCATTTTCCTCCTTTTATTCTGGCTATCAGTTGACGCTTTTATTTAGCTTTGGAAAGATTTGTGGGTTCCAGACGGTTGGTTGAGATGTCACTGTCCTTATTCGTTCCCACACATCCTGCCTAATCTGTATAAATCATTCAATGTTAGCCAGAATAAAATGTTACAAATACGTTATGACACTGAAAGGGTTCACTTGAATGTTCAAGCTCTGTTGGATAGTGTAGTATTACGTTTAATGTTATAGTTACGTTATTGGCCTATAAAGGATCCATTAACTATACATTTGAATTAATGTTGTATATTTATTTCAACAGGAAAAATATCTGTAAATATGTAATAGATTATTTATCGATAAAACTTGATTTGGTGTTTTAGATTTACATACACAATGTCTGAATAACGCGAATACAATTAATATAAACTACTAGTAAAAGTAACGAGCCTAAAATACATACTAATAATACTTACTGTAGATTGATTAGTACGTTGAAAATCATGTGACACAGAAAAGAACCGAATCCAAATTTAAAAAGCATTCGTTTCGAAGCCCACCGACCGGAGCTTCGAACCTCGTTAACCAAATATGAACTTTGGCCCCGTGTAGCATTCCCCAGTGAAATATTGAAACATGCGGGTGGGTGTTTGCTTTGTGTGTGTGGGCGTGGGTGTGGTGCTGTACGTGATAGTGGGCGTGATCTTCCTGTACCGCCTCCAATACGCCCAGGAGGAGAGCATGGGCGTGAAGAGAGAGCAAATAAATAGTTATGGCGGTTCCGAAACAGCAAGCCATGACCGGTGGGTTGGGGTGAGGGAGCCGGCCTGTGCTAGAAGAAAGTAAGTACCGTATTATTTGTATTTATGTTTATTTTTTTATTGGAAAGCTAGACACACTTTTAATGGAAAAATAGAAATACGTGTATGAAAAATCCATCAACAAAATACAGTGTCGGAAATAATAATGGAAATCATTTTGGATACCGGTATATAGTAATCCCCAATGGCCAGTAGATTTGAACCTTAGACTTTCCGATAAGACCCCAGGGCGTTACCATTGCACCACTAGGACCTAAAATAAATAACTAGGATTCTGAATGATTTTAGGTCATATAATCAGATCGCGTCACTTAATGGTTACTTATCCTCGCTCCCTCCTGGCCAATTTATTCAAATTAAGAAGGATCTTTCAGAGTTAGAGGGTTAATTGAGGGTAGCATTAAAGGAGGCTACTGCAAGACTCTTCTTCTTCTTACCTCTGACCGGGTATAGGCTATCCTAGTGTTTACTAGCCTATACCCCTTTGAAAGGACATTAGCCTAACCTAACAACCTTACCTAACCTAACCTAGTATTATAGGTGGGGGCTGCCGCCCCCACACCCCCGCTTTGACTTAGATTTTTGGCGTATTTGTCTGTGAAGTGGGTATTTTTCAATTTGTTGATAACGAAAATCCTCCATGCGGACTATATGGAGAAAAATATGGCGAATCTATTGGTGCCTATTTTCCCTAATAAATTGTTTCTCATAACGTCGCACTAGTGTCCTTGAATATTATCTAATTGAGTACTAATATAACCTGCAATCCTTTGATTCCTAGAGATTCTTCCTAAGCTAACACATTTTAGGATAAATTTACAGTTATACTACCCCTATTTTGTCGCTATTCTGTTAGTACTAATGGGTTAATATTATTAGTAGTAGACTTAGTATGGTTTGATGATGCGCGGAAATGTATATTTGACTTGAAATAGATACATTGAAGTATTACAAACCTTCGCAAACTCATAAACAGGGAACGTGAGCCGGGTTTAGACCGTCGCGCACCCATAAACAGGGAACGTGAGGGGGAGTTTAGACCGTCGCGGAGACAGGTTACTTTTCGGTTAGGTTAGGTTAAGTTAGGTTAGGTTAGGCTAATGTTAAAAATACTAAAATGCGACGGTCCTCGGTATTAAACAACATTGTATATCAAAGAAAAAAAGAAAAACAACAACAAATTACCTGAAAAACTCGTATCTGATTGGTGATATTTTTTTATCAAAATACGTTTTTTTCCAGTTTCCGCGTCTGCTGAACCATCCAAAAACACGCCAAAAGGCGTGTTTTGAAGGGGGGAGGTGGTGGTGGGTAGTGGGGGAGGGGTAGTATAACTGTAGATTTACCCATTTTAGTAATATCACGGTCCAATATTTTCTGGTTAGTAATAATGATTGACCTAGCATATCATCTCGGTATCTCCGTCACTACTATAGTATATTCGCTGTAAGTAGGCGATAAATCATGACCTCTATCCTCTGACCTAGCCTATCATCTCGGTATCTCCGTCACTACTATAGTATATTCGCTGTAAGTAGGCGATAAATCATGACTTCTATCCTCTGTAACTCAAAAAGGGCTAGAGCAAATTGGCTGTAAGTTTTCACATCTATTCCGTGACTGGCTCCTCCCAAATGATAGAAATATTAGCTCGATTACTCAAGTCGTTTTATGAGTTACAGAGGTTAGAGGTCATGATTTCTCGCCGACTTACAGCGAATAGACTATAGTATACTGGTTCTAGGTATTTTTGATCTATGGTATCTTTTAATTTGTCATCAGTTAGAAATATAGAGCGAGGCTACAGACTGTTTAACCTTGCTGCTATCAGATCAAAGGAGAAACAGTAATCTATCTCCGACAAGGAAGATATCATTGAGACTATTTTGTAAGGAGTTTCAATGATAAATGGACGAGAGAGTAACGTTCCCCCCCCCCATAAGTGTTCAAATAATGCCCCCCCCCCCCCCCCCCACACACACACACACACACAAAAATAGCCCCTTTCTATAACAAAATTACTACGTACACTTCTTGACCATAAGTAAATAGCGTAATTGTTTAATCGAAGGCCTTTTTTTCTAGTTATTAAAAACGTATTCTATGGTGTATTATATGGTATATAGAAGCAATATAACTGTTAAAATTCCCTGGGAAGTGGATATTAAACCAAGTACTAGTGCGCGGTATTAGAGTAAGTCCACTGATGTTTGTTTACATTTTGGGTATGGAGCAATCTGTTGCCTACTCTAACAGCTCCGTTGTATGCGTATTTCCTTAATTGACCGACCGTAATTGTTTAATCGAAGGCCTTTTTCGTAATTGTTTAGTAGAAGGCCTTTTTTCTAGTTATTAAAAACGTATTCTATGGTGTATTATATGATATATAGAAGCAATAGAGCTGTTAAAATGACCTGGGAAGTGTATATTAAACCAAATACACAATTTTGAATAATGAGGTAAGAGGTATGTTTTTTATCACTTTTCAACCCAAGACCAGCGGGGGTCTGGGGGCGGCAGCCCCCAGGATGCCCAGGTTAGCTTAGCTTAGGTTAGGTTAGGTTAGGTTAGGTTAGGTTAGGTTAGGTTAGGTTAGGTTAGGTTAATGACCAGCTATGTAAATACAGTAGTGTATTTTTGGTTTAGTCTGTGCTCAAAAATCCATTTTCTTTAGGATTCTCTCTCCCTCCAAGGCTCCACCCTCCCACTGCTCTTAGTTTTGTATTTGGTTTAATATACACTTCCCAGGTCATTTTAACAGTTCTATTGCTTCTATATGTCATATAATACACCATAGAATACGTTTTTAATAACTAGAAAAAAAGGCCTTCGATTAAACAATTACCCCGTGGAAGATAATGGAGTCAATATGTGCTCAATTTTATAAATAATAACCTACGGACAAATGAAATAGGGTCATGGTTACCCTATTATTCCATTTAAGTATCCTATATTACAGTGTATGTTCTAATTAATTTGATAGTTAAATCCTCATCATCATATTATAGGCATTAGTAGCTAACTACAGTATATTAGCTATATATAGGCCATAAATGCTAACTTCAAAACTCTGTAACTAAAAAACGGCAACAGAAAATGGGCTGTAAATGCCCACACCTATTCCCTGGGTGACCCTTCCCAAATGGTAGAAATAATAGCTCGATTACCCTAGTCCTTTTTGAGTTATAGAGGTTCATGGTCAAAATTTATCGCCTAATTATAATGGATAGACTATAGCACTGTGGATGAGAGAGGTGAGTTTGGCAGGTTTGGAATGTGAGTGTGTGAGAGAAGTGGTGAGAGAGGGATCTGCGGGCTTACTACCAAGGTCAGGGAGTATAGTAGAATGGGCTGCAGGGGGAACGGTGATTTAAACCAGTCAGGGATTAGGCTTAGGAGAGAGAGAGAGAGTGAGAGTGAGTGAGAGAGTGAGTGTATGTGTGAGAGTCAGTGAGTCAGTGAATGAGAATGAGAGGGAGAGTGAGTGGGTTAATTTGCATGTGTGGATTAGAGTACAAAGGAGTACAAAGGAAATCAAGCAACAACAGATCTAGTGACCCTTCTAGGCTGCTTGTCCTCCAAAACACTGAGGATCAAGTGTCCAAACAGTGGTTTAGAGTGGGTAAGGGAACATTGGAAAGGGAATTACTGCCCTGCCACTAACGTGGCAGGACTAGGAAGTTAGTAGGGGACATATGGGTTAGTAACTGAGGGGAGGATAAAATAAAGTTATTCATTTACAAACGCAGTCAGTCGCGGGTTTGATGCGAGATATTTGTCTAGGCGGAATTTAAATGAATCAACGGTGCTACAGTCTATAACGTCTCGGGGAAGCCCATTCCACAAGTTGACAACTCGATTGAAGAAGAAATTCTTAGATTCGTGTGAGTTAACAGATTTACCAATAATTTTGCAACCGTTTCCCCGCGTGTAATTAGATTGGTCGATAGTGAAGTACTTACTACAGTTCATATTGTCGATGCCTTTGATGATTTTGAACACTTGAATTAAGTCACCTCTTAATCTGCGCTGGGTTAAAGGAAATAGATTTAATTCTCTAAGACGCTCTTCGTATGGTTTGTTCTTTAGGCTAGGTATAATGTTGGTAACTCTACGTTGAACTCATTCTAGCTTGTTTATGTCTTTTTGGTAATAAGGGCACCAGCATTGAACGCAGTATTCCAGAAGAGGGCGGACTAAGGAATTGTAAAGGGTTAGGATTACGTCTTTGGATTTATGCTCAAATGATCTGCCTATAAATCCAATTATTTTGTTTGCCTTCTTAACAACTTCTGAACATTGTTGACTCGGTTTTAGGTTACTCGATAGAGATGAGAGAGAGAGAGAGAGAGAGAGAGAGAGAGAGAGAGAGAGAGAGACAGACAGACAGACAGACAGACAGACAGGGCGAGAGAGACAGTGAGTGAGTGAGTTAATTTGTATGTGTGGATTAGAGATTATACTTGCTTTCATTAATTTTTGGGGGAGGTGTTTGGTGTTGGAGTGAAATAAATAGATAAATTATGTGTGTGTGTGTGTGTACTTACTTACTCTAGTTGTACTTACTCTAGTTGTATTGCGGGAGTGAGCATGCTCGTTATTTCCCGCCTCCTATATGTGTAGGTGTTATATGTATCGTTGGAATGGCTGTGGATGTGTGTGTAGTCTGTATTTTTAGCCAATTGGCGACATCGGAAACGAAGGCTTAGGGTGGATCTGTATGGTACCATTCTCACTATAGACGGTACCGTCTCGCCCGAAGGCTTAGGTAGCCATCAGCTTAGGTAGCCATCAGCTTAGGTGAACCATATGATACCCATCTCGCCTTGTACCATTTTTGCCAACCCCAGATGGGACGTCACAACGTCGTCCACTTATTCCAGGTACCTATTTACAGCTAGGTGAACTGAGGCTAACACATGAAAGGAGACAAGCCCAATTTGTCTCCGCCCGGCGGGGGATTGAACCCCCGACCCCTCGTGTGTGAGACGAGAGCTCTACCGACTAGGCTACGTGTGTGTGTGTGTGTGTGTGTGTGTGTGAGGCAATGAGTGGCGAGTGAGTATATGCCTGTACGAGTTAGGATGTGTATGGTGTGTGTTATTACAAGCAGCATCATAATTGTTGATATAACACTTGGCAGATGCACCACAGGTGATCACGTGTTAAGGAACACCTGGAGAGAGAGAGAGAGAGAGAGAGTAAACGTGTAAACGTGAGAGTGAGCAAGGGAGGAGAAGAGAAAGTGAATGAGTTGCTATAAAAAGGTGAGAGAGAGAAAGAGAGTGAGAGTGAGAGTAGGTATTAGGTTTAAAGGGACATCTGTATACTTTCATAATATTTTGAGTTAGTGGATCTTAAATAGCCGAGAGAGAGAGAGAGAGAGAGGGAGGTGTAAATGAAAGTGAGAGTTGTGCCTTAAGCTATGGACAGTATTCTGGTATCGTACCCTATGTATTATGTTTGTAGTACGGTGGCTTACCGGTTTAGTTCATGTCTTATTAATGGATGACACACACACACACACACACACACACACACACACACACACACACACACACACACACACACACACACACACACACACACACACACACATATACTGTATATATACTGTATAGACATATATATACCGTATATACACACTGTAGCCTACCTGTCACTAAATACAATCTGGTGTCTCTCTCTCTCTCTGTAGCCTACTTCTCAAATATATAGAATCTGTCGGTCCGTAAGACTCCTAAACATAAATATTTGTGATTAGGCCTACAGGTAGATAGTGATGAAAGCCATTATAGGTATGGGTACACAGTGATATGTAGCCTCTCTCTCTCTCTCTCTCTCTCTCTCTCTCTCTCTCTCTCTCTCTCTCTCTCTCTCTCTCTCTCTCTCTCTCTCTCTCTCTCTCTCTCTCTCTCTCTCTCTCTCTCTCTCTGTCTTTCACTTTTCATATTTTGGGCTTCTACCTCTTTCTAAATTTAAATCTTGACCACTTTGCTTGGATCATAAGGTCTATTTGGTCAATGTAAGCTATTTGTGTATATATCTCTCCCTCATTTATTGTCACAAGTTACCCTGTGAACGCAGTATCTTGCAACCTTATCACAGGAAATTATCTCTTTTGTACCAATTTGCCTATGAGTAAAATAACCTATGATAATCCTGGCCAATCACCCGATTAAATTAATATATGTACTGTATCACTGTCATTGACTGTATTGTGTCTAGTTTGTGGGACGGTAAATGATGGTTATTAAGTCTATGCAAGTCCCTCTCCTTATGTCACCGCCGCTAACCTGCTTCTAGTCACGTATCTCAAACTAACTAACGCCTCCCTCCCCACCTTCCACTCACTCTCACACACACTCTCTCTCTCTCTCCATAGTGAACCTGTAATTTTGGAAGAACCGGCTCTCACTAGGAATACAACACGCAACCATGGCTGGGAGTTAGAATTGAAGAGGTTCAGCACTAATATATGTGGACACTTTCACATATATGATCTTTTCTACCTGGAACACACTTTCCTTATAAGTTGTAAATAGGTCTTGCGTATAGCATTTCAAGAGGAGAGTATATAGTATTTTGCTCACGCTACAATGATGGTATAGTACCCTTCGAAGTACCGGTATCTCTTTCCACTTAGAGTATCTCCCCGAAATGAACTGCAGTCTTCGAGATACTAACTATTCCTTGTGAGTCTCTCTCTCTCTCTCTCTCTCTCTCTCTCTCTCTCTCTCTCTCTCTCTCTCTCTCTCTCTCTCTCTCTCTCTCTCTCTCTCTCTCTCTCTCTCTCTCTCTCTCTCTCTCTCTCTCTCTCTCTCTCTCTTCCCCATGTATATATTCACCTCCCAGTCATGTCGCCCTCTTGTCTGCATCCATTTCTAAATATTGTGTTATTTTATTATTGTATCCTCCAAATCAAGTTCCCCTCCCACACAACAGACTACAGTGGGTCCAAAATATAGCGTCACATTTGTCCCTTATGTTTCGATCTTTCACACTCCTGTGGTAATATCTGCTGGATTATGAATTAAAATGTAAAACTTGCAAACTAAACAAACCAAAACTGGGACAAAGACAATATAAAGTCAAATTAACTTATCAAAATCGCTATGTGGAAACAACGCTTACTAAAATAAAATGTATGAAATAAAAGAACACAATCCACCACATAGGGTGTACATTACTACATGAGCAAGTTAATCTGTTTCCTTATACACATTATACACATTAATTAACCAGTTATGATAATCTTCCTTCTACATGACTTGATTTAAACTTGGGGCCAACTGTAAATAGTCCAGCTTACAATTCAGCTTGAGTTACTCCCATGTGACAAGTACAGCCTCGGTCATAAGTAAATGTCCGACCTTAAACCATCAATTTTGATTATCTATCTCTATAATAAAACGTAAGCGAAACTTCCTAACACAAATAAACAAAGCCTGTATATTAAATTCTCTTTCATTTGTGTTGGTAGTTTAATGGTTTAGATGCTTATGTTCTGGGTGTGGTGTCCCGAGTTCGAAGCCCGGGAGGACCATATGGTTTCATTCGTTTATTCATGTGCATTGGGGGTTTGTAATTGATGATTGATGTTAAGAATGGGGTGTTATTTAATTACTAGATAAAAGTAAAGTATGTATTATCATTGTGGTATACATGACTTTTGAGCGTGACTGTACATCCCAGGCTGCCAGGTGTCATGTGCTCTCCTGTCATGCCATGTATGTGCCCTCCTGCCATGCCATATAGAATGTCATGCCTGGCCGGGTGTGTCATTGGGTTCCTGTCATGCACGGGGGCGTATGAACTGTATCGCTATTTAAGGGGAGATGGGCGTATTTAGTTCATCATTTATGTATCTTTATATTTGTGTACTAGTTTCCTCCCTAGACCTCCATCAAACTTAAAAAAAAACATCCATTAGATCTCCCTTCTAGATTAATTTGTACATATTTGTATTAGTTTCCTCCCTAGACCTCCATCAAACTTAAAAAAAAACATCCATTAGATCTCCCTTCTAGATTAATTTGTACATATTTGTATTAGTTTCCTCCCTAGACCTCCATCAAACTTAAAAAAAGCATCCATTAGATCTCCCTTCTAGATTAATTTGTACATATTTGTATTAGTTTCCTCCCTAGACCTCCATCAAACTTTAAAAAAAAAAACCCACATCCATTAGATCCCCCTTCTAGATTAATTTTTACATTTTTCGGTAGAAAAATGTCCCAGCCGAAGGCCGGTTCTTCCTAAATTACTGGCTCACTATCGTTCGCCAGGAATAGAATCGACACCAATATAACACGAAAGGTCTTAATATTGACAAAGAAATAGGGCTAGAGGTCTTGACAAACTAATGGGGCAAACATCTTAAAATCTGAAAACGAATTGGGCAAAACACGAGGGAGAAGGGGGCCTAGAAAAGCGACCCATGCCCCCTTAACATTGTCGATCACATGAAGACTATTGTATGGAATCGTGTGTATGTAATTTACTGCCTGTACAGTCGAGAGCATAAATGGCGACACACCCATTTGAAGCAGTATCGAACACAAATGAGATAATACAATGGTTTAGTATATCCCAGATGCCTCGGAACTTGGCTTTGAAGGGTCATATATTCGAACTGGTGTAACCTACTGTATATGTTCAAGGCTGTAACTTAGGTATATAATTAATGTGTACTATATATATATATATATATGTTAGTAAAGCCAGGTAATAAATTTTCTTTAATACATACGAGGTTGAAAGAAATGGCAATTTCTGCGTTGGAAATTTTATTATTCAAAGTTTCCAGGTCTCTGATGAGTTTTCGCTGGGTGGCAGGAAGTAGATGAAGGAGATGAGCAAAATTCATGGTGGTACAGGGTTACATAAATGTACATGATGATACAGGATATACGACGCGTTTCACTGGACAACCAGCATTATCAAGTAAGGAAGGAATGATATAAAAGGTAAACAGGAAGGGTATATATAGAGGGTGGAGGATCAGAGGAGGCGGAAAACAGGGGGCAAAAGTCTGCTATTGGTGGAAGCGTAAATTAGGAGAGAGAAAGGGGTTAACCGCTTCACGCATGCGCACTGGATGCGGGATGGTGGTCAGTAGGTGGGGTCGAAGCTGATTGGCTGCGTGTCGAGGGGCGTGGCCTAAGTTGTGTGGCGCCTGCAGAAGACGAAGCTGAAGGAGGTAGCGCGGGGGGCTGCGTCAAGGGCACCGGGGGGCGAGGAGGGGTGTTAGGCCCTGTAGGGTAGTGCCTTTTGGCAGAAGGAAGGATCTGAAGGTCCAGAGTTTGGTTGTTGATGTTGGGATGTAAGGCTTGGATATATAAAGCTTCGAGTATAGGTAATCTCCTTGGGTCACTTTCTTTATCGAGTATGGTGGTGTGTTTCTCTAACTCGTTGCGTGTGAGGTGAGGGTGGTTAGGGGTGAGATAGTGGTCTTTGATGGCTCCAGCCTGAAGGTGAAGAGTTAACCGACGTGAAAGACGAGTCTGCGTCATACCAATATAGGAATGAGGTCCACAGTCCTCATAATTACAGGTATGTTGGTAAATGACGTGATCGTCGGTCATCGGGCTCTTTATCTTGGTGGAGGCTGGTTTGTTGCGGAGAACGAGGTTGGAGGTCTTGGGGGATTTGTAATAAATTATTAATTTGATTTTGTTTTCCGGGTTGGTTGGGTGGACATGCTTGGAGATTATTTCTTTTAAGACGGCCTCGTCATTTTTGTGTTCAGAGGACATGTAATTGCGGTAGAAGATCTTAATTTCATTGGGGGGGTCAATGCAGAAATTGCCATTTCTTTCAACCTCGTATGTATTAAAGAATATATATATATATATATATATATATATATATATATATATATATATATATATATATATTATGTACAGTAGGCATGATTAATCGTATAGCCTAGGGGGCATAATTCCCTTGGTTATTGTGTGTCATATTCAGAGCATCATAAAATAAAGTGTTGTAAGATACTAGGGTGTCCTGAAATGTCGCAACGTGTCATAATATGCGGTTATACTTATAATGCTTCTTGTCGGTCTAGTCTAGGTGAGACTTCCGACACTATAGCTAACAGAGATCAGACTACCTATTACTGTGACGCTCTTCTAGATAACCACAATACACAGCTAAACATGGAGTAGGAGAGATAACTGGGGAGAGTTATAATTGATATATTCTAACGTGTGTGATTGTGATTCTAATTGACACATGGATAAATCAGATGGGTGTGTGTGTGTGTGTGTGTGTGTGTGTGTGTGTGAAGATTAATGAGCTATACTTTCAGTTTATATGCAATCCAACTTCCAAGAGTCTGTATCGCAGAAGATGGGTTATCTGTAGTCTGAAACGTTAGAGAATAAACAATTAAATATCTTGCCTTCCTCTTCCCTATCATCCAAATGTATCCACTTATTTCTATGCATCAATTACACTTTGTAGTAAAGTTGTGTTAAGTGGGGATGGTTCACGTTTTGGTCGATGTTTTCATTTATTTATTATTTTTCTAGTTTCCTCGCTAGACCTCCCACCAAACTTTAAAAGACGCCCCCTAGACCCCCTTTCAAGATAAATTTGTAAATATTTTGGTAGAAAAATGTCCCTCTTACATTACCGGCTCGCTATCGCTCGCCAGGAAAAATTCTACACCTAAATGGCAGGAAAGGTCTTACAATTGACAGAAATGGGGCGAAAGTTCATAAAATCACCAAACTAATGGGCTAAAGATGAGGGAGAAGGGGGTCTAGAAAAGCGACATATCTCCCCTTAATTATTTTGATTACCGGTCATCTCGTAGTTCATATAATTAATATAGACCTCCCAAGTTGTGTACTGTAATTAAACACATTGGTTTATTAGGAATTCAGCGTCATATAATTATAGTATATATTAGAAAAATTACTGCTGTTTATTGCTTTGAATTAAACGGATCTATCCTATATTTGCTGTTCTTAAACTTCGGAGATGATGTTGTTAAACCTTGGTAGATCAGACCCCACCTTCCTTTGGGTTCATATAATAGTGACCTATTGTTGTTTAAATGTTTTTAAAGTCGACTAACTAACGCCTAAGATTTGTGAAAATAGATAAAAACTTCCCATGGTAATTTTGGGCGGTATCTTGACCGTTCGGCTGGCTCAGTTGATAGCGTGCCTGGTTCCCATCTTGAAGGTCTCGCGTTCAATCCCCGCTCAGATTGAAAAGTTTTTCTGGGATACAGCCGGCGGTTACCATCTCCCCATGAGCAAGGAGGATGGGTAATGGTCTCTGGTAGACTAAAGAAAGCCAAGCGCTTGTGAATCCTCGAAGGAGGAGATACGGGCGCTATATAAGTAACCAGAAGATTATTATTATTATTATGTGAGGCACGAGGTATAAGTAGTCATTCACAATTACTCAAAAGTTAATAATGTATGTTTATGTACAAAGTGGAGGTTGTAGCCAAATTAACGTACGTTTAAATTTATTCCAGCATTTATAAGTAATTATGTTTACGCACTGACAGACATACATTGATGGTCACATAATCAAAGCAAATCCCTATATATATTTGTAATTTAAATATCTGTAGTTGCACTACTCTCTATTTACTGAAAGGGTTTGTACGAGATAAGACCTAGATGTGAACAGTGGACTGCCGCTAAGCATCACATCTCACACATTAGAGAGAGAGAGAGTGAGAGTGAGAGAGAGAGAGAGAGAGAGAGAGAATGCGAGTGAGTGAGTGAGAGTGAGAATAGCTTAGTCTATGTCTACTGAAAGTGTTTGTAATAGCGAGCAGCCGTAGTAGTGAGCAGAGTCTACAGATATATCTGTAGACTGTGGTAGTGAGGAGGAGAAGGAGGAGTGTTGGGGTTATGAGTCAGCGGTAGCGGGATACCACGTAACACACCGGTATCCTCTGTCACGTACACACACACACACATATTATATAAAAGTAGATAGGTAGATGGATGGATAGATGGATGGATGGATAGATAGATGGATATATAGATAGATACATGGATAGATAGATAGAGTTAGATAGATATATAGCTATATATAGATAGATAGATATATAAATAGAGAGAGAGTGAGAGAGAGAGAGACAGACATGAGTGAGTGAGTGAGTGTGAGTGATTGATTGTATGCATGTGTGTGTTGGGATATGAGTCATCAACGGTATCAGGCTAGCAGCACGTACAACAACACAGATACCGGTATAACCCCCTTCCACACCAACACTATACACTCTCTAGTTCAACATAATATCACTTTGGAACTAGACAAAGAATATAATAGACAATACAATGAATACATACGTGGAAGTCTAATTGATGATGGTCCTTAAGGGGGGTCACTGTTTTTTTTTGTTTAGCTTTCTCTCTTTCCCTGGCTTGTATTCATTTGGCCCCATTCAGCCAACTGTTTTAAGACGTTTATCCCCATCCAGGTGTCGATTTCTTTCTGGCGAGCGATAGCGAGCCAGCATTGTATGGAGAAATCCGGCTTCGCCGGAGACATTTTTCTATCGAAAAATTTACAAATTTAGCTTGCTGTCAAAACAAAACTATATATATGCTGGCTCGCTACCGCTCGCCAGGTAAATATTGACACCTGGATGGGGGTAAACGTCTTAAAACAGTAGGCTGAATGGGGCCGAATGGATAAAAGCCAAAGAGAGAGGGAGAGAAAGAGAAAACAAGCGAAGTGGGCTCCCTTTATGATTAGTATTATACCGGTACAGTCACTCATAAGAATTCGTGGACCCTCTTACGTTTTCTTTATGCAAATGTAACCATCTAGATAAGTGTTTAAATGTATCATAATTGTTTATTAATACGTATATATAGTGGTGCAATTGATATATGCAAATTACATCCATAAATTAATTTTCAGAGATATACGTGTATAATAAAGAGTGAGGTCCAGGCATTTTTATAAGTAACTGTACGTCTAGTTTACCCATACGTCCGATTGTTATAGAGCCACATCTACTGAAGTTATTTTGTTTATGTATTTTTTTAAGTTTGCGCCCCAGGCCTATATCAAGCTTGAAATAACATCAAGAAACCCCTTCGAGATATTTTTGTACATTTTTCGGTAGCAAAATTTCCAGCCCTCTTCCCCCTTCGTAGATTCCTTACTTATCTATCATCCTATGTATTTATCTACCCATCTACCTACCTACCTACCTATATGATATCAGCTCTCCTACCGGTACTCTTTATTTGTCCAGCTCTTTCCCCTCCATGGACACTTTACCTAGCTACCTCTTTATCTAACCACCCGCCCACCTACCCACCCGCCCACCTACCTACCTGTATATCTACCTACCTATCTATCTATATAATTACCCATATACCTGCCTATCTATCGACCCATCTACCTACCTATATAGCTACCCATCTACCTACCTATATATCTACCCATCTACCTACCTATACTCTACCCATCTACCTACCTATACTCTACCCATCTACCTACCTATACTCTACCCATCTACCTACCTATCTATCTACCTATATATCTACCCACCTATATTACCCATCTACCTACCTATATATCTACCCATCTACCTAGCTTCCTTTATGATATCACTTCTACTCTATATTTCCCCCAGCCCCTTTTTACCCTCTATGGACACCCTACCTGTATATTTATTTATCTATCTACCTTCCTATATATCTACAAATCTACCTACCTATCTATATATTTACCCATCTACCTACCTATCTAGTATCTACCAATATATATACCTACCTATATAACAACCCATCAACCTACCATTATATAACAACCCATCAACCTACCATTATATAACAACCCATCTACCTAACTATATATCTACCCCTCTACCTACCTATCTACCCATCTACCTATACGATATCCCCTCCCTACTCTCATTTTTCCCAGCTCCCTTCCTCCTACCCTCCCTGGCTACCTTACACCACCAACCGCGGTCTTCCTATGATGTAACACTCCGGCAGCCTTCTGTCGGTCGGTCTGTCTGTCTCTGTCGCCTAGCAACTGCTGGATGAAAGGAGGGAGGGAGAAAGAGAGAGAGAGAGAGAGAGAGAGAGAGAGAGAGAGAGAGAGAGAGAGAGAGAGAGAGAGAGAGAGAGAGAAGGTGGAAGGTTAACGGAGGAAACTCGAGAGAAGGGGAGAGAGAGAGAGAGAGAGAAAGAGAGAAAGAAAGAGAGAGAGAGGGGAGGTGGAAGGTTAACGGAGGAAACTCGGGAGAGAGAGAGAGAGAGGGGAGGTGGAAGGTTAACGGAGGAAACTCGAGAGAGAGAGAGAGGGGAGGTGGAAGGTTAACGGAGGAAACTCGGGAGGGAGAGAGAGAGAGAGAGAGGGGAGGTGGAAGGTTAACGGAGGAAACTCGGGAGAGAGAGAGAGAGAGAGAGAGGGGAGGTGGAAGGTTAACGGAGGAAACTCGGGAGAGAGAGAGAGAGAGAGAGGGGAGGTGGAAGGTTAGCGGAGGAACTCGGGAGAGAGGAGAGAGAGAGAGAGGGGAAGGTTAACGGATAACTCGAAGAGAGAGAGAGAAGAGAGAGAAGGGGATTGGAAGGTTAACGGAGGAAACTCGGGAGAGAGAGAGAGAGAGAGAGAGGGGAGGTGGAAGGTTAACGGAGGAAACTCGAGAGAAGGGGAGAGAGAGAGAGAGAGAGAAAGAGAGAGGGGAGGTGGAAGGTTAACGGAGGAAACTCGAGAGAGAGAGTGCTTGAGTGAGTGAGTGAGTGTGTGTTTGAGAGAGAACCATATACTACACCGTACTAATATTTCCAATCATAATACAAATATTAGATACATAAACTCAACAAGAACCCCACGAAACAAGAAGCACTAGTTTAGCTTTGATAACATGTCAACACTTCATAGAACACCGCAACATGTCAACACTTCATAGAACACCGCAACATGTCAACACTTCATAGAACACCGCAACATGTCAACACTTCATAGAACACCGCAACGCCGAGTCAACCTGGACATGTAAACCAGGGAAGTCTTATTACAACGGGTCGACTGGGACCTGTGCTCTCCTGCATAATTTAAGGTGGCACTAATTAAACAAATATTTAACAAGACCTCTTTCCCTCTCCCCTACTAATTACGGGCAGATTTTTTGTAATTGTTTATTTATTTGTTTAATTATATTTTCCTTCTCTAGACCTCCATCAAGTTTAAGAAAATACCCACAAGACTCTCCTCCGAGGTAAATTTGTGCATTTTTCAGTAGAAAAATGGCACGGCTGAAGGCCCATTCTTCCTATATTGCAGGCTGGCTATCGCTCGCCAGGAAGAAAACATTAACGGATTGAAGTCGCCAAACTAATAGGGCGAATGTTTTAAAATCTTAACACTAATGGGGCTAAACATGAAGAAGGGGCTCCAGCTGCCCCTCCCCCCTCTCTCTTTCTTCCCTATTTCAACCCCTCTTTCTTTTAACCCCTCCTTTAGATATAGATACATACATGGAGAGAGAAAAAGGAGAGTTAGAGACTTGACTTGGTAACCTTCATTTACCGCCAGATATAATCGGAAAGGTCAACAATAAATAAAATCTCCCGCAATAAATTTCAGTGAGGCAGTAAATCGTCGCATCTAGTCTCGTAAAATAACCAGTAATATGCCATGGCGAGAGAGGGAGAGGGAGAGAGAGAGAGAGAGAGAGGGGGGGGGGGGGTCAGTTAGCTATAGAAAAGAATGATGAAATCTAGACAACTACTAAATTATACAAGAAGTAGGGAAGGTAGGAAAGAGTGGAATATAATACAAATACAAAATTATGCTATGCCTTAAAAAACAAAACAAAAAAAAAACAGATATCATCTGAACGAGTAACTAGATTCATGTTAGAGGGGGGTAGACGGAAATTTAAATGGTAAATGCTGATGAACATGCAGTAATTCGTTTTAAATTTGGCCTGAGAACCCTTTAACCACTGAAGTAAAAACTTGGAGAACCCTCAAACATAAAACAATACCAGTACAAAATCCTTGGAAACATAAATATGACACGTAAAATTATGTAGGTGTCTTCAATCTTGTACAGCTGATATAGGAGGGTGAGGGGATAATGAGGAAGGGGAAGGAGAGGAGAGGGAGAAAAGCGAGAGTGAGGAGGAGAGGCAGCATATGAAGGAGGAGGAGAGGGAGAAAGAATACGAAAGAGGAGGAGGAGAGGGAGATCAGGGAGAATGAGGAGGAGGAGAGGGAGAAAATAGAGGAGGAGAAGAGGGAGAAAATGAGGAGGAGAGGGAGAAAAAAGAAGAGGAAGAGGAGAGGGAGAAAAAGAAGGAGGAAAATTGATGACAAGAGGGAGGGGAGGAAGTGAGCATGAATAGGGGGAAGGGAGAGAAGGGGAAAATGGCGAGGAAGAGGAAGAGGGGGAGAAACAATAGAAGGAGGGGCAGAACAAGAGAAAGAAGAGAACCAAATGGAAGGAGAGAACAGTACAAAGGAGAGTGAGTATGATGTTCCCAACCATTCTCCTACAATAACTGCACCGATCCCAAATCTCTGTCCGGCCTAAAAGCTCACAGTATGCCCAGGGTGTTCGGTATGACTTGTCTCTCGTTGTCTTTTAGCAGTCGTCCTTGTAACATCACACGTCTTCAGTAAATTACTCATCTTGTCTCTAATATTACCTGTACTTTGTTATTGGCTCGGCACTTTGTCCATCTCGTTCAGAACACATGTATACTCTGACTAGAAACAGGACAATTGGAGGGCAGAGTGGTTGGCTGACCTTCTCTTTACTTCTATAACACAAAACAAAATATTTCATATCAGCGATGATAGAGGGCAACGAAAGGATGAGTGAATGAAGGACCACTGCTTGTTATGGATTCGCTAGTGACTTTTAATCCCCTAGCCAATGCAATCCTGATTGCCAGCAGTAATCTCTCACTACTGGTACTCTGAAAGCAACAACAACTATCTGTTTGGTGGACTTAATCTCCTCGTTATACATATTCTTGAATATCACAACAATCTCTCTTGCTTCCTCAGGCGAGTATGGTCAAAATGAAAGTCGTATTTCCTTTCTGGCTGTAAACCAAAGTGATACTTATATGGTAACTCAATGACTTACTATGTTGATGATATTATTATTTGATGAATGACAACAGATACCGTAAGTCCAAGGTATAGAGAGTGGAAGGAAGGGTAGAAGAGAATGTAAAGTAGGAATAGAGGAGAGAAAGAGGTGCTGAGCCATCAACTGGCTATTTTGGGGTGCTTCAATTAAAGTTTTTATCTCCGGGGGCGACATATTTCAAACATGAAGAAGATCAAAAGAGCTCTGGCAGGGTGACAACTTCTTTTGACTTTCAGTGGGTGTGTCCAGGATGACAGGAGTGGTCTCATCGATAACTTAGTACATATAGTTAATATAATCTCCTGTTTTGGGCTCCCATTCTTCATCAATTTTGTTTTGTGTCCGTATAATTCGAGGTAGTAAAGGCAGCAAGGAAGGTTAGCACATTTTGGGGCTGAAACAGGTGCTTCTAAATGATGGTAGCAAGGGTAGCTCTGGCATCACCATTGGATGCTTGGCTTGTTCCATAATACCTAAGGCAGCCTACAGGAGTCTCGGTTCTGTAAGTGTATGATGTATCTGTCCTGGCTGAAGTCGACCTCAGTGGCGGTGATCCTCAAATATTTCAACAGGGTTCTGGCATTATACTTGTCCATCTACCTCTGAACTCCTCTCTTTTATTGTATCTTCATGGTGCTGACATCGTCACAATATTGGCTGGCTTATTATAATACAAATGGAATTAGTGAGTAGTTTATTGACAGGGAAGGAAGTCTGACACTACCAGGGAATGTACTCTGGGGTGTCACAGGAGAACTGTTGTTACCTTTTGCAGACGCCAAAGTAGCAGTGTTCCGTAGGTGTCACTGCAGGGAATACTGGCCTCAAAGAATCACAGAGCATCTTGGGTTGATGTAAGTTTCATATGGGGTGATGACAAGGTGGCGGCAGCAACATGATGCCAAAGACTGACATGTGGGAACTAATATATGTTTCTGTCCCCGTGTGGCGGCCATGTCACTCAGATATGCAGCTCACATTGCAGGAGGGAAGTTAGATCTTTGAGAGTCGGTGTAGGAATGACAGATCGGTGGACAGCAGGTAGAGGAAAGGTAAAATATGAAGAAGTAGGGAAGAGAAAACTTACTCATTAACTTGCTCCACTGTAAGGCAAGTTAATAGAACAAGAGGATACAAAAGGTAGAGAAACATAATGAGATGGCAAAGAAAGGATAGAAAGCAATAAATATCAATTTAGCATAAGAAGTTAAAGAAGAAATAGGACAAATAAAGAGGGGCAGTTCAAGGTGAATAGGAACGAAATGGAATGGAATGGAGTGGAAAGGAATGGAATGGAATGGAAGGATAGGGAAAGGAAGGGAGGGAAAGAAAGGAAGGGAAGGACAAGGAAAAGGAGGGAAAGGAATGACAAGTAAAGGGAAGGGAGGGAAGGAAAAGGAAAGGAAGGGAAGGAAAGGAAGGGAAGGAAAAGAAGGGAAGGAAAGGCAAGGTAGGGGAAGGGAAAGGAAAGGGAGGGAAGGGAAGGAAAAGGAAAGAAAGGAAAGGGATAGGAAGGTAATAAAATGGAAAGTAAGGGAATTCAAGGAAAGGGAAGCGAAGGGAAAAGGTAGGAAAGGAAAAGGAATAGCAGGGTAGGAACAGGGCCTCATCGATTTGCTCCTTTACGAGGCTATTTGGAGGGAAGGAGGCAGGAGAACAGATGGGCTGGTAATGAGGGTGGGGGGGAGGAGAGAAGGAGGGGCCAGATGAGAATTGATAGCTGCAGGAAGGGGAGGAAGTGAGGGTCTGAATAGGAGGGAGAGAGAGAGAGAGAGAGAGGGAGAGGAGGGAGAAAAAAGAGAAGGGGGGAGTATTGATGGCTTTTAGGTAGAGGAGGAAGTAAGGGCTGCATAGGAGGAAGGGGGAGGATAATAAGAGACAAGAGAAAGAGGAGGGAGGAGGAAAAGAAAGAGAAGGAGGAGGGTAACAAGAAGGACGACAGCAGGAGGAGGAGGAGGAGAAGAGGAGAGTACAACATAATTATATGGAAACCTAGCAACAACAGTTATGCCTCTTATATCTGGTGACCGGCCAACTCAACCAGTAGACCATTTCAACCAGTAGCTCTCAACCAGTACCAAATCAACCAATACGGTTAGGTTAGGTTAGGTTAAGTTAGTACTATATTTTGGCACTGGTTTGGTTGGTCTGGGTTAATTTGGCACTGGTTGAGAGCTACTGGTTGAAATGGTCTACTGGTTGAGATGACTTGGAACCCTTATATCTATCTTATGAAACACAGTAAACTATAATTATAATTTATATGCAGATGAAATCAATGACATAGATATTATAGAAATGTTTGAAAATAGAACTAATACCGTACTTACTCAAACACACCGTAGTCTAATATCTCATGGGCGTTATGTGAGCTAAGTACAAAACACTGAAAGGATACGACGAGTAAATACATGAGTACAGGAATCCTCAGCAGTACCTCCTCTGAAATTGAATACACTCTACTAGCCCATTGCTCGACCATTATCCTTATCATGTATAATCTGTGTAGAGCAATATGCGGGTGTGATGAATGGGAAGTGCATGCTGGTGGTTTGATGAATGATCTGTGAAGGATAAAGGGTGTTAGTCATTTGTGAACGTCGTCAATCCAGAGAGAGAGAGAGAGAGAGACAGAGACAGAAAGAGAGAGAGAGATAGATAGATAGAAAGAGAGAGAAATGAGGAATAACAATTAGATACAGGAAGTAGTATTCGACGATTATTCAAAAGAATACGAAGCAAAACGAAATAACTATACCAAAGAAGACCGACAACAATGGGAAACGGAAAATATAATAGAAATATATATGAATAATTAAATAGCCCGAACCTTGGTCATTACTAAACCCCGTGTATATATACCTATAGTAAACACTAAAATAAGACAAATACATACAAACCATATAAAATGAGAAGGAGGAAACAAAATATGGAACGATTGACAGAAACAGGAAGTGATACAAAGATGAACTGATTGACTGGAGAGTGAGAGTGTGTGTGTGAGTGAGTGAGAGTGAGCTAGATTTAGAGTGAGTGAGATAATAATGGAAGAGGGGAAAGGTATACTATAGGGGAGATAAGGAAGGTATTATAATTAGCAAGGGGACAGATGACAGAGGCACACCTACGAACATAATGAGAGAGAGAGAGAGAGGCGGGGAAAGTATAGGAGATAAGGATACGAAAACAGAGAGAGAGAGAGAGAGATAGATAGATAGATAGATAGATAGAGAGAGAAGGGGGGGAAGTAGAGGAGATAAGGATACTACAACAGAGAGAGAGGGAGTGAGTTAGTGACTGAGTGTGATTGAGTGAGTGTGTGTGCGTGCATGAATGTTGTGAGGAATGAAAGAAGAGTGAACGCATATGGAGAACAAGAACGAAATTCACACATTTAGATAAGAGAGAGAGAGAGAGAGAGAGAGAGAGAGAGAGAGAGAGAGAGAGATAAAAGATAAGGCCGTATCTGTACAGAGGGGGAAAGTTAAAGAGGGTAGGCCTATTGGTCCAGGTTATTTGGTTTAGTTTAGGTATCGGGTAGACTAAACAATGGGGGGTTTCACAAGGACCGTCTTTCTCTTATGGTTTGGTCGATTCCTTTAAGGGAGCCCACCTCGCTTTTGTTCTCTTTCTCTCCCTCTCTCTTTGGCTTGTATCCATTCGGCCCCATTCAGCCTACTGTTTTAAGACGTTTACCCCCATCCAGGTGTCAATATTACTGCGAGCCAGCATATATATATTTTTGTTTTGGCAGCAAACTAAATTTGTACATTTTTCGATAGAAACATTTCTAAGGCGAAGCCGGATTTCTCCATACCAATGCTGGCTCGCTTTCGCTCGCCAGGAAAAAATCAACACCTGGATGGGGATAAAAGTCTTAAAACAGTTGGCTGAATGGGGCCGAATGGATACAAGCCAGAGAGAGAGAGGGAGAGAAAGAGAAAACAAAACCGAGGTGGGCCCCCTTAAATTAGTGCAGGGTCACAGAACTCAAACGTGGCATTATTGCGTGTTTTGAAAGGGTTAGTTATATACATTACCGGTACCTTATTCCGTTACCCACGTGTTTACTGTGTCACTCGTATAAAGACCTTTCGATTCGTAAGTTTATTTTGACAACAATTTAATAATATGAATTTTTAAGGGGCTAGTCCTTGTTTTGATTAATTAATTTATTTAATTTTGAGTTTCCTCGCTAGACCTCCACCAAGCTTATAAAAAAAGACCCCCTACGCCCCCTTTCAAGATATATATGTACATTTTTCGGTAGAAAAATGTCCCGGCCAAAGGCCAGTTCCTTCAAAATTTACAGGCTCACTATCGTTCGCCAGGAAAAAATCGACACCTAAACGGCGCGAAAGGTCTTAATATTGAAAAAGTAATGGGGCGAGAGGTCTCAAAATCGCCAAACTAGGGAACGAACGTCTTAAAATCACAAAAATAATGGGTCTAAACATGAGAGAGAAGGGGGTCCAAAAAAAGCGAGTACCTCCACCTTAATATTTTCAAGAGTAATCTCTCTCTCTCTCTCTCTCTCTTTGTATACGATGAAATGTGAAATAGCTCTCTCTTATTCACCACAAACACACACACACATTGACCCTCCTACTCACCTCGTCCATTATAAATCATAGCTTCCTGGAAAATCTGTGTGTTCAGTGATTTTATAATGAAGGCTTTAGTGATGGTGGTGGTGGTGGTGGTGGTGGTGGTGGAGGGTGGAAAGGAATTGGTGGTGGTGGTAGTGGTGAAATATGAAATGGTGGTGGATGTGGTGGTGGTGGTGTAGGAAATGGTGGTGGTTGTGATGGTGATTGTGGTGTAGGAAATGGTGGTGGTAGTGGTGGTGGTAATGGAAATGGTGGTGCTGATGTTTTTTTATTGTTTTATATTTTATTTTTGTGAGTGAGGGATACAAAAGGCAGAACTGCCTGTAGCGAATGCCTCCCCCAGAGTTGAAAGAGTGATAAGGCCAAAATAAAGGGACGCTCCAGCCAAAATGCCTGGACACACGGAGTTTGAAGCAATTTAAGTCATAGGAAGAGTCTGGGAGAGAGTTCCAGAGCTCAGCAGTTGAATAGAAGAAAGACTGAGAATAGCATTTCACTCCTGGGTTGGAGAGTTGCACAGAGTTGGGGTGGGATTGTGTTGCAAGACGTGTACTACATACCCTACTTAGAGGAGGTGGTATACACTGGGAAAGCTCTGAGGAACACTGATTATTATAGTAGCTATAGAATAGCGAGAGAGATGCAACATTGCGGCAAAGAGAGAGAGAGAGAGAGATTGCAGAGAGTTGGTGAGTGGTCGGGAGTTAATGATACGAAAGGCTGTTCTTTCTACTTTGTCTAGGAGTGTGGTGTGAGAGGATCCTCCCCACACATGTGAATAATACTCAATACAAGGACGCACTGTGCAGGGCCAGAAGCTGTGCAGGGGTAAAGAACCCCTTGAGGCAGTTGAGCACACCCAGCTTCTGGGAGGCTGCCTTAGGAAGACTGGAAATATGGTCCTTCCAAGTGAGAGCAGAAGAAATGGAGACACCGAGAATATTGAGAGAAGATAAAGGGTTGATTTTTGTATTGTTGAAGTGTAAGGGATAAGTCCTCTGGAAGTTCCGGACGGGTAGTAAGATGAAGAAATTGAGTTTTGGAAGCATTAAAGGTAACAAAGTTTTTTCTGGCCCAATTGGAAATGGTTAGATCAGAAGATAAGTGTTGCATGGCTTCATTACGTTTGTTTTTTGTGGGATTGCTGGCTGGGGCGTTCACGAAAACTAATTGAGTAGTGTAAGGTAGAGTCGTCTGCGTATGAATGGATGGGACTGGAGGTACGGTTGAGAAGATAATTTATGAAAATTCGAAAGAGAATGGGAGATAGGACAGAGCCCTGAGGAACACCGGAGTTGATAGGATGAGGAAGTGAGCGATGGCCATCCACAACCGCAGCTATGGAACGGCCGGAAAGGAAATTTGAGACAAAGGCACAGATGAAGGGATAGAAACCGAAGGAGGGTAGTTTAGAAATTAAAGATTTGTGCCAGACTTTATCGAAGGCCTTCGATATGCCTAGTGCAATAGAAAAGGTCTCACCGAAGTCCCGAAAGGGTCTGTGGTAGTCAAGGAGTTAATTGATATATATTTGTTAACTGTCTTGGTGGTGTAATGGTTAGAACTTGTAAGTTATGTATGTGGTATCTTGGGTTCGAATCCTTGGAGGATCGCATGCTTTAATTAATTTCAATTGACGACGTTAAATAATAATACCCCTTGGAATGGCAGCAACCCTTCCTATGCTATAACATATTATATACCGTCAACAAAAATACAATGAAAATATAGCCTTGTTACTAAGAGGGTTAAGCTAAAGACGTGACAATGAATAATGATGTTGACAATACAAGTGCTGGTTTGGAGGGCTAGAACACGTAAATATTTGGAGAGAGACTATTAGAGGTGATGGTGTACATTGTAGTGGTATTAATGGTGGTGGTGTTGAAGATAAAGGGGAATGTTGCATGGTTTTGGTATTGTGGTGATGATAATAGTGAGGATAGAAGTGTACTGATGGTGCTATATAGTGATGGTGAGGGTTGGTGGTGATAATATATTGATTTTTATGGGGATAATTGTGATGGTAGGTGGGGGTGGGGGGGGGGGGGGTTAAGTTGGTGGTATAGTGATGATATAATGGTGGTAGTGGATATGACCTAAAGAAGCTATCGGCGAAACATTGGCTATGATGTTGGTGGTGCCATTGAATTTGGTGGAAAAGGGAGGGAGGGGGGCAGGGAGAGGAAATGGGAGGGGAGATAAGTAGGTCCCAAAGAGCTGTCCCTAGTACCGGTACTATCCTTCTACTCGAAAC
>CM064489.1:6136374-6245497 GCA_032716605.1 Paralithodes platypus
GTTGTACTGTTTATATATATATATATTTTCTTTAATACATACGAGGTTGAAAGAAATGGCAATTTCTGCATTGGATATTTTATTATTCAAAGTTTCCAGGTCTCTGATGAATCCCCCTCCACCAATAGTAGATTTTTGCCCCTTGTTTTTCGCCTCCTCTGATCCTCCACCCTCTATATATACCCTTCCTGTTTACCTTTTACATCATTCCATCCTTACTTGATAATGCTGGTTGTCCAGTGAAACGCGTCGTATATCCTGTATCATCATTTACATTTATGTAACCCTGTACCACCATGAATTTTGCTCATCTCCTTCATCTACTTCCTGCCACCCAGCGAAAACTCATCAGAGACCTGGAAACTTTGAATAATAAAATTTCCAACGCAGAAATTGCCATTTCTTTCAACCTCGTATGTATTAAAGAAAATTTATTACCTGGCTTTACTAACATATATTATATATATATATATATATACTGTATATATATATATATATATATATATATATATATATATATATATATATATATATATATAGAGAGAGAGAGAGAGAGAGAGAGAGAGAGAGAGAGACTGGCAGGCAGGCAGGCAGAGAGAGAGAGAGAGAGAGAGAGAGAGAGAGAGAGAGAGAGAGAGAGAGAGAGAGAGAGAGAGAGAGAGAGAGAGAGAGAGAGAGAGAGAGAGAGAGAGAGAGAGAGAGAGAGAGAGATTCAGAGAGTTGCATAATTATATAGTGACATTGATACATGGACTGCAGACGCTGTAGTCCTTGCAAGGTAATCAAGATGTTATTAGCAACCACTAAAGAGTGGAAGAACAGGATTGCTAAGCAGGTTATGAGAGAGAGAGAGAGAGAGGGGAAGATGGAGAAAAAGCTTAAGAGAGAGAGAGAGAGAGGGGACGATGGAGAAAAAGCTTGAGAGAGTACAAAGGAAGGAGTACAAAGGAAATCAAGCAACAACAGGTCTAGTGACCCTTCTAGGCTGCTTGTCCTCCAAAATACTGAGGATCAAGTGTCCAAACAGTGGTTTAGAGTGGGTAAGGGAATATTGGAAAGGGAACTGCTGCCATGGAACTAATGTCCGTGGCAGGATTAGGAAGTTAGTAGGGGACAGATGGGTTAGTAACTGAGGGGGGGATAAAATAAAGTTATTCATTTACAAACACAGTCAGTCGCGAGTTTGATGCGAGATATTTGTCTAAGCGGAGTTTAAATGAATCAACGGTGATGCAGTCTATAACGTCTCGGGGAAGCCCATTCCACAAGTTGACAACTCGATTGAAGAAGAAATTCTTAGATTTGTGCGAGTTAAAAGATTTACCAATAATTTTGCAACCGTTTCCCCTCGTGTAATTAGATTGGTCGATAGTGAAGTACTTACTACAGTTCATATTGTCGATGCCTTTGATGATTTTGAACACTTGAATTAAGTCACCTCTTAATCTGCACTGGGTTAAAGGAAATAGATTTAATTCTCTAAGACGCTCTTCGTATGGTTTGTTCTTTAGGCTAGGTATCATTTTTGTAACTCTAGGTTGATCTCGTTCTAGCATGTTTATATCTTTTTGGTAATAAGGGCACCAGAATTGAACGCAGTATTCCAGAAGAGGGCGGACTAAGGAATTGTAAAGGGTTAGGATAACTTCTTTGGATTTATGCTCAAATGACCTGCCTATAAAGCCAATTATTTTGTTTGCCTTCTTAACAACTTCTGAACATTGTTGACTCGATTTTAGGTTACTCGATATTGTTACTCCCAGATCGGTTTCTCTGTTTACATTCTTAAGCTGAGTGCCATTCATCGAATAGTTTGCTTTCTCATTTAGGTATCCGATATGTAGTACTTTACATTTATCCGCATTGAAACTCATTTGCCAAATTTGGGCCAACATGACAATTTATCTAGATTGTGTTGCATATCGTCAACTTGTTCTTTTGAGAGTACGCTATTTGCAATTTTTGTATCTTCAGCAAATTTGGAGATTGTACAGGTGAGACCCTCATCTATGTCGTTGATGTAAATTAGAAAGAGAATTGGTCCTAGTACCGATCCCTGGGGTACCCCGCTACTTACATTGGTCCATTTAGATGCCTTACCGTTTATGACTACTCTTTGCTTTCTGTCGCTGAGCCAATTTTCTATCCATTTCAACACACCGTCTTGTATTCCATGCGCTTTTAATTTTAGCAGTAAACGTTTGTGGGGAACTTTGTCAAAGGCCTTTTGAAAATCAAGGTATATAATATCTACAGCTTTACTCTCATCGTAGAGGTTGAGGATATCGTGGAAGAAGTCTAAGAGGTTTGTTAAACAGGAACGTTTCTTACGAAAGCCGTGTTGAGTATCTTTAAGTAAGTTATTTGCCTCTAAGTGATTTACGAGTCTGCCTCTTATGACCGTTTCTAGCATTTTACATACAATTGAGGTTAAGCTAATCGGACGATAGTTACTGGGTAGGGATTTGCTGCCTTTTTTTAATATCGGTGTTACGTTGGCTAGCTTCCACTGATCAGGCATAGTCCCAGACTGCAAGGATTCATTGAATAGCACTGTCAGTGGTTTGGAGAACTCATCCTTAGCTTCCTTTAGAACTCTAGGCGAGATTGTATCAGGTCCAGGCGTCTTATTTACCTTGAGTTTATCTAAACAATTCAATACTTCTCTCTCTGTAACGGTGATATTGCTTAGAACATCTGAATTATCAATCTGAATCGGCGATGGTGTAGGGATATCACTGAGGTCTTCGGTTCTAAAAACTGATGCAAAGAAGGTATTGAGGGCATTACTCATTTGTACTTCGTCTTTGGTGTATTCTCCATTTTCATCGACTAACGGTCCAACAGTTGAAGTAACTACTTTTTTCTTTCTGATATAACTATAGAATTCTTTCGGGTTTGTTTTACTTTGATTCGCAACATGTAACTCCAAGGTCTTTTTACTTTGCTTAATTAATTTGTTGGCTTTGCGTCGTAGCTCTACACATTTCTACAAAGAGAGAGAGAGAGAGGGGGAAGATGAAGAAAAAGCTTGAGAGAGAGAGAGAGAGGGGGGGGGAGATGAAGAAAAAGCTTGAGAGAGAGAGAAGGGGGGGGGGGAGATGAAGAAAAAGCTTGAGGGAGAGAGAGAGGGGGGGAAGATGAAGAAAAAGCTTGAGAGAGAGAGAGAGACAGACAGACAGAGAGAGAGAGAGAGAGAGAGAGAGAGAGAGAGAGAGAGAGAGAGAGAGAGACTATAGCCTACCTCGTGGGATATAGAGCGCATGACTAACGCGAACACTCCTACCTTTTTTATTGGCGTAACGTTAACAAGATACGCAGCGTGGGTAGTCCAGGTGGCTGCACTCCTAAACGGCCACACTACAACGGTCACACTCCTTACCGACCATAGTCCTTAACAGCCACAGATCACTAACCTTTACGGCGGCCGAGCGCACTAAGTCACTGTACTTGGAGTGCTGGCTCTGGTGGTGGGGGTTTGAATTCACAAGCCAGCACGGGAGGTTTCTCTGAAACCCTTCCCTGGCCGTTAAGGCTAGGTCTGGACGGACCAGCCTCTGGGGACCACAAAGTCTCCTGTCCACGTCCTCCTCCCCCGGGGGTACGTAGGCTCATCGTTAACAGCCAAAGTTGACTTGCTTCTGTTCGAGCATGACCTTAAGGGGGCCCTTTTATCACAAATCGTGATCCACACACTGAAATATTTGCGTGCCAATTTATTTTAAGGAATCGAGTTCTATAATCACTAATGATGATATAAATGATGGGGCCATTTATCAACTATCTGACTTGTAGATAAGGTGGGAGTGAAGATACAGGAAAGACCTTTACTTTATATTCATTAACGTTTCGGGCTATGCATAACCCATCTTGTGTGACTCTATGAAGATTCATTTTATATAGCCCAAAACGTTAGATATTAAAGACTTAAAGCTCTTTTGAATCCTTTCCTTCCCATCCAATCAGTACGCTCGGCAGTATGAATCAGTTAACCCCTTCTGTACCGGTGACCTCTTTTTCACTTTATTCTAGCTATATTCAAACGATTGTGTGCAGTTTAAGAAGGATCTGTGGTAGTAAAAAGGGTTAAGTGGCATAGTTCGAAGCCTGTTATTTGCTGGAGGGCCTTTTTAAACTGAATAAAATCGTCTAATTGTAGCCAGAAGTAAGTTAAATGGACGGCACCGGTACTGGAAGGGTTGAATATACAGTGTAGATTTTTTTTTTTTTTTTTTTTTTTTTATATAAGTTTGTGTTTTTAACCCCTTTATAACACCAGGACGCCTCTCCACTTTATTCGGGCTAACTATAGACAATTTGATTCGGTTTAGGAAGGAGTAGTGGGAGTCAGAGTTCATTTAGATAGATTTTTATCTTTTGATTCATAAAGGGCTTTCCAATCCTGAGTGAAATTGTCTAAAGTCTGCCAGAATTAAGTGATAAAGCGTCCTTAAATACTGAAAGGGTTAATGTGACGCATGGTGTATCGTTGTTGGGTGCGTATATTATGTCAAGGGACGCTGTGTGCAGGCAGAAGAGTGTGTGTGTGTGTGTGTGGCGGGGGGGGGGGGGGGGGGTTATATAAGAATGTACCCGGAAGTCTGTGGTGGTGATTGTAGCATGGTAGCAATAATGGTTGTAGTGGTGGTGGTGGTAGTAACTAGAGTGGTGATGACAGTGGTGCAGTGGTATGGTAGCAATAATGGTTGTAGTGGTGGTGGTGGTAGTAACTAGAGTGGTGATGACAGTGGTGCAGTGGTATGGTAGCAATAATGGTTGTAGTGGTTTTGGTGGTAGTAACTAGAGTGGTGATGACAGTGGTGCAGTGGTATGGTAGCAATAATGGTTGTAGTGGTGGTGGTGGTGGTAGTAACTAGAGTGGTGATGACAGTGGTGCAGTGGTATGGTAGCAATAATGGTTGTAGTGGTGGTGGTGGTAGTAACTAGAGTGGTGATGACAGTGGTGCAGTGGTATGGTAGCAATAATGGTTGTAGTGGTGGTGGTGGTAGTAACTAGAGTGGTGATGACAGTGGTGCAGTGGTATGGTAGCAATAATGGTTGTAGTGGTGGTGGTGGTGGTAGTAACTAGAGTGGTGATGACAGTGGTGCAGTGGTATGGTAGCAATAATGGTTGTAGTGGTGGTGGTGGTAGTAACTAGAGTGGTGATGACAGTGGTGCAGTGGTATGGTAGCAATAATGGTTGTAGTGGTTTTGGTGGTAGTAACTAGAGTGGTGATGACAGTGGTGCAGTGGTATGGTAGCAATAATGGTTGTAGTGGTGGTGGTGGTGGTAGTAACTAGAGTGGTGATGACAGTGGTGCAGTGGTATGGTAGCAATAATGGTTGTAGTGGTGGTGGTGGTAGTAACTAGAGTGGTGATGACTGGTGCAGTGGTATGGTAGCAATAATGGTTGTAGTGGTTTTGGTGGTAGTAACTAGAGTGGTGATGACAGTGGTGCAGTGGTATGGTAGCAATAATGGTTGTAGTGGTTTTGGTGGTAGTAACTAGAGTGGTGATGACAGTGGTGCAGTGGTATGGTAGCAATAATGGTTGTAGTGGTGGTGGTGGTAGTAACTAGAGTGGTGATGACAGTGGTGCAGTGGTATGGTAGCAATAATGGTTGTAGTGGTGGTGGTGGTAGTAACTAGAGTGGTGATGACAGTGGTGCAGTGGTATGGTAGCAATAATGGTTGTAGTGGTTTTGGTGGTAGTAACTAGAGTGGTGATGACAGTGGTGCAGTGGTATGGTAGCAATAATGGTTGTAGTGGTGGTGGTGGCTAAATGGTGGTATAGTGGTATGGTTCTAGGGGTGGTGGTGTGGTAGTAATTGTTAAGTAGGGTATTGTTAAGGGTATATTTAGTGTAAGCAGACTCGACGGGTAGGGGGAGTTCTATAAGAGTGTAGCCAGAATTTTGTAATGGTAGTATGTTAGCAATATTATTCGTGGTGGGGGAGGTGAGTAGCAACTAGAGTAAAAAAAAATCCATCTGAGGGTAAATTGTCATGTTTCTATCTTTGTTACTCAGTTGTAAGGTAGATTTTGTAGCGATATATGATGCTAATTATGATAACTTGGCATTAATACGACACACAACCATAGCAGTTTCATATTTGTCCATTAAGTATCGAGAAATCAGCTACTAAGGGATTCAATTTACCATCAGCTGGTAAACAAATATATTATAGAGTGGTGGTGAGTTTAGTGGTAGTGATAATGGTAGTGGTGGTAGCATGGTTGTGTGATGGGGTGTGTAGTGCTGATGTGGTAGTAATAATGGTATTGGTGGGGGTAATACTATTGGTTATGGTGGTTAATGGTTGCTATGATGATGGTGGTTGTAGTGGTGTGGTATTTATGCTGGCGGTGGTGCTGGTTGTGATGAGGTAGTAATTGTAGTGATATGGACAGTAATGGTAGAGGTTATGAGGACAATGGAAGCCACTATAGTCTGTTCATTCTAGGTCCGGCAGAAATCGTAACCCCTAACCTCTCATAACTCAAAAACGACCAGAGTAATCGAGCCAATACTTCTACCAAATAGGAAGACTTGGCTGGAGAATATGTGTATAAATTGACAGCTCATTTGCTCAAGCCCTTTTTGAGTTACAGAGGTTAGAGGTTAGGATTTGTGCCCAACCTAGAATGAACGGACTATAGCTACAGCTAACTGTCTCTGGAGGCTGCACATAGAGGAACGAACAAGAAAAGACCGGTGCATATGGGGAAACGATCATTTAGATTAAGGGGGGTGACCTGTTTTTTGTTATTTCTGTCCTTTTCTCTCTTTCTCTGGCTTGTATCCATTTGGCCCCATTCAGCCAACTATTTTAAGACGTTTATCCCCACGTAGGTGTCGATTTCTTCCTGGCGAGCAATAGCGAGCCAGCATTATATGAAGAAATCCGGCTTCGCCGGAGAAATGTTTCTATCAAAAAATGTAAAAATTTAGCCTGCTGTCAAACAAAAATAAAAAATATGCTGGCTCGCTACCGCTCACCAGTAAAAAATTGACACCTGGATGGGGATAAACGTCTTAAAACAGTAGGCTGAAAGGGGCCAAATGGATACTAGCCAGAGAAAGATAGAAAAGGACAGAACAAAAAACAGGTCACCCCCTTAAACAAAGTAGCCTTACCTCACGTGTCTCAAGACCCAGAGCCCAATGTGTCTATTAAAGGCTAACGGAGACCATTGCAGAGAAAAAGCAACAGCCCAGGAGTCAAGTAGTGGCCTGAATGAGGTGTCGCCTATCTCTCTTGTTACTCAGATCAGCAATTATGTTAAAGAGGAACAGGAATGTCAGCACCGAAACCAACGACAAGTGGCAGACTTGGACTACAATAGTCTAGTTGTTTTCCAGCTGAGGGTAAATTGTCATGTTACTACCTTGGTTACTCAGCTGTTACGTATATATTGTTGCGAACATAAATTGTTTATTATGAGAACTTGGCATTATTACGACGCAGAGACATAATAGGTTCATATTTTTCCATTAAGTTTCGATAAATCAGTTGCTAAGGAATTCATTTTACCATCAGCTGAAATAAACCCAACTATAGGCAGCAGTGGCAGAGAGTCGCATCAGGATGCGTCTGGATTGAGGTTGCATAGTATAGAGTAGTAGGAATAGAGTAGTATCTCATGTTTGTAACAGCTATAGTGTAAAATATGTTGAAGTAAGATTATTAAATAATATAAACAAAAGGTAGTGGTGGTGGACTGGTGGTAGTGGTAATAGTAGTAATAGTGGTGGTGGTGGTAATATTAGTAGTGGTAGTGGTGGTAGTAGTAGTGGTGTTAGTGGTGGTAGTAGTAGTGGTGTTAGTGGTACTAGTAGCAGTGGTGGTAGTGGTAGTAGTAGCAGTGGTGGTAGTGGTAGTAGTAACGGTGGTAGTAGTAGTAGTGGTGGTAGCGTCGGTAGCTTGGGGGAGGGACTTACAAAAACTGGGTATATATCTGTCTGCCTGCCTGCCTGCACGTCTGTCTGTCTGCCTGGTTGCTATGAACCCTACCACGTGGTCTAACGCACGCACACACGCACACACACTCCGTTGAACTTATTATATCATCGTTAAGGGGAGGTACACGCGCACACATACACACACACACACACACACCGTTGATCATATTATATCATCGTTAAGGGGAGCTTTTTGTTTTATCTGGACCCCCTTCTCTTACATGTGAAGCCCCATTAGTTTTGACATTATAAGACGTTCGCCACCATTAGTTTGGGGATTTTAAAACCTGTCGCACCATTAATTTGCCAATATTAAGACCTTTCGTTCCATTTAGGTGTCGATTTTTTCCTTGCGAGCTATAGCGAGCCTGTAATTTAGGAGGAATCGTGAAATTTTTCTACCGAAAAATGTATATATATATATATATATATATATATATATATATATATATATATATATATATATATATATATATATATATATATATTTATTTATCCCCTTAATATACACGCCGTGTGGGGGAATCGACAGCCAATTTTCTCTAGCCTTTTTTGAGTTGTAGAGGTTAGGGTTCACGATTTCTGGCCTCCCTACTGTATTTGGAACTATGATACATAGGCTCTACAATGCCGTAAAATGTGGGAGTGTCGTGCAACCCAAGGTTAAGAGATATCTCTTAACCTTGGTGCAACCCGCCCTACCGTAAAACTGTCGTGTCGTTAAATTTGAGGGGCAAGCAGCAGGTTATAGGGAGAATGTTTCTTGATGTTATTACAGTAATGCTCGGTTCACTCGTGCACGAATTAACGTCCCGTCCGGCCACGACCCAAACAATAGGCAGGACGGCATCAATCTGGAGGCCCCATGGCCCGATTATAGGCCGACATGTTGTTAACCCGTCTGCTTTCACTCTTCCATTGTACATTTTCTTTGCATTTATTTTTGTTTATTCTTCTTTCACTCTTCGTTCCTCATTCTTAATATTTCAAGTTTTCATTTGATTTACGCTTTAACTTCTTTCACTCTCCTTCCATTCTTCTTTCATTGATTTTACTTATGTTTTTCTTAGTTCAGTACGGTACTTGCCTAAGATGAAATTAGTTACTGTTAGCCAGATTATATAATAATTTATAGAAGGCGGTGGTATACAACATGGATGGCATAACGCTCACTATAGATGGGTATAATATAAAGATACACGTTGCTGGGTGTGGTAATTTGGGTACAATTTACGCAGAGTAGCCGTCGCATATTCTACGCACGATAGTCGAATAGAGAGGGAGGAAATAGATAGATAGACAGTTGAATAAATGTCTGCACGGTTCTATAGCAGTGGAAATTGACTTAACTCTTTCAAGATCCGATACACATTTTGCCCGTTTTCTGGCTATTATTAGGCGATTTTATTCCGATTAGGAAGGGTTTATGGAAGTGAGAGGGTAAACTGTGCTAGTGTTCATCCTTTTAATGCCCACATATCCTTCTTAAGCTGTCTAAACTCGTCTAATGCTAGCCAGAATATACTGTCAAAATGAGTCATGACCTTCAGATGATTAATATTAAAGGGAGATGGGTCGGTTTTTGGTCGATTTTGGCATGTATTTATTATTTTTCTAGTTTCCTCCCTAGACCTCCATCAAGCTTATAAAAACACTCCCTAGATCCCCCTTCAAGATAAATTTGTAATTTTTTCGGTAGAAAAATGTCGCGGCCGAAGGCCGGTTCCTCTTAATATTACAGGCTCGGTGTCGCTCGCCAGGAAAAAATCGACACCTAAATGGCACGAAAGGTCTTAAAATTGACAACGAAATGTTGCGAAAGGTGTTAAAATTGCCAAACTAATGGGGCAAACATCTTAAAATCTAAAAACTAATGGGGCTAAACATGAGGGAGAAAGGTGTCCAGAAAACCGGCCCATCCCCCCAACACACAGAACATGGAGGTCATAGAAACATGGCTGGTACAAAGCTGACTATAGAAGAGCGTAATATGGTACACTTTGGTTGAGTGGAATAATAAGGGTAGGCTACAATAAGAATGGTACAATATACGCTGGGTACAGCTCACATTGGTACGCACGAGGATCAATAGATGGCTGGATGTGTAGGGTATGTATGTATGTACTCAAGCACACATACCCCATTGCTGAGGGTGGCCGACTCGAGACAAGAGCCCGTACATAAACCTTTAAAGTTCCAATTTTTAGGGTCCGGGGCCAATTTTGCGTTCCCTCGCCCCTTTCTCTGTCTTGTTGAGTAGGATCATTTTTTCAAGGGGGGAAGGATTCCTAGCCTCCTGCCCCTGATTTGTAGGGAAGTAGATATACTGTATGTATGGGCAATTAGACACTTTGAAAAATGTACGTAAACTGTGATGATAGTGTTAGTTAAATATACGTAAACTGTGATGATAGTGTTAGTTAAATATTAAAACTGTGATGATAGTGTTAGTTAAATATACGTAAACTGTGATGATAGTGTTAGTTAAATGTACGTAAACTGTGATGATAGTGTTAGTTAAATGTACGTAAACTGTGATGATAGTGTTAGTTAAATATACGTAAACTGTGATGATAGTGTTAGTTAAATCTACGTAAACTGTGATGATAGTGTTAGTTAAATGTACGTAAACTGTGATGATAGTGTTAGTTAAATATACGTAAACTGTGATGATAGTGTTAGTTAAATGTACGTAAACTGTGATGATAGTGTTAGTTAAATGTACGTAAGCTGTGATGATAGTGTTAGTTAAATATACGTAAACTGTGATGATAGTGTTAGTTAAATATACGTAAACTGTGATGATAGTGTTAGTTAAATGTACGTAAACTGTGATGATAGTGTTAGTTAAATATACGTAAACTGTGATGATAGTGTTAGTTAAATATACGTAAACTGTGATGATAGTGTTAGTTAAATGTACGTAAAGTGTGATGATAATGTTAGTTAAATATACGTAAATTGTGATGATAGTGTTAGTTAAATATACGTAAACTGTGATGATAGTGTTAGTTAAATATTAGTATGTTGTGGCTGTGCAGGTAGTTACATTAATTTAATTGTAAATTATGTTGAATTGTTGATGATGGTGAGAGATCAATTTTATTATACCATGAACATGAAGTGGTGGTGATAGATATTTAGTATTATGCGAATATGTGCTGTTAGTCTTAATAGTTAAGAAAATATAATTATTATATAAATAGTAGTGATAAGCAGACGATTAGATAAGTGCGATCATAAAGTGAATTTGTGCTGTTGTTGCTACTGGTCAAATTATAGTGTACTAATAAATTGAAGTTATGGTGGTGGTGTTGAGATATAAATTATAGTGTACTAATAAATTGAAGTTATGGTGGTGGTGTTGAGATATAAATTATAGTGTACTAATAAATTGAAGTTATGGTGGTGGTGTTGAGATATAAATTATAGTGTATTAATAAATTGAAGTTATGGTGGTGGTGTTGAGATATAAATTATAGTGTACTAATAAATTGAAGTTATGGTGGTGGTGTTGAGATATAAATTAGATTACACTGATAAAATAGAAGGGGCGTTGATACTGTAGCTAGGAGAGAGAGAGAGAGAAAGTGTGTAGCCTATGTGTGTGTGCGAGAGAGAGAGAGAGAGAGAGTGTGTGTGTGTGTATGTATGTATGTGTCAGAAAGAGAGAGAGAGAGGGGGGTGTAGCGTTATATTTAGTGCAGGGGTTGTCAAGTTCACACTCACATACACTCTCTCCCTACCTACCCTATGCTCTGCCTTCACTCTCTCTCTCTCTCTCTCTCTCTCTCTCTCTCTTTCGCTTGTATTCCTTCTGTTTCAGGAAGGATGTATGAAAATTATGAGGGCAAATACTATCTTAACCCCTTCTGTACCGTTGATGTCCTTTTCATTAAATCCTGGCAACTATTATACGATTTTATTCAGCTTAGGAAGGACGTCTACCCATTAAAAGGCTACAGACTATCTCAATTAATCCTTTTAGCTACCATATAAGCCTTCCTAAGGTCCATAAAATCGTCTAAATGTAGCTAGAATAGAATGAAAAGACGTCGCCGGTAATGAAGGGGTTAAGGGGAGATGGGTCGTTTTTATGGCCCCCCTTCTTCCTCATGTTTAGCCCCATAATAAATAGATATATAGACAACAATCAAGCACTATCCCCTTTGAAATGAGTGTGAGGGTTGTGGCTAGTTCTCATATAGCCTAAACGTTTCTTTAATTTTGCCTTCAATATGTTAATTCATTTCTTCTTTCATGTTAATTTGTCGTGTATTCTTTATTTCATTTTTGCTTCAATATGCATTCTTCTTTTGATGATTCACTTTATATCAATATTTTCATTCTTATTTTGATCTATATTTTTTACTTCAATATGTGCATTCTTCTTTTGGTTTTCTTTCATTTTTTGCTTCAAAATTTGCATTTATATTTTGTTCATCTTTCATTCAAACTTAAATATGTTCATTCTTCTTTTGATCTTTGATGTTTACTTCAATTGTTCATTCTTCGTGTGTTCTTCTTTCATTATTACTTCAATGTATTTATTGTTATTCTGTTATTTTACTTTCTTACTTAATCTATTTAATTGTGCCATTCTTATTTATTGTCATATTTTGTCTTCCTTCTTATTCTTTCATTTTTCTTTCATGTGTACTTCATTATTCATTCGCTTTCGTTCAATCATATTATTTCATTCTTCTTTCACCACTATTTGTTTTCAATTATAGCTTTCTTTTTTTGTTCATTTCTTCTTTCCCTCATCTTTCATCTTTTCTTATACTCTTCTCTCGCTTTATCTCTTGTCCACCTCTTCTTTGATCTTAATGTTCGTCTCTCTCTCTCTCTCTCTCTCTCTCTCTCTCTCTCTCTCTCTCTCTCTCTCTCTCTCTCTCTCTCTCTCTCTCTCTCTCTCTCTTTTCTTTCAGTCCCTGCAGGTTATTAGCTCTTTCATCCTCCCCTCTAGTTTTTTCTACATGCTTCCTCTCTCTCTCTCTCTCTCTCTCTCTCTCTTTTTTTTTATCTCTTTCTCTCTTTTTCTCTCTCTCTCTTTCTCTCTCTTTCTCTCTCTTTCTCTCTCTCTCTTATTTATCAAAAAAAGACTTGTACAAAGTACGTCATGTCAAAAGTAAATGCATTGTTAATTTAGTACAGAGGTAAAGAATTGGGTAGAAAATGTACTAAATTATATACAGAAACGACCTGTGATTCATGTCTTTATTATCTTAACCCCTTTTCCACACAATGACGTAATATTTCATCTTCTGGTTGCCATTAGGCGATTTTCTTTTTGCCTTTAATCTACCTCATGGACTCCAAAGGGTATACTCGATCTCAATAACCCCTCTGAATAACATAGTTCCTTCTTAACCCTTTCGCTGCGGGTGACGTTTTGGAACGTCCTGGCAATTTACAGCAATTCCAGGCTTCAAAAACCTGTAAAAATCGAGTGTCAGTGGGCGGGAGCGTGAGGGGCCCACCTCCGTTCCTCAGAGCAGCGAGCGGCCCACTGAGGTAGACTGTGTCTCGCACGGGTCTCTCACTGCCTCTCACAACAGTGTTGCCAAGCGAGCGAGTGCTAACAGATAGCGGGTTTCCCGCGTTTCTATGGCACCGTGCGGGTCAACCAGACCACGTACGAGGCCCGTTCTGGTCTCATTTTGAAGCTATTTTTGCCTAGTTTTCGGCAGATTTTTTTTTTTTTTTTTTTTTTCTATGTGATTGAGGGAGGCAAAAGGCATTACTGCCTATAGCGAGTGCCTCCCCCATAGTTGAAAGAGTGACAGGGCCAAAATCAAGGGACGTTCGAGCCAAAATGCCTGGACACACAGAGTTTGAAGCAATTTAAGTCATAGGAAGAGGGAAAGACTGATTCTGGGAGAGAGTTCCAGAGCTCAGCTGTTGAGTAGAAGAAAGTTTGAGAAGAATACAGTTAATTTAATGCAGATGCTTGATTCATCATTCAGGAGTGCCTGAATATGCCCTAAATAGCCCAAAACACCCCGCAGCCAAAGAGTTAAGCTGCATAATATCGTCTAACTTTAGCCAGAATCTAAGGTAAAAAGACGCCATCGTGCTGAAAGGGTTAATGAAATCTTGTTACTCCTGAACTTCCACATTGAAGTGTTCTTGCTACACTGCTGTTTATCATTGAAGTGTCCTTGCCACAACTGTTTCTCCTGTTTTATCATTGAAGTGTCCTTGCTACACTGCTGTTTATCATTGAAGTGTCCTTGCCACACTGCTGTTTATCATTGAAGTGTCCTTGCTACACTGCTGTTTATCATTGAAGTGTCCTTGCCACACTGCTGTTTATCATTGAAGTGTCCTTGCTACACTGCTGTTTATCATTGAAGTGTCCTTGCTACACTGCTGTTTATCATTGAAGTGTCCTTGCTACACTGCTGTTTATCATTGAAGTGTCCTTGCTACACTGCTGTTTATCATTGAAGTGTCCTTGCTACACTGCTGTTTATCATTGAAGTGTCCTTGCCACACTGCTGTTTATCATTGAAGTGTCCTTGCCACACTGCTGTTTATCATTGAAGTGTCCTTGCTACACTGCTGTTTATCATTGAAGTGTCCTTGCCACACTGCTGTTTATCATTGAAGTGTCCTTGCTACACTGCTGTTTATCATTGAAGTGTCCTTGTCACACTGCTGTTTATCATTGAAGTGTCCTTGCTACACTGCTGTTTATCATTGAAGTGTCCTTGCACCCACTGCTGTGTTTATCATTGAAGTGTCCTTGCTACACTGCTGTTTATCATTGAAGTGTCCTTGCCACATCTGTTTATCATTGAAGTGTCCTTGCTACACTGCTGTTTATCATTGAAGTGTCCTTGCTACACTGCTGTTTATCATTGAAGGCTCACTGCTAGTGTCCTTGCTACACTGCTGTTTATCATTGAAGTGTCCTTGCTACACTGCTGTTTATCATTGAAGTGTCCTTGCTACACTGCTGTTTATCATTGAAGTGTCCTTGCTACACTGCTGTTTATCATTGAAGTGTCCTTGCCACACTGCTGTTTATCATTGAAGTGTCCTTGCCACACTGCTGTTTATCATTGAAGTGTCCTTGCCACACTGCTGTTTATCATTGAAGTGTCCTTGCCACACTGCTGTTTATCATTGAAGTGTCCTTGCCACACTGCTGTTTATCATTGAAGTGTCCTTGCCACACTGCTGTTTATCATTGAAGTGTCCTTGCCACACTGCTGTTTATCATTGAAGTGTCCTTGCTACACTGCTGTTTATCATTGAAGTGTCCTTGCTACACTGCTGTTTATCATTGAAGTGTCCTTGCCACACTGCTGTTTATCATTGAAGTGTCCTTGCCACACTGCTGTTTATCATTGAAGTGTCCTTGCCACACTGCTGTTTATCATTGAAGTGTCCTTGCCACATTGCTGTTTATCATTGAAGTGTCCTTGCCACACTTCTGTTTATCATTGAAGTGTCCTTGCCACACTGCTGTTTATCATTACTGTGTCAATGACATTCAAATTGGCGTCACAAGTAAAATATGGAAATTTACAGATGACATTTGTTATCGATTTGACACATCTTGAAGAGGTTAAGCATGAATATACATAAAATGAGTTATGTTCCGAGAGATGGCAGAGACCTTTGAGACTTACAATGTAATGCATGTTTACACTAAAATCCAATAATGCAACAAAATGTGTAATTATGGTATGCAAGAACTCACTAGAATGAACTACATGGATTTTGAGATAGTAACTATACTCCTATAGTTACTCCTTGCACCACTCTCTCTCTCTCTCTCTCTCTCTCTCTCTCTCTCTCTCTCTCTCTCTCTCTCTCTCTCTCCCCCTTGTGTCCCCCATGTGAAGTTCCCAACGGGACCTCTTTTGTTGACGTGCTGGGTCCGGATTGCACCTTTTATTCTGGTTGTGGATTTGAATGTCTGCAGGGTTGATCTTGCGCACGAGGTAATAAAAAAGTGTGCATGTGTATGTGTGTCTGTATATGTGTGTGTGTGTGTGTGTGTGTGTGTGTGCTTGTATGTATGTGTGCGTATGTGTCTGTAGATTTGAATATATGCAGGTCTGGTGGTGGATGTGAGGTAAACGCATGTGTGTATTTGAGATTATGCATGGACTGTATGTTACCGCCATATTAAACCTTCCCACAATAAATGCACATGCAGATAAATATGAATAATATGTTAGTACAATGGCGTTTTTTCCGATATATTCTTGTTAACCCTATCTGTTCATGGCGGGGTTTTTTATCTGCCCTGTTTTATTACTGTTTAGAGATTTTATGACCACCTCAATAGTTTGGCGAATAGAAGACCCTTCGCCCTATTAAGGGTTTGATTAATTTTGACGCGAGCGATAGCGAGCCTGCAGTTTAGGAGAAACTGGCCTTTGTTCAGGAGTGTTTTCTACCGAAAAAATAATAATACAACTAACCTAACCAGACCTATGCATGCCAAGTATGGGCTCTCCACCTTAAACACTGGGGAGGGGGAGGGGGGGGGGGGCGGCTCTGCATGTCTAGTATGGCCTCTCCATCTTTAAAACTGAGGGAGTTGCTACTTCTCCCCCTCCTCCCCCTGGGGGGTGAGTGGACTAAATATATTCGCTTATTCGTGAACAAACAGAGACAGAAAGTGCCCTATATATATAGTAGATAAGATTCGTACTTACCTAAATAACAGCAAATGAGGCTTACATTACTAAGTCTTGATGATCCTCTTGCATATTTGGTACAGTTCCCAGACGGGTTGCTCAGAGAGAGAGAGAGAGAGAGAGAGAGAGATAGAGATGGAGAGAGAGAAAGATACATAGATAGAGAGAGATGGAGAGAGAAGAGAAAAAGAGAGAGAGAGAGATACTAGAGAGAGATACTACCCAAACTGGCGGGTATGAACAGCCAAACACCTCCTTGGAACCATTTCCTTCGCTAACGACACCTGCTCAGGAGGATAAGTACCGTCGCTTAATTTGCCGTATTTATTTCCTCATTTATATAATTCGTATACTGTATAAATTTTAGTTTCCTCCCTAGACCTCAAACAAACTAAAAAATCACCCCCTAGACCAACTTCAAGATATATTTGTACATTTTTCGGTAGAAAAATGTCCCGGCCAAAGGCCGATTCCTCTTAAAATTTCAGGCTCGCTATCGCTCGCCAGGAAAATATCGATCGACACCTAAATTTCACGAAAAGTCTTAAAATTGACAACTAAATGGGGCGAAAGGTGTTAAAATCGCCAAACTAATGGGCCGAACGTCTTGAAATCTCAAAACTAGTATATATGTTAAACATGAGGGAGAAGGGGTACATAAAAACGACCCATCTCCCCTTAATTATATGGGTAATTCAACGGCCATAATTCCCGCTCTGTATACAGTACTGTCAAGTTTAAGGGGGGGGGGGGGGGGTACGGGTTTCTAGACCCCCTTCTCCCTCATGTTTATTAGTTTTCACATTTTAAGACATTCGGTCCATTAATTGGGTGATTTTAAGATTTGTCGCCTCATTTGTGTGTCAATATTAAGACCTTTCGTGCAATTTAGGTGTCAATTGTTTTCCTGGCGAACGATAATGAAACTGTAATTTAAGAGGAACCGGCCTTCGGCTGGGGCATTTTTCTACCGAAAAATGTACAAATTGATCTTGAAGGTAGTCTTGGGATTTTTTTTTTTTTTTAAGTTTGATTGAGGTCTAGGGAGCAAACTAAAATCTTCCCTAAAGATGGGGATGAGTCAGTTTCTCGTTAGCTTTAAAAACAAAACGGGCTATAGGTCCCTTAAAGGGGGTTTTATGGACCCCCAGCTCTCCCTCATGCTTAGCCCCATTAGTTTCGTGATTATAAGACGTTCGGCCCTTTAGTTTGGCAATTTTAAGACCCTTCGCCCTTGCTGCCTCACCTAGCGACTTGAAATACCGAGTACTCATTATATCCACACCTTTAGAAATACCCACACCAATCCACATGTATCCACAGTTTGACACATCCACTTGTATTAACGATGGTTGAGTTAAGGGGAGATTTCCACATGGAGGATTTTTTTCTGAACCTCTTTCTCACTCATGTTTAGCCCCATTGCTTTTGATATTATAAAACGTTTGCCCCATTAGTTTAACGATTTTAAGAACTTCCGCCCCATATTAAGACCTTACGTGCAATTCAGGTGTCTATTTTATCCTGGCGAGCGATAGCGAGCCTGTAATTTAAGAGGAACCGGCCTTCGGCCGGGACATTTTTCTACCGAAAAATGTACAAATTTATCTTGAAAGGGACTCGAGGGGGTGTAATTTTAAGGTTGATGGAGGTCTAAGGAACAAAGTAAATACCTCCCCTTATTTGATCATTTATGTGTCTTTATATTATTTTTGTTTGGTTTTCTTCCTAGACCTCCATCAAGCTTAAGAAAACACCCGCCCAAGACCCTCCTCCAAGATAAATTTGTACATTTTTCGATTGAAAAATTTCCCGGCCGAAGACCGGTTTCTCTTAAATTACAGGCTCGCTTTCGCTCGCCAGGAAACAAATCGATACCTAAATGACACGAAAAGTCTTAGCATTTACAAATATATGGGGTTTGAAAGTCTTAAAATCGCCAAACTACTGGGCCGAACGTCTTATAATCTAAAACCTAATGGGGCTAAACATGAGGAAGAAGGGGGGGGGGGGGGGGGGGGGACCAGAAAAACTGCCCATCTCCCCTTAACCCCTTCACCACAATCACGTCATTTTCCATCATTTTCTGGTTACCATTATACGATTTTATTTTAGTTTATAATCTACCTCTACGACTCAAATTGGTCATTCTATCTCAATTGTCCCTCGTAATATAATATAGGTCCGTATTAAACTGCATAAAAACGTCTAAATTTCAGCCAGCATCAAAGGTGTCGTGGTGCTGAAGGGGTTAAGCTTATGACTTCAAGGACATTATTGGAGAGAGAGAGAGTGAGTGAGTGAGTGAGTGAGTGACAAGCCAGAGTTAGAGATAAGAGTTAACTTCACCTCCGGCCTTATGTAGGCTGTACGTATGTTCAACTGTCACACACTTCACTGTGACTTCAAGTTGACCAAATGGCTCTGTGATATACAGTACATTTGAATGATTTGCTGAAGTAAACGCACATGTATACACACACACACACACACACACACACACGTTAACATGAACCATATATATAAGTTGAACGAATTAGACGAGACAACACATATATACTCCTTTACACACACACACACACACACACACACACACACGCACGAACACGTTAACATGAACCATATACATAAGTTGAACGAATTAGACGAGACAACACTGGCGAATGTTTATATAAATAGTATTGTATTGTCAGCAACGGTATAATGTCAATTGTTATCGTCCCTGTTTATAAGGTCTATAAATGTTTATATATGGTCACAGGACTGGTAACACCGTTATCATTTAAGGGCAGATTTCCACTTGAGGGACTTTTTTTCTTGCCCCCTTTCTCCCTCATGTTTAGCCCCATTGCTTTTGAGATTTTAAGACGTTCGCCCCATTATTTTGACGATTTTAAGAACTTTCAACCCATTTCTGTCAATTTTAAGAACTTTCGTGCCATTTAGGTGTCGATTTTATCCTGGCGAGCGATAGCGAGCCTGTAATTTAAGAGAAACCGGCTTTCAGCCGGGAAATTTTTCTACCGAAAAATGTACAAATTTATATTGAAAGGGGCTCAACGGGGTGTAATCTTAAGCTTGAAGGATATCTAGGGACCAAACTAAAAACCTCCCCTTAATAAGAACATAAGAACATAAGAAAATGGGAGTCTGCAGAAAGCCGATTGGCCTAAGCAAGGCAGATCCCTGTTCCACACAACCCCAATTACAAAGCCCAATTATAGGCTCAACACTCTAATACCCTGAGGATCATCTTACCAAAACGGTTAGAGATTAACGCAGGATTACGGGGGTCTGCAGAGCGCTGATTGGCCCAACCCTGCTGATCCCCCTTCACACCCAACCTTTCTCGTCCATATGCTTATCCAATTTTATCTTAAAGCTCCCTATCGTTTTTAATCCCACTATAGCACTTGGTAGTCCATTCCACCCATCTACAACTCTGTTACCAAACCAATATTTGCCTATATCTTTTCTGAAACGAAATTTATCTAATTTGAAACTATTGGTACGAGTTCTTTCGCTATCACTGAGCTTTAGTACATTTGTCATGTCCCCTTTGTTAATCCCACTAACCCACTTGAACACTCAAAAATTCAGTAAATTCAATTATTATATATATGTAGCTAACTTAATCTAGTAGGTGTTGCAGCCCTATATTATCTTAAATGAAGCATAACAGACAGGTTAAGAAAACTACATTGGGTCTCCGTACCAGGTTTATTCAGTGGTTTGTGCTTATGGTTCAGGTGATATATGATTAGTTAAGTGGATAGGGTAGGTTATTTATACGTCAAGGCCACTACTTACGTCGTCAAAGAAAACACAAAAAAACTCTCGGTAGGTCATCTTTAACAGTTACGTCACAGTAGGCCTAAGCTCTTACGTAAAGCCAGAGTCACACGAGCCCTTTTTGGAACAAGTTTGAAGGGCAATAATTGTGGTCAGGAAGCTTAACACATTACACTTTATCAGAATTCAGCCGCCTAGCATAATCTAGTTTCAATCTAGTTACCGATACCAGTGCGAAAAAGTCCTGAAATAATACGAGAACAAAATTGCTCGTCGAAAATTGCCGGGAAAAGCGCTCGTGTGAGAGGCTGAAGTCGGAATATCAAGAGTATATTTCTTGTAATATTGTTTAGTTATGTATATATTTGAATTTTACAACCCATTTGCTCTAGCCCTTTTTTAATTACACTTGTTAACCCATACAGTACCAGGGACGTCCTTTTTTTTGGCAACTATTAGACAATGTTATTCAGCTTGGGAAGGACCTCTAGCAATTATAAGACTTCAAATTATCTCAACCAACCTTCTTAACTACCACACATCCTTCCTAAGCTGCATAATATCATCTATTTATAGCTAGAATAAAATATATCACACGTCGCTGGTACTCAAGGGGTTAACACTATTTGGTGCAACGTCTTGGGGGTTATTATGGTATTGTGTTTAATTATTATTGACATTTTTATTTGTTTTAGCCATTTTCGAACTATGTGTTTTTAGTTTACCCGCTAGACTTTTAAAAACACCTCGCCAAACCCCCTTCAACCTAAAAAAAAACATCCCCCAGACCCCCTTCAAGCTAAATGTGTACATTTTTCGGTAGACAAATTTCCCGGCCAAAGGCCGGTTTTTCCCAAATTGCGGGCTCGCTATCGTTTGCCCAGGAAAAATCGACACCTTATTGGGTTGAAGCATCATATAATCGCCAAACTAATGCGATGAAACGTCTTAAAGTCTCCAAGCTATTGGAGTAAAAGTGGGAGGCTCCAAATTGGCCCCGTCCTGCACCTAATAGGGTTTAGGGTCGGGATTTCTGGCCTACCTATAGTGAACGGACTATAGTATGTCTATCAGGGGAACTGTTTGTTACCGTAACCTACAGTGTATAATATACCAAACACTCATGCCATCCTGTAAGGGGAGATGGGTCGGCTTTTCTGGTCACCCTTCTTCCTCATGTTTAACCCCATTAGTTTTCAGATTTTAAGACGTTCAGCCTATTAGTTTGGCAGTATTATGACTTTTCGCCCCATTTATTTTTCAATATTAAGACTTTTCGAGTCATATAGGTGTCTAATTGTTCTTGGTGAGCGATAGCGCGCCTGTAATTTAAGAGGAAGGGACATTTTTCTACCGAAAAATTTACACATTTTTCTTGGCGGGTCTGGGGGGGGGGGGGTTAAGTTTGATGGAGGCCTAGGGAGGAAACTAAAAACAAGAATATATATATATATATATATACAGTATATATATATATATATATATATATATATATATATATATATAACAGCTGAGCTCTGGAACTCTCTCCCAGAATCAGTCTTTCCCTCTTCCTATGACTTAAATTGCTTCAAACTCCGTGTGTCCAGGCATTTTGGCTCGAACGTCCCTTGGCTTTGGCCCTGTCACTCTTTCAACTATGGGAGAGGCACTCGCTATAGGCAGTTCTGCCTTTTGCCTCTCTCAATCACATAGAAAAAAATATATATATGAGCAAATAAAACGACCCATCTCCCCTTAAGATATCATTAGTTAGTTGACAATACGACTAAAGAACTTGAAAGGATACAAGAGGTTAAGCATCAGTTCATATCTCTCTCTCTCTCTCTGTGTGGTTCGTCTGTAGTGATGATGTCTGAAGGTGGGTGCCTCTCTCTGCTATGGCTTCCTCAACACTGTACAGTCAGGGTATTGTAGAACAGAGGAAGTAAGGCTGGGCTCTTGGCATTTGTTTAGTTAAAGGGAGGGTATTTATGTGCTTACTTTAGATAATAATGGTGATGATTGGTTGATCGATTCCACACACACACACACACACACACACACACACACACACACACACACACACACACACACAAATGGTGATGAAAGGGATGAACCACACTAGGTGGGGGTCTCTCTCTCTCTCTCTCTCTCTCTCTCTCTCTCTCTCTCTCTCTCTCTCTCTCTCCTCTCTCTCTCTCTCTCTCTCTCTCTCTCTCTCTCTCTCTCTCTCTCTCTCTCTCTCTCTCTCTCATTACATAACCCTTTCCTCACCCACCAACAACTATGATCCCACTACCAAACTAACCACCAAAGATTTGTTCTCCCATTACACTGACGTTATTGATTTTTTGTTAGCCTCTCCTATTTTCTCGGAAGAAGGGGGGGGGGGGGGAGATCTTGGCTCGCGCTACATCTTGCTGTCATTGGCCCACTGGCATTTATAGCTAGAATTAAGCCGGTGTAACAGGACTGATTAACCCTCTCAGCAGGATGACAACTTTTTATATTATATCCTGGCTATCATTAGACGTTTATTCATCTTAAGAAGTACCTGTGGACAATCAGAGTGGTACAAACTGTCTCTTTAACGATTACATTCCCGCAGATCTTTCCCAAGTTACATAGATTCGTGTAATAATACCCAGAATATAAGGAAAGACTGAGTCGTAATATACTGAAAGGGTTAAGGCTCTGACTTGTACATTGTCTGGCAAATTTTGATCAATACAATAACTTATTTGTTGGAATGTTTTTGGAGCAGGACATAAATTATATACATTATGTTATATATCTATCTATCTATTTATCTATATCTATTTATCTATATTTATCTATCTATTTATCTATCTATCTATTTATCTATTTATCTATCTATCTATTTATCTATCTATCTATCTATCTATCTATCTATCTATCTATACCCTCACAATTATCTATCTCCCCGCCATTTATGATCCCTAAGAAGAACAAGAACAACAACAAAAACAAAGTCGACCATTGATAGACCTTGGGCTTTTCACCGTAGGAAAACACTATACTATACCTTCCAACATAGCCATTATCCCGTGATGTTTGTTGACATCCCCCTTGACGTCAGTAAGGCAGTGAAGAAACGTTGGCAACCCGGCCTGTCAGCTGATATGCCTTCAGGAGGATTCACATGAGTGCCTTTTTTTAAGTTATTTTTATCGGCAACTCTTTCCTGGCCGACTCTCAGTAAAACGTTATAAGAATGTTGTGGCCTGTAATTATCTAATTGTCTAGAGTGTTTAAGATCTGTATGTGGTAACCCAGGTGGTTCGAAGAATGTTGTGGCCTGTAATTATCTAATTTTCTAGAGTGTTTAAGATCTGTATGTGGTAACCCAGGTGGTTCGAAGAATGTTGTGGCCTGTAATGATCTAATTGTCTAGAGTGTTTAAGATCTGTATGTGGTAACCCAGGTGGTTCGAAGAATGTTGTGGTCTGTAATTATCTAATTGTCTAGAGTGTTTAAGATCTGTATGTGGTAACCCAGGTGGTTCGAAGAATGTTGTGGTCTGTAATTATCTAATTGTCTAGAGTGTTTAAGATCTGTATGTGGTAACCCAGGTGGTTCGAAGAATGTTGTGGCCTGTAATTATCTAATTGTCTAGAGTGTTTAAGATCTGTATGTGGTAACTCAGGTGGTTCCAAGATCTGTATGTGGTAACCCAGGTGGTTCCAAGATCTGTATGTGGTAACCCAGGTGGTTCCAAGATCTGTATGTGGTAACCCAGGTGGTTCCAAGAATCCCGGTAGAATCACATGCTTTCATTAATTTCATTGGGAAGTGTTTGGTGTTGGGAATTAAATTAATAATTGTTTTGTATTTAATACATTAATACATTAGTTTCTTCAAGACGCAGATACCAAGGTAAACTATCCCAGAAATGTTGCCAGAAAAGAAATTGTTGTAGAAAGATATTGTGTAAAATCTGTTTAGTGTCGACCTTGCCCAGGGCCAAGTAGTTCATTGCGGGGAGATGGCCTGTTTTTTGGTCTTTTAATTCATGTATTCATATACAGTATTTGTTAGTGTCTTCACTAGACCTCCCTCAAACTTAGAAAAACACCCCGAAGCACTCCCTCAAGATATATGTGTACATTTTTCGGTAGAAAAAATTTCCCGGCCGAAGGCCGATTCCTCTTATAATTACAGGAACAGACTAGACACCTAAATGGCACGATAGATCTCTAAATTGACAACGAAATGGAGCTAAAGTTATAAAAAAAAAAACGCTAAAATAATGGGCCGAACGTCTTAACATCTCAAAACTAGTGGGGCAAAGCATGAGGGAATAGAAGGTGCAGAAAAACGGCCTATCTCCCCTTACGGTCCTGGCAACAACAATGACGGCCCCTTGAGTACACGGACACCGGAACACTATTATACACTAATTATTGTGGTGTGGTAACGGGTTAATTAATGATTGTGTCGTCATTGTAAATTCGCTAATGTTCATGTATTTGTTTGTGTTGAAGACGAAGGCTAATGAATGGTGTGAGGTTTTGGGTTTTGTTAGTTCTTCAGAGATGTACTGTAGCTAAAACAATTGTGATTTTCCGGGGAGATAAGAAATGCAGGATCGAAGTATTAAAGACAAAAAAAGAGAATATATATGAATTATTTAAGAAAAAAATCCGAATATTAATAAGAGAAGGAAAATACTACACAACTGCATAAGTATACAATAAATAGATACAATAAATAGATACAATAAATAGATACAATAAATAGATACACAAATAAGATACAATCAAGGGGATGGTGGTTACTATTTCGTTTATATATTTATCGATTTATCTATTTTATGGTTTCCTCGATAGACTTACATCAAGCTCAAGAAAACACCCCCTGGACCCCCTTTCACGATAAATGTAAATTTTTTCGGTAGAAGAATGTCCCGGCCGAAGGCCGATTGCTCCTAGAATTATAGGCTCGCTAACGCTCGCCAGAAAAAAAATCGACACCTAGATGGCACGAAAGGTCTATATATTTACAAAGAAATAGGGCAAAATGTCATAAAATCGGCAAGCTAATGGAACGAACGTCTTAAAATCTCAAAGGTAATGGGACTAAAAATAAAAAATCAATAAAAGCCACTACTTCCCCATGAAGTAAACCAATAAAACACTGCCTCCTGCCACCCAAGCAATATACAAGCCCTCTTGATATTACACACCGCCCCAAACAAGCTCACAGTGAAGACAGCAAGCAAGCAAGCATACCAGGGGCTACTATTTCTAGGCAGGATCAGGCTACTGGCTACACACATATATATATATATATATATATATACATATATACACCTACACACGGATATAGACTTATGCCTACACCACACACTTACACGTACAACACAGACTTACACCACACACACACACTTACACCACCACACACACACACACACACACACACACACACACACACACACACACACACACTACCAGTACCAGCTCCTGTGATTGCATGCAACATTTATACAGCCGACCAAGCGTATCTTGCAACAGAATAGGCGCAACATTGAAATTATAGGGTATGGGGAGGAAGGGAGAAAATGTTGACTACGAATTATACTCATAAGACAAATATAGTGATGGAAATAATGGTCTGTCTGGCTCAACGTAGTGTTATTTATACTGATTATAAAAGGTTCATTTGTTGTTGATATATATTGTTTTAAGCATTATTTATTGTTTTAAGCATTATTTATTGTTTTCTTTGATATAGAATGTGTAGATCAGGTGGTAATGATAGTACGGTATTCGAAATTATCGGTTTGGGGGGATTGATGTTTGTTTGCTGGTGTTTTTCAGCCATATGTATAATTATATATAATTCGTAAGAAAGTTGTTAGAATCTGTTATTATTTTATTAATAATAGCATTTGTATTATTATTATTTAAGAACAAAACTCATACGTTACACAATATATGAATATAACGTATTGTATGAATTATATAATGTATTATATTATATTTAACCCAAAAAGAAATATGGTAGATAGTCTTCTAAATTATATATATATATATATATATATATATATATATGCAGTATACTTGCAAACACTATTGGTTAGATGGATATACAGAAAAACAAACCGATATTAGAACCATATACTGTAGGTCTCCTCTCAGTGCCACAAATCAACCTTTACAGTATATTCAGCTGGCTTCACAATCACTAACATCCACTTCAAAGAGGCTTATATAGATATAGTCTAATCTGCCCCTGATATCTCTCGGGTTTTCATCAGGATGATCAGCATATTAACTGACTAAATTTGTTAACCGAGATGTTTCTTTGCAATAAGATGGCGTCTAATTTATTTTACTCTTGCTAAAAAATATACTGTCCCATTTATTTTATAGGAAGAATATCTCCTGGTGAGACACTGCGCAAACATGATCTCAGTTAATCCTATCTAGTCAATAATAGTGTGTTTCCTCCCAGTTACTTCCTCATTATTTAAGTGATGTGATTGAGTGATACAAAGATATTAATGTCTGCAAGTGTACGCTCACAATCAGTTGGTAATTATCATGACTGCCTTCATTATTGACAAAATATAGATAATGATCATGATAATAATGTTTTTGTGACTATATTTGCATTGATAAAATTATGAGGAAAACTTTATCCATAACCAAATTGAATAGATATGCCCTAGCATTACATGTAATTGCCCATTTTCTTAATTCAGCTTAGGAAGGACCTTTTAGGATCAGAGTTAAAAACATATAATCCCAATTCACTCTCGAGTTCTAATAGGTCTTGTAGATAAATTGGATTAAATCTTTTGGTGGTAGATAGAATGAAGATTAAATAATGTTACCGCTTGTAACCGATACAGAAGCTGGCCTAAAGCACAACTATTTTCCAGGAACCCTGATGTGTTAATACAGTGAGTCAGTAAATCACCAGTATAAACACCACAAGTTACACAACCATACTGATAGGCAGGGCTTATAGGATCTTACTACCTTCATAGTCAGGCGAGCGTTTTTGCCACCGGATTTAATATGTCAGTTCTGATAAGAGTGAGGTGTAAACATTTCAAGAAAAGTTCGATTTTTATAATAGTAATGTTTTCATAATGATTATATTCAGAGGGTGGCACACATTGAAGTTGCGATAACACGATGGTGAAAGTGGTCGTGTGATTTCCCTTACCATAACAAACAAGGACGGGCAGTTCTATGAATAATTACTGTACAAGCTGCTCACACAAGTTATATGAATAATTACTGTACAAGCTGCTCACACAAGTTCTATGAATACTTACTGTACAAGCTGCTCACACAAGTTCTATGAATAATTACTGTACAAGCTGCTCACACAAGTTCTATGAATAATTACTGTACAAGCTGCTCACACAAGTTCTATGAATAATTACTGTACAAGCTGCTCACACAAGTTCTATGAATACTTACTGTACAAGCTGCTCACACAAGTTCTATGAATAATTACTGTACAAGCTGCTCACACAAGTTCTATGAATAATTACTGTACAAGCTGCTCACACAAGTTCTATGAATAATTACTGTACAAGCTGCTCACACAAGTTCTATGAATAATTACTGTACAAGCTGCTCACACAAGTTCGTTAGCGTTTTACCATTTTATTTTTGCAAATCAAAACATTGTAAGTAATCCCATATATACAGTATTAGGTTATTATATCATGTTATGTATATTAATGCATTGATTTTTAGACTTATAACATCAAACTTATTGGATATATTTACACACAAACAATCGTAAGACTTCAAGAACTTTTGTCAACAGCTGTAAATCTGGTTTTCCCCGCAACACAAGACTAGTTCAATTCCATTTAATCCGCCGGGGACGTCTTTTGTAAGATTGGAGGTAATATATGGGTTTATTAGTCTCTCTCTCGCTCTCTCTCTCTCTCTCCAGTATATTTATTTAATTTACAATAAATAGATAGAAGTAGATAGTGATAGAAATATGTAATATGTGTGTGGCTACTATATACAGTATATAATATTCTATGTATGTGGTGTAACTTAATCTATCAATAAGCCCACCTACCTTTCTTACCATTCCATATGTAGGTAAGGTGCTTCCATACACACACACACACACACACACACACACACACACACACACACACACACACACATGAGGCTAAAGCAAATAGCCTATTACCCGCTACAGCCTCCCTAGCTTCACCTACAGCCTTTTATAGGTAGTACCCGCAATTGATGTACAGTAGCCGCCATATTGAACGGTATATGTTGCAAAATTGATATGGCCCAATTTCTAAACATGTGTGTTTGTGTGCGTATGTGTGTGTGTGTGCGCGTGTGCTCAAAAGGTATAATCCTTAAAAGTGTTTTCTATATTCTATATTCCAACTTACTCCCTCTCGGGCATAGGCTGAGTGCCTGTACATTCAACCACTGTGCATTTAACGGTGAAACCTGTGAGGTTTCGTTCCAGTCTAGGGAGTGAGACATGTGAAACACTTAGAGCTGCAACCAGCCTTTGCCATCTTGCCTTCACAAGATGCACGGCGATTGGTTGCCCACTCACGGCTCGAAGCAGCCCCATCCTGGAGCTGCCTCACCTTCATGCTTCACTGTCTCACCCCCTAGACTCGGACCCTCACTCTAAGAACACCACCTATTGAGCAGTGAACTCACTAGGCATTGCCCCCTTGTAGCATATTTTGAATATGGGAATACTCATTCATTGCTATTTAATCAGGGAACAATGGGGGTATATTTTGGCATTTCGGTGGGCTTTGTGGTAATGCACTGATACTAGGTACAGCACAAATTTATCATAACGAAGTACAACTATTTTACTGTTAATTTATGTATTGTATAAGAACTTTATATCATCCACTGTGTTAAGGATAACCCTTTAATCCTACTAACTGTATTTTATTCATTGAGGCGTAATGTTTAACTGTTAAAAGGTTTCGGATTATGACTGATAATCGTTTAGGTACGAAGACAACTTATATATAATAAAGAATAATCATTAGACTTACAAAACATGAACACAGGAAGATAACACTTCATGATGTAAATAACATGGCTGGTATATAGAACAAAGTTGAGGTGCCAGACCAATAGATGGCACTGCCCTAACCTCTATCTCTTTCTCTCTCTCTCCTCTCCCTAGCTGATCCTTATCCCACATGGTCCTTTCACCATTCACAGTTTATTTTTTGGTATGTGTATTTTGCTTTATGGGGTATTTTCAATTTTCGTTTGGCTTACTTTACTTTCTAGGATTTTAGATTAAATTTTCGTTTTGCTTGCTTTGCTTTCTAGGGGTTTAGTTTCAAGTTTCGTTTTACTGGAGTTTTATTTATGTATTTGTGTCTTTATTTTGACGTCTATCCCCCCTTTTCCCTGTGCATATACTTTATCTTGCATTTTTGCCTTTCTTTTTTCATTCAATTTATATTTTATTTACGTTTTATATTTTGAGAATATTTTGTTTGGCTTCATTGTTTCCTTTTCTTGACTTTCCCCTCCGTTCTATTTCAATTATTTGTTCGTCCCTTCTTTAATATTCTTCTTAGTTTTCTGTTTGCTTATCTTTTCCTTTGTCCACCATTTTTCATATATATTTTTGTCTTATCCCATGTTTCATCCATTCTTGCTTTCTCTTCCGTGCCTTCTTCTCTTCGCTTTCTCAGTCTTATATATATATATATATATATATATATATATATATATATATATATATATATATTTATTTATCTTGCTCTCACTCCTTTTCTTTTCCGTTTTTAGTTTTGTTTATACCGTAATTATTGATTTGTGTCTCTTGTCCATTCCATCGTTGTCATTATATTATCCTCTCTCGTCTATTTGTATTTCGTTTTCTTCCTTGATCTTATGTTTATGTCCCTTTATTTCCTTGATTTTTTTTTTTTTTTTTGGTAATTATATATTTGTCATCTCACTTCCTTGGTCTTCTCTACTCCTACCATCGCTCTCTTATTTACATTTTCTGTTTATAGTCGCTTTCCATTCTTGTTTCTCATGCAATATTTGTCGTTCGTTCGCTTTCTATTCGTATCATCCCACTTTCTTCCATTTATTATGTACCTTTTTATAGTTCGCTTTATCTTCTGTTTTACCCATAATATTTTATATCCCTTAATCATCCTTTGAGCATTATTCTGTGTGATTATATTATGTGACTCATTCCTTGTTTCTATCTTCTTTGACTGCCATAGATCTCCCCTAAGCTCAATAAAGTCGTCTATCATTAGTCAGAATAATCTTAAGAAAGGCGTCCTCGTACTGATGGGGGTTGGCGAACACATAGACGATTTTTACTATGTGTTTGACGACCCTCTTGAAATCAAAGGGGGTTAAGTCGTTCCTATTCCCACAATTCCTTCCCAAGGTGAATACAGTCATCTACTGCAAGCCATGATAGGAAGAAAGGCAACATAAAAACATAAAAAAAAAAACACAAAAATAGGAAGAAACGCAACTTTAAAACAGAAAACACACGAAAATTGGAAGAAACGAAACATAAAAACAGAAAAACGAAATCCTCAACAAAAACATTAAAAAACACGAAATCCACAACAAAAATAACATCCTACCCCAACGAGGCAGTTCCTTTATCACTCACGTACTAAAAACTTTCTCCACAACCCTTTAACCCGTTGAGTACCGGTGACATCTAAATAATTATATGCTGGCAATGATTAGGCGATTTGGTTCAGTTTACGAAGGGCCTGAGCAAACAGATATATAGATAGATAGGAAGGACCTCTAGCAATAATAAGGCTTCAAACTATCTCAACCCAACCCTTTTAACTACCACAGATCCTTCTACAGCTGTATAATATCGTCTAAATAGAGTTAGAATATAATATAACGCACTTCGCTGGTACTCAACGGGTTAATCATCGTATATTGAAAAGGCTAATTCTATTCATTTTTGTTATTTATTTTTTTCTAACCTGGATTACCCCGTTCGGTCTCGCTTCCTTCTTCCATCCAATTAATTCTCCTTCCTTGGGCCTGTAATCCACTTTTATCCAACCGTTCTTTACTTGAGCTGAGCTTGTAATTCTCTCTCTCTCTCTCTCTCTCTCTCTCTCTCTCTCTCTCTCTCTCTCTCTCTCTCTCTCTCTCTCTCATATATCTTTATTTTCCATTACTCTCACTTTATTTATTTCCTTTCACTCTTCATTTTAGTTAATATACTGATCTCACTCTCTAACTTACATACATTCTCTCTCTCTCACTCTCTCTCTCTCTCGTGTTATCCCCTTATCTAATCTGTTAATCATGTCATTCTCTGTTATCTTGTTACTCTCATCTTCACCCAATTCTCTCCCGTTCTTCTCATTTTCTCGTGTTCGCCTTACCTCTTTCTCTCCTTCAGATTTGTTATATATTTTCGCTCTAAACTTACCCACATTAACTATTTAAGCACAGATCACTATACCATCGGGTTTACAGTTAAACAAATATCACGGAAGTTCAAAAAATATCATTCAAGTTCAACTAATATCACTCGAACCCTCGAAAATAATATCACTCAAATTCAAATAATATCACTACAGTTCAAATAATATTACTCAAGTTCAAATAATATCACACGAGTTCAAATAATATCACTCAAATTCAAATAGTATTACTCACTTGAACCCTCGAACATAATATCACTCAAATTCAAATAAGATCACTATAGTTCAAATAATATCGCTCGAGTTCAAATAATATCACTCAAATTCATATAATATCACTCACTTGAACCCTCGAACATAATATCTTTCAAATTCAAATAATATCACTCACTTAAGCCCTTGTAAATATCACTCAAATTCAAATAAATTCCCTCACTGATTGAACCCTCTAATTACGAGAAAATACTCCTAAGGCAAATAAAATCGTCTATTGTTAGCCCGTGTAAACTCGGAAGTGGGTTGTGAGGCTGAAAGGGGTCAAGTGAAGGTATTGAGGGATAAGCCTTTACAACGGCACGGGTTACTCGATAAATGACAGGGTTTATAGCGTCCGTATGACCTTCATCTCTCTCTCTCTCTGACTGAAACAAGGTGCCTTTGATGAGACGTGTGCTTCCTGCATTCTGAACACTCAAAGGAATTACTCGAGATGGTTTTAAGGGGATATGGGCGTATTTATTTGCTTGTTTATGTATGCATATATTATTTTCTTAGTTTCCACCCTAGACCTCCATCAAACATACAAAAACACCCTTGACCCCCCCCCCCCCCTTCAAGATTAATTTGGACATTTTTCGATAGAATACTATAATACAGGCTCGCTATCGCTCGCCAGAAAAAAATCGACACCTAAATTGCACGAAAGGTCTTAATATTGACAAAGATATGGGGCAAAAAGTCTTAAAATCGCCAAACTAATGGACCGAAAGTCTTACATTCTTAAAAGTAATGGGGCTAAACATGAGGGTGAAGGGGGGCTAGAACAAAAAATAAAAAATAATAAATAAAACATCCTCCCTTAAGTTTCTTTGTTACGTTAGGATTTTTCCGAAGCTGAATAAAATCGTTTAATGCTAGCAGAAGATATATACAAATTATATGTAAGTATGCTTGAAAGACGACTGACTAATAGGAGACAGATTCAATTGACTTTTTTTCTACAAACAACAAATGCGCAAATTGATCTCGAAGGGGGGGTCTTGGGGGTATTTTCTTAAGCTTGATTAAGGTTTATAAAAAAAAAAAAAAAAAAAAAAAAAATATACAGTATATATATATATATATATATATATATATATATATATATATATATATATATATATATATATATATATATATATATATATATACTGTATACATAAAACAAAAAATATAATCCTTCCCTTAATACTGTACATACCATACTAGGAAATGAAAATAATACTGCACCTGACAGCTAAACAACGTCTATGTTTATATAACAATACTCCGCGGGAAAATGTGCACCGTTGCGGAAAATGGCACTTGTTTTGATGGAGAAACTATAATACTGATCTTTAGCGGACATTTAAATTGGTATGTGTTGTATGATTTTGCCATTGTATTTTTTGTCTCCAGTTGTTGACAAAAATATTAATCTTTTAGGGGATCATATTTCTTGCATGGAGTCTACGAACTCTGAACTCTGCATGTGTGTGTGTGCGTGTGTCCAGGTATTGACCAAAATAATATGTTTGCTACATTTTCATTTCCAGCTATCGAGGGAAAAAAAAATATATATATATAGTATATATATATATATATATATATATATATATATATATATATATATATATATATATATATATATATATATTAGCGTCATGCAGTGGCAGAAAATATCGCTTTAGTCTGAATTTATGAACTTAACATATACAGTATATTCATTATATTCAATTGTCGAAAACGACATATTTATGTTTTAGTGGATACTATAGTTCAAAGTCTGAATCGACGAACTCTGCAAACTTATTCCCCCAACTATTGAAAACAAATATTTATCTTTTAGCAGCATTTTTGCTCCCTTTTGTTTCCAGCTATTGAGAACAAATTATATATTAATTTTTGCCGTCATTCACGAATAACGGTGCCGGCATTCCTGAGAGCGTGGTATGCCGGTGGGTTGCTTGATAGCCGTCATCCCGTGCATTGTGTCTCCAAGCTGCAATACTATTCATACTATTCATCAACGCACGGGCAGGAAGATGGCAGGGAGGGGGGGGGGGGGAGGAGTTAGGGAAAAATTGAGTGAGGGGGGAAGGAAGATGTAAGGGGAAGGTGGAGGGAGGAGGAATAGGTGAGGGATGGGGGAAGAGATGAAGAAGTGGGAGGTGAGGATGTAAGGTTAATATTGAGGATGAGAAGGGAAAAATTATTAAGGAAGGTAGTAAGAAGGGAGGAGAGTATGCCGGTGGGTTGTTTGATGATAGCTGTCATCCCCGAGCATTGTGTCTCCATGCTGCAATACTATTCATCAACAGAGAGGTGAGGAGGGGTAGGAAGAGTGAGGATTTGGGAGAAGGAGAGGGAAATAGGTGGGGAAAATTAATTGAGTGAGGGGAGGAGTAGGAAGATGTTAGAGGGATCAGTGGGGGATAAGGAGGGAGGGTGAGAGGTGAGGATTTGGGAGAGGTTGGGGACCATACAATATTAAAGGTGAGTAGAGAAGAAATATTGAGGAAGTGAGGAAGGTATATCGTTGGGTTGTTTTATGCTAGCTACCATCCCGTGCATTGTTTGTCCAGGCTGCAATACTATTCATACTATTCATCAGTACAGGGATGAGGAGGAGCAGGGAGAGGTGAGGAATTGTGGGGTTGGGAGGGAAAGAGAAAGTGAAGGAGGAGGGAAGGAGAGACAGTAAAAAAAAAAAAAAAAAAAAAAAAAAAAAAAAATCGTTAGGGAGGAAAGACGGGGGACAGAGGAGTGAAAATGTGAGGGAGAAAATGAGGGATGGGGGAGGACCAACGGGAGGGATGGTGGAATCGTGATGGAGAGAAGGAGGAGAGAAGAAATGGACAAACGGGGAGGGAAAGGGTGAGGAAATGGGCAATGAGGTGAGGTAGGAGGAGGGAAAAAGTGAGAGAGGTAAGGAGAGAGGAGATCGATATGGAAGGGAAGAAGCGGGGAGGGAGGAAGCCTGTGGTAGAGAAGAGAGGAAGCGGTAAAAGAGAGTGGATGGAAGAAGTGATGAAGGAAGGAAGGACAAAAGAGGGAGTAGGAAAATAGGGAGGATGGAAGAAGTGATGAAGGAAGAAAGAAAAACAGACAGGAGGAAAGAGGTAGATCGATCATGGAAGAAGTAGTGGAGGGGAGGGTGGGGTTGGGGGAGGAAGATAAATAGGAAATTTTGAAATCTGGCAAAGTTCTCGTTTGTATAATAGTTGGCGATATTAATTAGTTAACACTGAAGTACAAACTTGGCAAAAAATTTATGTAATAATTATATGAATACAGTTCCAAACGTTTATATTATCAATGCTTATAATAACGGTAGCTATTAAGCAATGTTCACCGACTATGTTCACCGACTAACCGACCATCTTTGATTAAGGCAGTTAGGTAATTCGTGGGAATGTGATAAAGCTCTCATTAAGCCGGCATTCGAGATAAGGAGGAAAGTTACGATAAGCGTTAGGAAAAACTGCCACCCAACTCAACCTGCTTGCAAGTTACCGGCTTCGTACATGCAACTGCAAAGGAAAGCCGAGTGGGAGGGAGGACAGCAAGGTGGGGAAGGGTAGGAATGGATAGACTACAAGATAAATTGAATTGTTACATGTATTAAATTAAAACAAAATACGTTAGAATTGTGAAAAACACATGAACATATGAAGTGGAAAGTTATATAGGATGATTGGTGGTTACTCTGAGCAGTGAGTATGAGGGAGGAGGGTGGTGAACAAGAGCGGGAGGGGTAGTAAAGGGGGGGGGGGTAGTAGAATGAAGAGGCTACACGAGATAGCCCAAATTGAACAATTGAATGTAATGAAAAATGGTGTATATTGAGAATTTTACGTGAACTTATGAAATGATGAGTGATGCAGGGTGGATGAGAGTGAGTGTGTAGTGATGGAGTAGGGGCGGTGAAAAAGATAAGAAAGAAAGAGAGTTATAATAGTAAAATAGTTGAGACAAATTTAATGTGTGGTTAATTAGTGGTTGCCAAGAATAATACGTGAAATTGTAAAGTGAAGAGTGATGTTAGGGTGAATGAGAGTGAATACGTGCAGTGAGGTAGAAGGGGCGGTGAAAGAGAGGGGGTGAGGGGGGGAGGAAAGCAGAGATGTGGATCAACGCCGTTCGCCACCGTGCTAGTTGTCACATCTCAAGCCCGGGATGTTATTATTATTCCCCTTATCAGGACCGGACCATACCCGCTCCTTGGCTGGGTCTCGACTCGGGTCCTCGCCGGTCTTGTAGTCAAGTTGGGCAACACAAAGAGCCATACAAAAATAAAAGGTGCTAAATATAAGGTGGTGGTGGAGGGGTGAAGGCCGGGATTGGCGGCGGGCCCCTGACGTCACCCCGATAATGGCGATTCGACCCTAGATGCCGGTAGCTTTTATTTTCTCTATCGATAGAAGTATTGATTGTCGTCTATTAATTTCCACCACAATTCATTCCTGGGTTATTATAACGTATATCTGAAATAGGTACTAGTATAATAATAATTGCAAGGGTGAGATATGAGGTAAAGCGCGGGTGTGGAGCCACGCCTATTGGTTGCCTGGCCACGCCCCCGCCGCCCGGCTATATAAGCTGGAAAGCCGGCACAAACGCCACTCGCCGTTGAGTCAAGGAGAAGTTTGGACGGTACGTGAACAGCTCCTCACACACTTGTCTTTGTGAAAATAGCCTGCTAGTATCCAGAAGTGATTGTTTAGTGATTGTGGTACATCGTGGTGGTGTTCCGAGGCGATAGTTTGTGAACGTATTGTAACCTACGTGGCACTGATAATATAGCTATGGTGCAATGACGTAAATGTGTCGCCCGGCCACTTGTGTTAACAATGTGCCGGGCTTCGTCTACGTGGTCTTGCACCTACTGGAATTTTAAAGTTTACTGAAATTTAAAGTTTGAGCTTGCTTCCCTCTAACATTATTTGCACTTGCCAGAGCAGATGTTACGGAAAGTGTTCTATAAAAGTAAATTTAAGCATTCTTTAAAATTTGTAGCCTAGCCTATGCGAGACTGCCTGTCTAATTTAATGCCACACGATGTTTAAAGTGTAGTTTAATGTTATAAATTTTCTTTTTAGGGCGAAGAGGATAAATTAGTTTGATTTAAAGGGGGGGGGGGGGAGAGATTGGTGTGGGCCTAACGAAGTCACGAAGCCTGTCAAGGCTTTCGTAATGGGTCCTTTATGTAATGCATCTCTTATGTAACTTGGTAGGCTACACCTTTAAATCTCAAGATCCTTTGACATTTAGAGGCCCGTAGGCTTTGACATTTAGAGGCCCGTAGGCTATGAAATTTCATTTGTTAGGTTTATATATTACTAGTGTAATGGTAGTTAGGCTATTTATAAAATGGTAATTAGCCTAGTTAAAATTTATTTATTTTTCAATCCGAACATTGCAGCTGTAGTGATAATTTACACTAAATTTTAATAATTTAGCCTAAAGGTAAAATTTGAAGCTAGGGCTAATTTCTTGGGTTCGTAACTAGGCCTATGTGGAAAATGTTAGATTGAATATGAATAAGTTGCCAAGTTATTTGGAAAGCCAAGTAAATTGAGCTTTTAACTAGGCCTAGGCTAGCCTATACAGATGTTTCAAGACTAAGGAAAATAAAAGTTCATAATTTTTTTAATCATACCTGTAGCCTATAGGCTAAGCTAGTATTAAAAAGCCATCTTTTATTACTAATCCTTTAACTAGAATTTGCGTACACTATTGGTAGGGATTTTTTTCTCAGTTATTTCCAATTTTGAAGCTCTAATTTTACTGAATAGCCTGAGTACATGCAGTTCTGGGAGATCCTTTGAAATTTTAGTGTTCGACTAAGTAGCTAGCCTAGCCATATTACCCTTAAACTCGCAACATCAAGAAGTTTCGGTAGGCTACGTCGAAATTGTTAATTTGTTTCCCCATTGCAATGCCTGTAATTGTCCTAGGCTAGCCTATAGGTTAACCTAAAGTGTAAATAATTTATTTTTTCCCATTGCATTTCTCTAAAAATGTATTCATAGAAATTGGAATATCTGAGCCCTCTTGAATTAGGCTACTGCTTTCTTCTGAAACTTTAAACTAAGCTGCTGGGATGGCGAGAGTCTGCCGACCGGCTTCTCAAATTGTAAACATAAACTAGCCTACAATTTTTAATTTCTCCTCATAATGGGATTTGGTAATCATTGTAATCCTTCGGTATATTTGTATAGTAAGTGGGGAAGGTAATTCAAAGTTTATATAGTTTAATCTAAGTGACTTGTGGTTCCTATTAACGGGGTTCCCGCCACACCCCCACCCTGCAACACCGAACAATCTCTAGTCTGAGACTGTCTGGTCCAGGGGTTATAAAGAACTGTCACTCATCACTAAAGCTACCCTTCCCTCACAATCTACTAGATTTTTACTGCGCACTCGCTTGTTCTCGTAACTTAGACTTCTGGGAATCCACACTAGTTTCAAGTAGATGGGCGTTGGTTTCCTACTTTACAAGAATAAATTTTCTACTGAAGGCGCAAGGGCAATTTCTCTAGCAACATTTGGTTATATTATTTAAGTTATATGATTAAGCAGTCTACAGTATATGCCTGCGCCAATGCAGTCTCGAAATTTCACCCGAAGAGTTCGTAAAAAAAAAAAAAAAAAACTTACCCTAGACCTATTCCTTTACTTTAGATTTTATTATTCCTCCCTCCCTACTTGGATATGATGCGTGGTGTGGCGTAGTTGAAGTTTTAATTGGTGATAAGAATGCAGGAGCAGTAAAGTTTGGTGGGTAGCGAAGTTGCCGGTTTGCTGGCGCCATTCCCCCCTCCCCTTCCATCGTTACTCCCCTCCCATGATTTGTTCAACTAGCTACCCCTAAATTCTAATGCTCTTAATTTCAGTCTTTTTGCTGCTTTCAAATCTTAATCACACGCGTAAAATAGCCACTTATGTTCTGCTTTACTTTATCCTCGCTAGGAATTTTCAATTTGTCTTTACTTTCCCAATCTATAATTTCACTCATTCAGGTTTAGTACAATTTCATTGTTTAATCTCCATATATCTATTCCTGTAAGAGCTTCCTTTAATTGTCCCCTGTAGTAAAGCAGCCGTGGCCGTGGTGTTTGAGGGTTGTGTAATAGGGGGAGGGGGGGGGGGGGGGGGAGACGGGCGATGCGAGGGAAGGAAAGTGTGAGAATAGAGAAGTGGTGGATTATATATTTTACTGCAACACTAAATTGCTTTCTGTAACTTAATCCTCAATATAATTTAGGGAATGTTAAGCCCCACCAAATATCTAATGTCAGTCTACAGGGCCTGTCTAGAGTAACTGGCATTTCCTGTTTGCTAGACAATGGAAACAGGCATCTCCCCGTTGCTCCTACTCCCGCGTCATGTTTGGTATGCTGATGGCAGATAGCACAACCACCCATTCTTGACATTTAATTGCTCTGTTCAATTATATACCGGCATATTATGTAAAGAGACTATGGTGATACTGGCATAAACGTTTTGTCCATGACTTGTGTTGAATGATTTAAAAAAACAAATTATAGCATATTTCAGAATTTAATTTAGCTTCGAACTATCTCACTTAACTGTTTTTACTACCACAGATCCTTCTTAAGTTGCACAAAATTGTCTAAATAGAGTTATTATACAAATAGAAATACGTCGCCGGTACAGAAGGGGTTAAGGTGGTTAAGCGTTCGTGATTATGATTTCAACAATACTTTGGTCAGCTTAATCTTTCACCTGTTTAGCGTTCTCCCTATATCTCTTATCTTGATCACACACACACACACACACTCTCTCAGCCGGTGGTGACATAACTTGTCAGAAGAGGGACTAGACTGAACAATAGCCGGGCTGGTGTATGTGTGGTCGGCCTTGCTGCATCAAACAAACTTGCCCATGATAGAATCCATGGTTTAATTAATTTCTCGCTAGAGTAATCTAAATTGTTTAGGATGCTATACTTAATTCTTAAAATTGCTATGTCTCATTTTCTTTTTAATTTACTTTGTCGTTCATTCACATACTTCCCTTTAAATTTGTATAACTAGTAATTACAAAACAAAAAAAGCAAGTGGGGATTGAGCCGGAGTATTTACATGCATAGTAATTTATACACACACGCACACACGGTGAATGAGTAATTTATACACACGCACAGGGTCTAGAGAATATATTCTCTGGACCCTGCACACGCACACACGGTGAATCACCACCGGCTACATACAAGGGTTGCGCTGTGAAGGGAAGCTATGGTACACAGCACGCACACATACAAAGTTACCATGTCTCTCTCTTCACCACTTTCACTCTTGGTTCAAATCGTATGGAGTCTGGCCATTGAGGAGTTTGTTCGGTGACTTTCTTTATGAAAAATATATGTACATGCTTGCAATATTCCTGGATGGGCTAAAGTTACGGGTTACCAGTTTGTTAAATCGGGGTTCTAGGTCTGGCGCGTCACCCTCTCGGCCTCACCCCTCCCGCCGCCTCCCTTATCTATATACACTATAGTCTTCAAACTTTATGTATTTTGATCCTCTCTACCTCACTCTAGTCCTAGTATTCCTCTACCTTGTCGTTCCCCACCCTATATTCCAAATAATCTACTCGCTTTCTCTCGACCCCTCTCCCCCCACTCTGTACCTCCCCGTTCCCTCCTTCCCCCCCCCCCCAGACCTTGAACTTTAACACATGCGAGAGGGAGGGAGTGAGGACCACGTGAAAGAGAGGTGAAGCATCCGTAGGGGAGGATTATTTCGTAGCTTCACTACTCACTCCATTGTTGTGGAATACTTTTATTATTGTAGCACTATTTCTGACATTAATCGCGAAAGCGATCATTTAATGCATTCATTGAATGCACCAGTTTGAAGGTGAAAGTGGCTATTGTACTATACTTAATTTAAAATGGGGGGGGGGGGTATTTACTTGGTTTCCTCCTCAAACTTCTAGATCCCACTTGGATATATTTGTACATTTTCTCCTGCCAAAGGCCGGTTCCTCTTACATTTACAGGTTCGCTATCACTCTCCAAGAAGAAATCGAAACTTAAATGACCCTAAAGGTCTTAAAATAGTCAAACTAATGGGTCGAACTTATCTGAATCTAATGAGACAACGTGAGGGGGGGGTACGAAAAAAGTACCATTCCCTTTAAAGGAAAAAATCTGTTTTCTGACAAATTGCATTTAAAGAATATTCCGTAACCTACTTTAATGTTTCAAGTATTGTATGGTAAGCTGATGCTTCCCTTGCCGCTGCTCAGAGATAAAGAAAATCGGGACCTAACTATGTTGCATTAATCATAGATGAACAGTATAGTTAAATTGTATTGAGTATTATTTATTATATAGTAGGCTATATTTTCAAGGAGTTTTTTCTTTCTTCCACAGCCAAGACTTAAACACTAACAAAATGGCCGACGCTGCTACCATTGCCAAGCTGGAGGAGGGCTTCAAGAAGCTGGAGGCTGCCACTGACTGCAAGTCTCTGGTCAAGAAGTACCTCACCAAGTCTGTGTTCGACCAGCTTAAGACCAAGAAGACTTCCCTTGGCGCCACCCTCCTCGACGTTATCCAGTCCGGTAAGTTTTTTTTTTACCTTAATTGACTTATCTAGAGTATGTACAGTACCGTCAAAATCTAATTCGTAATATTTTTTTTTTTTAATAGTCACTATAATTTCCCTGTGCACCTTTTGTTTGTCCTTTCCTAGATTTCACATGAACTATCAAAGGTATTCGGCGTATTATAGTTTTTGACTGTACTGTATATTTAGTTTTGGTAAAATAGTAAAGATTAATTTTAGTAAATTATCGCACATGAGATTTGCACTTAGATTCAAATGGCTTAATTCCTTCTTAATTAAAGTACTGTACAGCCAGGGTCAGATGTAATACTGCCACATACACTGAGGCCTCCGCTTTCTATCTAAAGCTAAAAGACTTGCATTAAACACTTTGTAAAGTTTGCTTTAAAAAAATTAGGTATAGTGGTGCCTGAAATTAAGAAAGTACCAATATTGACTGGCTGTATTCTAAAATCAGTTTTAGAATTTAAAAACTATTTACAGTAGCATAGAATGTACTGTAGTTATTAGTAATGCAACTAGATTCTTGTGTTTAGGAGAAGGAAGGATTATAGTGGGTGGCAGAAGTATAAAGTTTTGATAATTTTATGAACAGATCATTAGCCCCTTAACAACATTAACTCGACAAAATAATTAAAGTTTGTATAACCTTATGAGTGATAAGCCGTTGATACTCTTATCGTAACAATGGAGATAAGTGGACAAGAGTGTGGGTAGATATTCCCAACAGTTGAGCACAATGGGTTAAGCAACTATGGTACCAAGGCGGCTTTATCTTATCACAAGCTTATCATTGACAGTTTGTCATAAGTATCTTGAATCTGTTGATTGGACTCGATACACTAAAGTTTAGGTTAAATTTGGGAATTTGAGTTCATGCATAATGTTAACCTTTTAGGAAGAAATGTTGGTTATATGAAATTTAAAATTATTCGCTTGATAGATCGTAGAGTAGCTATCGGTGAAAGTTCTAGGTTGGCAATCCAGTTATGGAGTTTAATCCAAACCTATAATAGTGAGAATCTATGGAGTGGTCAATGAAGTGATAAATAATTTTTGATAAAATTATGGTGTGAATCTTAAATGTGCTTTGGTAGGGAGTAGAATATAAATAAAGTCGGTAACTGTAACCTATCAGGGTCAGGGCTAAATGTAGAACAATGGGAACACATGCTGTCTGAGGAGTGGGGGCTCTCCTAGGTTGAGAGGGATGGAGAGTCTGATATGAAGAAGAGTGACCGCAACAGAACTTTAGTTTGAACGCAATCCGGAATCCATAATTCTTCCTCTGCCACCCAACATACGCACGCATGTTCTAGCTTTCACGGGAAATTTATAAACTAACATGTAAAAATCGGAGTAGAATTACTTTCCTTTGGAATGTTTTAACTAAATCACAATGATTAAGTTTCTTTGCCAATATTAACGTTAGCTGAGTAATTAATTTGGCTAATGAAATTCAGTGTAATTGGGAGGGGTGGGGGGGTTTCATAACTGCACATTTATAGGAATATACAATTTAGAGTACTTTATAGTATGGGTATACGGTATATTCTGTCTAATTAATTAACCTTTTAATGGGCAATATTTGTATAGATGTATAGGCTTTATTTCTGTATAATATGGGTATATGGTATATTCTAGGGATTATTTGAATTAACCTTTCAATGGGGAATATTTTTAGATTTATTGTTTAGTTCTGTAGACTAACCTGTGTTATTGAACAGGTGTGGAGAACCTGGACTCTGGTGTTGGAGTGTATGCTCCCGATGCTGAGGCCTACACAATGTTTGCTCCTCTCTTTGACCCCATCATTGAGGACTACCACAAGGGCTTCAAGCAGACTGACAAGCACCCCAACAAGGACTTCGGTGATGTCAGCAAGTTCGTCAATGTGGACCCCGATGGCAAGTTCGTGATCTCCACTCGCGTTCGTTGCGGCCGCTCCATGGAGGGATACCCCTTCAACCCCTGCCTTACTGAGGCCCAGTACACTGAGATGGAATCGAAGGTTTCCTCTTCCCTGTCTAGCCTTGAGGGCGAGCTGAAGGGTTCCTTCTACCCCCTCACTGGCATGACCAAGGATGTTCAGCAGAAGCTGATCGACGACCACTTCCTCTTCAAGGAGGGTGACCGCTTCCTGCAGGCAGCCAACGCTTGCCGCTACTGGCCCACCGGTCGCGGTATCTACCACAACGACGACAAGACCTTCCTTGTCTGGTGTAATGAGGAAGATCACCTCCGCATCATCTCCATGCAAATGGGTGGTGACTTGGGCCAGGTCTTCCGCCGCCTTGCTAGCGCTGTCTCAGAAATTGAAAAGAGGGTGCCCTTCTCTCACCATGATCGCTTGGGCTTCCTGACCTTCTGCCCCACCAACCTCGGCACCACAATCCGTGCCTCCGTCCACATCAAGCTCCCCAAGTTGGCTGCCAAGCGTGAGAAGCTTGAGGAGGTTGCCTCAAAGTTCAGCCTGCAGGTGCGTGGCACCCGTGGTGAGCACACGGAGGCCGAGGGTGGTGTTTATGATATCTCCAACAAGAGGCGAATGGGTCTTACTGAATTCCAGGCTGTCAAGGAGATGCAGGATGGTATCCTTGAGCTTATCAAGATTGAGAAGGAGATGCAGTAAAGTCTGGCTCCTCCCTCTATGGGTGAGGGCGAGCCGGGCTCTGCTGCAGGGGAGAAGTGGTGCCCTACCCTGGACCCGGGGCCCAGGGGTGTGGGGTGCCAGCTGGGGACAGTCAGTCATCACAGCGACCCGCGGCCCCACTAACATTCCGCGCAGCCAGGGCCGCTTGCGACGCCAGGTCCTGTGGCCTTGTACATAACATCACCAGACACGCCTGGCCCGCTACACCTAACTGTTATCACATTATTATTACACAAATAAAAACTTTAAAGTATTTATAATAGTTGTTTTTAGCCTCCTTTCATTATTTAAGATTAATTAATCTCTTAACTTTCCTTATTACTACTGTATTTACTAACTTTGCATGTAGGAATGTTCCAGTCAATCTTGTATGACCAACTGGAGAAAATTAGCATGACTGATTAATAGAATACCCTATGGTATTCATTTACAAAAAATATACTATTTTATCTAATAATAAGAAGGATAGTTGACTTTTGGGCGGCTCAAAATTACTAACTTTTTACAGACTAGCATGCCTATCTAAATAAAAGTGAATTTCTTCAAAATTAAGGGATAAAACCTGAAGGAAAATGTAGTTTGCCAATACAGTAAGAAATATGAATTAGAGATGCTGATGGTTGAAAGTAGCAAAAGCATGCATATTGGATGACTACGGAGTGTATTCCATTGGTCATTGCTTTTATTTCATGAAATTCATTTCAGTAACAGTAGTTTGTTCATTATAGGATATATCTTTGATAATGCCACCGATTGACAAATTCTAAACTTGCAAATAGATTAGCTCCAGGCACAAGAATTATTTTTTGTATAAGTTTGTACCAAGTTCGAGGACGGTTTCAGACCGGAATTAAATGGCTTATCCTTTCAGTTATATATAATTCTAGTTGGAACAATCTAAAACTGGTAGGTATTAGTATTAAGGATTCTCCTTCATAAACTCAATATCTGGGTCAGGTATATGGTAGGCTACATTACTATTTCCATAACTTGGTTTCATTTTTTTTTACCCGGAGATTTTACAGTTTAGGAAGGACCCTTAGCCGTATAATATTTTTGTTTACTATCGATCCCTTCTAGAATTTCTGAAATCTAATGACCAGGATGAACTGAAGATAGTCCTGGTGTTCTGAAATTACTAAAGGCAGTACTGTGTAAATAAATTTGGCGACATGGATCCGTAGATTTATATATATTTAATTGTTAAATATTTTGATACTCCATTAGGAAGAAAGTCTTCACAATTTCGTAATCCTTTAAGTAGATGACTTCAGTGAAAATATCACCGTTCAAAAAGGAGCCTTTTACAAATTTTAGGATTGACCGGAATGTTGAAAGGTGCGAATTTAGTTGTATTTGCCTTGTCAATCTGATATATTGTCGGTATTAGATTGATTTTGGGTATTAATCTGGTAAAAATAATGGTTATTAGCAATTGTAGGCCTACTCTATTTGTTCGCATTCTTTTGAACAGGGATTTACCTGTTCTATATAGTTCAGTGCATTCATACCGTTCGTGACCACATGACCAAATTAGGTTAACCGGATGCATTTAACTTAATTTCGATTAAATTAAAATTAATTCACGCTAACCTTAATTGTTACGATACTTCGCGAAATTATCCCTCTTGCAATTCTTACCCACTGTAAGTACTAAATATCTTCAACACTTGGTAGCTAATTGCATGATTTTGGATACATAATTTGCTATCCTATTTCTTCCACACATCGAAGTTGGTCAGGGGATGAGTAGGTCAGTTAGCAGGGTCTTCTAATGAGACCGCCCGTGCTTTGCTTAAGTCACTCGCTCCTAATCCTTGTATCGGCACTTGCTTATCCTCCTTGCGCACCAACTACGGTAAGCAAGTTTAGGTTAGCATTGAGTGCCCGGAATTTATTTTGGTAAAGAATATCGTAGGACTGCAAAGTACGGTCGCGTTAATAAGTAGTGTCCCAGCTGTCATTACGTTGACTTGCTCTGTGCTGTAGTTGTCTTGTCAGATGTTGAATAGGGGTGGGTAAGTGTAGGAACATGTTTGTATATTTCACTCGATATGAAGAAATAAGTCTTCGATATTGCTGATGCCAATTATTTATCAAAACCTAGGCTACTTGGTGCCGAAACATCGCTTCTTAGCGCGACTGTACAGTATCCCTAATACTCTAGTCTACTCCTATAAATTAATATTAAATAAACTAAGGATATAAAGGTAAATCGCCATCAATATACCCAATGTATTATGTAACTTTTACCTTAAATACCTTTGATTTTTTAGTTGGTGTCTAAATGGAGAGTACAACATATAGGTAGTTATTTTAGTATTCGTAAAGTAGGCCTACTCTTAAAATCGCCAAACTAATGGGGCGAAAGTATTTTTATCTAAAAAACAATGGGGCTAAACATTTGGGAGGAAAGGGTCCAGAAAAAACCCTGGAGTGGAAATCTCTCCTTTATTCTCATAGTAGGCCTACTTATATTTTTAAGTTCCAGATTACAATAATTGACTACTTGAGTTTCATTCTATAAGGAAGTTGGAGCTGTAGACATCGATATTTAGCAGAATAACTAGCAATAATACGGTTTTAGTAAATACATAAAACCAAATTCACCATACTATTTATCCATCAGAAACTTACCTAATTACTGTTGTTTAATATCGATGTTTACAGGCCGAACTTCCTTATAGCCTGAAACTCGCAAGTGGTCAATTGGCCGTAAAAATCGCTTGTGACACCGCGGCTTTATACAGTAAATCGCATTAGCTTTATTGAGTTCAACTATACAAATTATAGATTAAATAAATTTGTCGATAAGTTGACCATGAGTAAAGCAACATATGAACAGATAAATCAAATCGAAACTTCAAAGTTTCCCTTTCTCACTAGGCTACTGTTTTATCTTCATTACCTTCTACAGCAACGTTGAAATTCTTAAGGGGAGATTTGTTATATATCTTTATTTCTGTTTCCTCCCTTGACTTCCAAGATTAAGCAAAATACCAAGACTCACATTTATCTCGAAGGGGGTCTTCGAGATAAAAGTGGTGCCCCGGCTAAAGGCCGGTTCCTCCTAAATTGCAGGAACCAAACTAAATCGTAGGCTATAGCCTATCGATAACCAGGAAAAATTAAATTCACCATCGTATTGATTTACACAGCGGCGACTCGAGTGGTGTTTACATTAGTAAAGTTAGAAATCTTAGGCGGTGTATCTTGATTTTTGTTTAGCGACTGTGCTTGTCGGTAAGGTTGGCCACCCTGCTGCGTCAATGATCAGTGATGGCGTCTGAAGGCCACGTACATACAACCTGCGCAGGACACAACCGTCAGTACAGTCCAACGCAGAAGTCTGTGTCCTGCCTTCAGTACTGTAAAGTCCCGTCTACACGATCGAGCAGTGTCCGGCGGGTTGTGCCCCTTCACCAGGCAAAGTCTGTTAAACACGCTTGCGGTGTTGTCCACACGGCAGCCGGGCAGTGATTGGCCAGTCAAAGTCTGCCAGTGGTCAGAGTAGGAGCTCGGCAGGGCTGGGTCAGTGGGTCCGGTATGACCACCATGGTCCCCAACTACAATAATCACAGGACAGTTATATAACCTATATATCCAAGCAGATGCCAATAGGAGGGAGTGTATATCGGCAGAAGCTCGACTGGAGGCAACACTCCATGTTTGTTGCAAATGGATGCAGCTACACTTATTTGCAGTATACTAAAAGATTATCCAAGCATAGTTTATAGCAATATACGAAGTACTCAATCAAGAGTGCTTGCAGGTGAGATTTATAGTGAGACGATCCAACCTAAGTTTACATAAAATTAATTAAATAATGCAATTGCTAATGGTATATTTGAAATCGTCTCGTCGTTGTGATTCCAACGGTATATACATATTTTAATGTTGATCAATTTTTAGGCTCACTAGGCCTATTTTAAAGTTAAAAAACTCCATATACGAGTTATCTATGGATGGATTTTGTTCATTTTTTTTACCATAAGTTCACTTTGACACGCTGAATCGAATGGCGCAAACAGAGTTGAAATCGGACTATTAGTTTAGGATTTCGATTTTGACTTTGCCTTCCTGGAGGGCCCAGGGGACCGTTTTTTGGACTTTAAAAGTCCTCTGTAGCCCAAACTATAAGTCCTAGGGAATTCTACTTGGTGCCATTCGTTTTTCTCGCCGAGCTGCTTCTATACATGGTCGTATATTTCATTTTCGCCCAGCCATTCGGCCAGAATCGAAAATATTTTGGTCCAAAATCCCTGCGTACTCCATAGACGAGTTATCTATGTATGAATTTTGTTCAAATTTTAACCATAAGTTCACTTTGACACGCTGAATCGAATGGCGCAAACAGAATTGAAATCGGACTATTAGTTTAGGATTTCGATTGTGACTTGGGCTTCCTGGAGGGCCCAGGGGGACCGTTTTTTGGACTTTAAAAGTCCTCTGTAGCCCAAACTATAAGTCCTAGGGAATTCTACTTGGTGCCATTCGATTTTTCTCGACGAGCTGCTTTTATACATGCTCGTAGATTGAAATTTCGACCATCCATTCGCCCAGAATCGAAAATAATTTGGTCCAAAATCCCTGCGTGCCCAGGAAAAATTTTGCACTTGGCGGGCGACTTTCGAATTTCGAGTTTTCATGGGTATATATGGATTCGTCTTGTCATTAAAATTCCAACGGTATATGATTTATTTAATTTTGACCAATTTTTAGGCCCAATAGGCCTATTTTAAAGTTTAAAAACCACTGTCTCCTACATGGTGGCTGTCTAATTCAGAGAAGAAGCTGTTGGAGTGGCTTTGTTGTGTGTTTTATTAGTTAGAGAAGGATATATAATTAAAGCTCTTTCCTGTGTCTTCCTTCCACCCAAATTACCCACTTGTTATAATGGAGTAGCCACGTAAGTGATAATATGGCATGTTCAAATAGTATAGTTAGCCATACATTATTGAAGTGGGGAACGTTTTCTTTCAATAATCTTTACAGAAAATTATAGTTATGAATGGGTAACTATTATATTTTATTAGAAATCGAGGTAGGCCTACAGTATCACTACTTTCCGTTGTTATCTATGTATATATTTTGTTCAAATTTTAACCATAAGTTCACTTTGACACGCTGAATCGAATGGCGCAAACAGAATTGAAATCGGACAATTAGTTTAGGATTTCGATTGTGACTTGGGCTTCCTGGAGGGCCCAGGGGACCGTTTTGTGGACTCTAAAAGTCCTCTGTAGCCCAAACTATAAGTCCTAGGGAATTCTACTTGGTGCCATTCGATTTTTCTCGACGAGCTGCTTCTATACATGCTCGTAGATTGAAATGTCGACCATCCATTCGCCCAGAATCGAAAATAATTTGGTCCAAAATCCCTGCGTTTAATTTAAGCCCAGGAAAATGTTTGCACTTGGCGGGCGACTTTCGAATTTCGAGTTTTCATGGGTATCTATGGATTCGTCTCGTCATTACAATTCCAACGGTATATGATTTTTTTAATTTTGACCAATTTTTAGGCCCAATAGGCCTATTTTAAAGTTTAAAAACCAGTCTCCTACATGGTGGCTGTCTAATTCAGAGAAGAAGCTGTTGGAGTGGCTTTGTTGTGTGTTTTATTAGTTAGAGAAGGATATATAATTAAAGCTCTTTCCTGTGTCTTCCTTCCACCCAAATTACCCACTTGTTATAATGGAGCAGCCACGTAAGTGATAATATGGCATGTTCAAATAGTATAGTTAGCCATACATTATTGAAGAGGGGAACGTTTTCTTTCAATAATCTTTACAGAAAATTATAGTTATGAATGGGTAACTATTATATTTTATTAGAAATCGAGGTAGGCCTACAGTATCACTACTTTCCGTTGTTATCTATGTATATATTTTGTTCAAATTTTAACCATAAGTTCACTTTGACACGCTGAATCGAATGGCGCAAACATAATTGAAATCGGACAATTAGTTTAGGATTTCGATTGTGACTTGGGCTTCCTGGAGGGCCCAGGGGACCGTTTTGTGGACTCTAAAAGTCCTCTGTAGCCCAAACTATAAGTCTTAGGGAATTCTACTTGGTGCCATTCGATTTTTTCTCGACGAGCTCCTTCTATACATGCTCGTAGATTGAAATGTCGACCATCCATTCGCCCAGAATCGAAAATAATTTGGTCCAAAATCCCTGCGTTTAAGCCCAGGAAATTTTTTGCACTTGGCGGGCGACTTTCGAATTTCGAGTTTTCATGGGTATATATGGATTCGTCTCGTCATTACAATTCCAACGGTATATGATTTTTTTAATTTTGACCAATTTTTAGGCCTATTTTAAAGTTTAAAAACCACTGTCTCCTACATGGTGGCTGTCTAATTCAGAGAAGAAGCTGTTGGAGTGGCTTTGTTGTTTTTTTTATTAGTTAGAGAAGGATATATAATTAAAGCTCTTTCCTGTGTCTTCCTTCCACCCAAATTACCCACTTGTTATAATGGAGCAGCCACGTAAGTGAAAATATGCATGTTTAAATAGTATAGTTAGCCATACATTATTGAAGAGGGGAACGTTTTCTTTCAATAATCTTTACAGAAAATTATAAGTACGAATGGGTAACTATTATATTTTATTAGAAATCGAGGTAGGCCTACAGTATCACTACTTTCTGTTGTTATCTATGTATATATTTTTTTCAAATTTTAACCACAAGTTCACTTTGACACGCTGAATCGAATGGCGCAAACAGAATTGAAATCGGACAATTAGTTTAGTTTAGGATTTCGATTGTGACTTGGGCTTCCTGGAGGGCCCAGGGGACCGTTTTGTGGACTCTAAAAGTCCTCTGTAGCCCAAACTATAAGTCCTAGGGAATTCTACTTGGTGCCATTCGATTTTTCTCGACGAGCTGCTTCTATACATGCTCGTAGATTGAAATGTCGACCATCCATTCGCCCAGAATCGAAAATAATTTGGTCCAAAATCCCTGCCCAGGAAAATGTTTGCACTTGGCGGGCGACTTTCGAATTTCGAGTTTTCATGGGTATATATGGATTCGTCTCGTCATTACAATTCCCACGGTATATGATTTTTTTAATTTTGACCAATTTTTAGGCCCAATAGGCCTATTTTAAAGTTTAAAAACCACTGTCTCCTACATGGTGGCTGTCTAATTCAGAGAAGAAGCTGTTGGAGTGGCTTTGTTGTGTGTTTTATTAGTTAGAGAAGGATATATAATTAAAGCTCTTTCCTGTGTCTTCCTTCCACCCAAGTTACCCACTTGTTATAATGGAGCAGCCACGTAGGTGATAATATGGCATGTTCAAATAGTATAGTTAGCCATACATTATTGAAGAGGGGAACGTTTTCTTTCAATAATCTTTACAGAAAAATATAGTTATGAATGGGTAACTATTATATTTTATTAGAAATCGAGGTAGGCCTACAGTATCACTACTTTCCGTTGTTATCTATGTATATATTTTGTTCAAATTTTAACCATAAGTTCACTTTGACACGCTGAATCGAATGGTGCAAACAGAATTGAAATCGGACAATTAGTTTAGGATTTCGATTGTGACTTGGGCTTCCTGGAGGGCCCAGGGGACCGTTTTGTGGACTCTAAAAGTCCTCTGTAGCCCAAACTATAAGTCTTAGGGAATTCTACTTGGTGCCATTCGATTTTTCTCGACGAGCTGCTTCTATACATGCTCGTAGATTGAAATGTCGACCATCCATTCGCCCAGAATCGAAAATAATTTGGTCCAAAATCCCTGCCCAGGAAAATGTTTGCACTTGGCGGGCGACTTTCGAATTTCGAGTTTTCATGGGTATATATGGATTCGTCTCGTCATTACAATTCCCACGGTATATGATTTTTTTAATTTTGACCAATTTTTAGGCCCAATAGGCCTATTTTAAAGTTTAAAAACCACTGTCTCCTACATGGTGGCTGTCTAATTCAGAGAAGAAGCTGTTGGAGTGGCTTTGTTGTGTGTTTTATTAGTTAGAGAAGGATATATAATTAAAGCTCTTTCCTGTGTCTTCCTTCCACCCAAGTTACCCACTTGTTATAATGGAGCAGCCACGTAAGTGATAATATGGCATGTTCAAATAGTATAGTTAGCCATACATTATTGAAGAGGGGAACGTTTTCTTTCAATAATCTTTACAGAAAATTATAAGTATGAATGGGTAACTATTATATTTTATTAGAAATCGAGGTAGGCCTACAGTATCACTACTTTTTGTTGTTATCTATGTATATATTTTTTTCAAATTTTAACCACAAGTTCACTTTGACACGCTGAATCGAATGGCGCAAACAGAATTGAAATCGGACAATTAGTTTAGGATTTCGATTGTGACTTGGGCTTCCTGGAGGGCCCAGGGGACCGTTTTGTGGACTCTAAAAGTCCTCTGTAGCCCAAACTATAAGTCTTAGGGAATTCTACTTGGTGCCATTCGATTTTTCTCGACGAGCTGCTTCTATTCATGCTCGTAGATTGAAATGTCGACCATCCATTCGCCCAGAATCGAAAATAATTTGGTCCAAAATCCCTGCCCAGGAAAATGTTTGCACTTGGCGGGCGACTTTCGAATTTCGAGTTTTCATGGGTATATATGGATTCGTCTCGTCATTACAATTCCCACGGTATATGATTTTTTAATTTTGACCAATTTTTAGGCCCAATAGGCCTATTTTAAAGTTTAAAAACCACTGTCTCCTACATGGTGGCTGTCTAATTCAGAGAAGAAGCTGTTGGAGTGGCTTTGTTGTGTGTTTTATTAGTTAGAGAAGGATATATAATTAAAGCTCTTTCCTGTGTCTTCCTTCCACTCAAGTTACCCACTTGTTATAATGGAGCAGCCACGTAAGTGATAATATGGCATGTTCAAATAGTATAGTTAGCCATACATTATTGAAGAGGGGAACGTTTTCTTTCAATAATCTTTACAGAAAATTATAGTTATGAATGGGTAACTATTATATTTTATTAGAAATCGAGGTAGGCTTACAGTATCACTACTTTTTGTTGTTATCTATGTATATATTTTTTTCAAATTTTAACCACAAGTTCACTTTGACACGCTGAATCGAATGGCGCAAACAGAATTGAAATCGGACAATTAGTTTAGGATTTCGATTGTGACTTGGGCTTCCTGGAGGGCCCAGGGGACCGTTTTGTGGACTCTAAAAGTCCTCTGTAGCCCAAACTATAAGTCCTAGGGAATTCTACTTGGTGCCATTCGATTTTTCTCGACGAGCTGCTTCTATACATGCTCGTAGATTGAAATGTCGACCATCCATTCGCCCAGAATCGAAAATAATTTGGTCCAAAATCCCTGCGTGCCCAGGAAAAATTTTGCACTTGGCGGGCGACTTTCGAATTTCGAGTTTTCATGGGTATATATGGATTCGTCTCGTCATTACAATTCCCACGGTATATGATTTTTTTAATTTTGACCAATTTTTAGGCCCAATAGGCCTATTTTAAAGTTTAAAAACCACTGTCTCCTACATGGTGGCTGTCTAATTCAGAGAAGAAGCTGTTGGAGTGGCTTTGTTGTGTGTTTTATTAGTTAGAGAAGGATATATAATTAAAGCTCTTTCCTGTGTCTTCCTTCCACCCAAATTACCCACTTGTTATAATGGAGCAGCCACGTAAGTGATAATATGGCATGTTCAAATAGTATAGTTAGCCATACATTATTGAAGAGGGGAACGTTTTCTTTCAATAATCTTTACAGAAAATTATAGTTATGAATGGGTAACTATTATATTTTATTAGAAATCGAGGTAGGCCTACAGTATCACTACTTTCCGTTGTTATCTATGTATATATTTTGTTCAAATTTTAACCATAAGTTCACTTTGACACGCTGAATCGAATGGCGCAAACAGAATTGAAATCGGACAATTAGTTTAGGATTTCGATTGTGACTTGGGCTTCCTGGAGGGCCCAGGGGACCGTTTTGTGGACTCTAAAAGTCCTCTGTAGCCCAAACTATAAGTCCTAGGGAATTCTACTTGGTGCCATTCGATTTTTCTCGACGAGCTGCTTCTATTCATGCTCGTAGATTGAAATGTCGACCATCCATTCGCCCAGAATCGAAAATAATTTGGTCCAAAATCCCTGCCCAGGAAAATATTTGCACTTGGCGGGTGACTTTCGAATTTCGAGTGTTCATGGGTATATATGGATTCGTCTCGTCATTACAATTCCCACGGTATATGATTTTTTTAATTTTGACCAATTTTTAGGCCCAATAGGCCTATTTTAAAGTTTAAAAACCACTGTCTCCTACATGGTGGCTATCTAATTCAGAGAAGAAGCTGTTGGAGTGGCTTTGTTGTGTGTTTTATTAGTTAGAGAAGGATATATAATTAAAGCTCTTTCCTGTGTCTTCCTTCCACCCAAATTACCCACTTGTTATAATGGAGCAGCCACGTAAGTGATATGGCATCTTCAAATAGTATAGTTAGCCATACATTATTGAAGAGGGGAACGTTTTCTTTCAATAATCTTTACAGAAAATTATAGTTATGAATGGGTAACTATTATATTTTATTAAAAATCGAGGTAGGCCTACAGTATCACTACTTTCCGTTGTTATCTATGTATATATTTTGTTCAAATTTTAACCATTAGTTCACTTTGACACGCTGAATCGAATAGCGCAAACAGAATTGAAATCGGACAATTAGTTTAGGATTTCGATTGTGACTTGGGCTTCCTGGAGGGCCCAGGGGACCGTTTTTGGGACTTTAAAAGTCCTCTGTAGCCCAAACTATAAGTCCTAGGGAATTCTACTTGGTGCCATTTGATTTTTCTAGGGAAAGATGGATTTAGGGAGAGAGTTCAGCTGCTGAATAGAAGAAAGATTGATATCGTTTCACTCCTGGGATGGAGAGTTGCACAGAGTAGGGATGGGATTGTGTTGAGATTCGGGTGCTACGTGTGTTACATTATACATAGCGGAGGTGGTATACACAGAGAGTTCTGAGGAACACTGATTATTGTAATAGCGGTAGTATATCGAGAGATGCAACATTGCGTCGAAGGGAGAGAGATTGCAGAGAATCAGTGACTGGACGCAAGTTGATGAGATTAAAGGCTTTCTTTTCCACTTTGTCTAAATGTGCTGTGTGAAACATTGAAAGTAACAAGGGTTTTCTCTGCCCCAATCAGAGATAGTAGAAAGATCAGAAGATAGGTGTGCCAAGGCCCATTTACGTGAGTTTTGGAGTGAATGCATGCTATGATTATATATTTGTCTTCTACTCTGATTGCGCTGTGTCTTCTAGTCTGATTATTTTAGCTGTCTTCTATGGCATCTAGGCCGTCCCTGGGCTGCACCTTCCCAGGGGGAAGTAAAGTTGTGGCGAGATCATTTTGTGAGAGGGCAGCAGGGGAAGAGGTTGTCAGTCCATGGGCTAATGTTTCCTTCATCCACAGCCCTCCCAGTAGTGTCACCATTGCAGGCAGATTTCTTTGGTGCATTATCCACCCTTTTAGTTGCATTGTATGACACACAATACCTGGGGCATATTATTTTCCTCCACTAAATATTAAGGATCCTCTTACCCCCAGGGGGGTAAAGCGAGCCAACACACTTGATTGGACGAAATAGTATGCCCAATTTATCCTACTAAAAATGTTGTACAAAGTGACAATAAGGGAGGGGAGGGGCAGTGATAGTCAAGATTAAGGAATCTATCTATCTATCTATTGCCGGACGCCTTACTCCCCTTACGAGGGTGGCCATACACAGAATGCCCCCAAGCGGACCCATTCCCTGTGAGAGGGACAACCCGAGCCAGTTTAGTGAAGGACTTACAGGATTGACCACTCAATTTAGGATCCGTCCGACTCCGAGGCCCCTGTGTGTCTTGTTAGCACTATTTTTCTACAGTGGTGTTCGGCTAATCCATCCACTAACCTGCCTTACCCTTAGGTAAGCAGTACGGATTTGTATCAGGTTTACTCCCCTAGACATGTTGCCAACCAAGGCTGACGAGTCCCATCCACCCGGATTTGTATAAGGTTGTCTCCCCTAGATGAGTTGCCTACCAAGGCTAACGAGTCCCATCCACCCGTTACAATACTATATACTGTACAAGGTCTTGATGAAGCTGATGTGGTGCAGATAGGTGCTGCAAGGGAATTTTAATGAACCTTGATGAAGCACTGTTAGCAAACTGCCATCCAGTATCAGCCACAGTGATGAGTTGATGACATGATGTGGCAGTGTTATGGCAGGACTTAGTTTTACTTAAGTTCAACTGCTGAAAGACGACCCTGTCAGATCCATTACAATATAAGGTTCGTTAGTTAGTTTATAATTCCGGTCTCAGCAGGCACACGCGCAGCGGAACTGCACCACCTTACTTCCAGGCATGGCCCTTCGCAACATACACCGGCTCCCAGGGCCAGTCGCCTGACGGACTATTATCAAGTCCAACTGGCGCCTGACCCCCTCTCCCTACGACCTTGTTATCACTCATTTATTCACAAGTAGTCTCCATTCATTCCTATTCATTACTACTTCTCTTGCCTGTTCTTCAGTCATCTATTTATCTTTCAGCGCTTTTAATACACCATCTCATCCGAGGTCTTCCTCTCAATCTATTTCCCCTTCTTTCTGATTCATATATTCTCTTTGTAAGCCTTTCGTCACCCATTCATTCAACATGTCCATAGTGGTGATGGGCTGGTCTATCAGAGTGAGAACTGAGCGATCTCTGCCATACCCATAGCTTACTCTGACTGTTCCTTTTACTTATATATTTTCTAGATCTCAAGTGACGGCGCCTCTTCCGTGGATTTACCTCCCAATCTACCAAGATTGGAAGCCAAAGCGTCACATTTTTCCTTTGCCCCTCAACTTTCTCTTCATAATTGCTGAGGGGCACAGTGCCCTGGGTGGGTCTTTGGTTTCCCGGGCGTTTCCGCACCCTCCTTAGCTCCCCGCCATGGAGTGGCTTCGGTCACCCAGGCTTTATTGTGGTCGGCAGGGAGGGTTCTGTGGGGGCGCTCGGTTATGGCCTTGGCCTTCAACGGGGCCTTGGGGCTGTTCGGCCAGGCAGCTTGGGGAACAACAACAACAACAACAACAACATGTCCATACCAACATAGCACCCTTCTTTCCTCTCTGGCCGATAAGAGTTCCTGTTGTCCCACTCTCCTATGTACCTCTTCATTCCTCAATCTGTCTCTGTGTTACTCCACACATATTCCTCAAGCAGCTCATCTCCATCACACCCAACCTTTTTTTCTCTTGTGCCTTTAGACTCCATGTCTCAGCCCCATACATAACTGTTGGTACAACCATCCATTGATACATTGCACTTTTAGCTTTCATTCCGAGATTTCTCACCTTCCACATACTTCTGATTACTCCAAAAACTTTCCTTCCTTCACACACTCTCTGCCTTACCTCCACTCCCACACCTGCATCCCTGCTTATCACTCCTCCAAGATATTTAAAACACTCCACTATTTGTGTCTATGTATGTATATACTCAGGCACATACCCCATAGCTGGGGGTGGCCGACTCTAGACAGAGCCACTATTTGTAAATATGTTTATATGTAAATTATATAAAAGCAAAACTGCATGTTTTATAAAAAAAATATTTCATTGTATCTACTCTGAAGACGGCTATGTTGATTGCTTGCAGGAGAATATACCTGGAGGCAGTGTTAATTTAGAACAGGTTAGGTAGAATGATAGCCTACACTAGCTTTATGAACAAATAAAGGTGGGCATAAATCAACTCTCAATCCTCCCTCATATCACACTTCCTAAGACCAACACCCAATAAACTGAAATGAAGTAATACGATATTACTTATAGCACTATTAGGGTGGAATAACACAAAATCTTCCACACATCACACTCGTATTATAATATATAAAAGAATACATTAAATACATCCTGACTAGTGAAGTACATTAATACAGCCTCTGATTACAATTACTGGGTCACATAGAAAACATAGCGGGGGAAACAAAAAGGTTAGGATATTAATACAACTTTTTCCATCAACCTTAAACAAACAGTTGCAGAAATGATTGCACAATTGATTTCCAGCGTAAGTGAAGTGGTGTTGATTGTTTCAGTACAATGGCATGCTTTTTATTGTATTGAAGATAAATGTTAGCCAATTTTATTTTATTCAGAAAAGATCTGTAGAAATCAAATGGGTAAAAACAAATTATTTTATTTAACTAAGCTAACATTAGGCAGTTCTATTTAGCTCAGAAATTATATGTAGATATCAAAAAGGTAAAAATTATCTTAATTATCATTTAGACTCCTACTAAGATTGCATAATTGACCACTTGTGAGTTTCAGGCAGTTGGAGCTATAGGCCTACACATCGATATAAAACAGAAATTCAATAATGATGTAGGTTTCTGATGGATGGAAAGTATGATAAATAAATTTGTATGGATTTATAGATGCACTACAACCGTATTTTAGCTGGTAATTCTGCTAAATATCGATGTCTACAGCTCCAACTTCCGTATAGCCTTAAACTTGCAAGTGGCCAATTGGGGTAATCAAATGAGTAAAAATAATCATATTTTTTTACTCACAGGTCCAACTAAAGTTAAATAAAATGGCACAATGTTATACCACAATAAAATAAAAATATTGCCATGGTACTGAAGATGTTATAAGCTGCCTGAAGAATAACTGAAGTCGGGAACAAGGAGCTATTACTTGGTACAGTCAAAGAATAGTCTAAGTATGGTGTCCAGCTACGACCTTGTTAATAATAAAGAACCGGTCAATTTGTGGATAACTATAGTCTGTTTTTTCCAGCTGATGGTAAATTGCTATCTCGCCATCCTGATTACTCGGCTATTACTAAGTCCTTGTAGCGAATTGTGTTGATAATTACGAAAACTTGGCAATAATATGGCGCAGAGACCTAGCAACATCACATTTTTCCGTCAAGAATCGATAAATCCGATGCCAAGGGATTTAATTTACCATCAGCTGGAAAAAAATACAAGCAATTTTACCAGAGGGGTGCATGAAAGTCTAGGAACAGCTACGTATTACTTGGTGATCATGGGTGAGTTTTAAATTTTGTTATCTTGCTTTGATGATAATTTGACATCATGTATTGAAAATTCTAGATTGAGGTACAGCATAAGATTTACAATTTTGTCATCGTATACGCCAAAATTATCAAATTATTGACTTCTACAGTTTTTCCTTTTTATTTTAATCTGATTCAGGGAGCTTAAGGAAATTTGTCACAAAGAAAACAACTTTTACAGTAACTCGAAACGAATACTACCGATATTCCATTGGAAGTTAAACGAGGATAAACAATGCAATTTTGATTTATCCAAAAATCATAGTTATATAATTATACGAGGTCATAGACAAACATGAATAACTGGACTTTCTTTCCTAACTGTACATAATGCAATTTGGAAAATCATAAAATTGACTAAAATTATGCTAGCTAAAATATGACCAATTTATACTGTCGGGTCAAAAGTAGTCAACTTCACAAAATTTACTATTTTTCACTTCTAGTTTATCATGAAATTACTTTTAAATTAATCTGAATAAAGCTTGATAATTAAAGCTTTGTTCAAGTGCTTTATGGATTTTTCTGCTAAATTTATAGAGAAAACATAAGTCAAGGTTATGGAAGCCTCAGGTGACTTTATTTTTTCCCCGACAATAACATACCATAAAAAAAAAATTTGTTATACCTTTCATGGCAAAAAAAAAAAAACTACATGAAATAAAGATAATTGCAGACACATACCATAATTATATGCTGTATAACAATTGCCATGACAACTTAATTTATTCAAACATACTGTATACCAATTAATTACCTACGAAGCTAACAAAGTTGTTATAGCTGAACTACAGCTGCACTTCTGTTAGATGACCATAACCAACTGGACACCATGATTATAGGTATATAATAAGGAAACTAAATCTCACAAATTATTTGTGTATGTTAATTATTATACAATTAGGATGTAATTGATCTTGTAATTATTTATGCCCACCACTCAATAAATCACTCGGTCCAAGAAGTATCTGCACCCTTATGCTGATCAACTGGTGTGTACAGCTTGATAGGGTTGGCACCTCTGCCTGCAACTACAGTATATCCATGTGTCAGAGAGGATCGTCTTTTTTTTTTTTTAACCCGACCACTGAGCTCTACAAAAGAACTCTCATAGGTCTGGCCCGAAGGATTCGATCAATATATATAACTAAACGAGTCAAGATAGACAGGGAAGGGCACATGAGTTCCACATCAGAGCTCTCATAGGGTAGGGCCGAAGGATGAGGCAAGAACTGCTACACCGCAACACCAACCAAGAAGTGATCAGGGCGAAGAATGAAAGATCAGGTCGAAGGTAGAAAAAATCACATCGAGAAGCAAAAAATGCATTACCGAAGGGAATCAAGTCAGTCCGGCCACATCAGCAACCGAAGAGACAAATCAGGCCAGGAGTCTGCTACCTAGCCAGGCCAGGGAGACATGAGATATAGGCTGCCCGAGGACAGCCAAATGGGACAGAATAAGAATAGAAGGGGAAAATCATAGAATGAGGAATAAAAAACTACTCAAAATTAGTCAAGCTGAGGACGAAAGCTCGAGGGGAGATAGGAAGGGTAAGTACCACAACCATCCCCCATCAAGCTCCTGTCGCCGGCCCCGAAGCCCCCCAACCGCGTCAAGGAGAGTAGTATCAGGGGGGAGGATCGTCTCTGATACATGGATATAGTTGCAGGCAGAGGTGCCAACCTTACCGAGCTGTACACACCAAATGATCAGCATAGGCGTGCAGATACTTCTTGGACCGAGTGTACATAGTTAAAACTTAAGTACAAAATATAAATGCTATCGTACGCATAATTTTTTTTATCGGTAATTACTATTATTATGTTTTTATTTATTTTTCCCGTTACTGGCAACACTATTCTTTTGGGATACATAATTTGTACTGGATGATTTTGGCGAAATAGAAAATTACTGTAGATACCAATTATTTCAGTTTCCAGTCAGCTGTGTCCATTTAACAAGACAAACATTCTAATACTTAAGATAAAAAAATCATGTGGTGAAACTGGCCAATGTAACATGGAACAAAAATACATACGTTTATTTTTATCTACTCCACTAATGACTTCATAAAAAAAAAAAAAAAAAATTGACAAAAAATCAATATTAGTGCCTTTATCATTATTTACTTAATTATAATTATTTATCACCATATTATCATTGGATAAATTTAGTAGTGAATATTTCCAAAGTTTAAGTATTTTTCTAATTTTAAAAATACAGTACTGCTTATAAAAAATAAATAAGGAGTAAGTATCAGGCTTTACAAAAAGTTATATAAATGTCTATGTTATAATCTGAATCCACAACATGATATCTTGGTGTGAGGTTGTCCAATCTCTGTAATTGTAAAGGATCTCCACTCTATTCAGGTTGTTTGGAAGTTTCATACCGGTAAACAAGAGAACAAACAAGTCATTTATGCTGACAAATTTGCACAAATCTCCACCCAGGAACTGAACATAGCATCAAGGCAAATTCACAGGAGCATTTTTTCCACCAAATTTTAGTGATCAACTTTATTCTGGCAACATTTTGGGATTATTTTGCACTGGTACCGGCGACGAGATTGTATGTAGTTTTTATTTTAGTTGACCAAATTCTTACGGAGTATATTTCAGAAGCTGCCAGACCAGAGTTGCCGAGAAAAGCGCTCGTGTGAATCCACGTTTACAGGGGTCAAAACTAACGAACAAATAGGCATTAAGCACAAAATTAATACTAATAAATATTTGTACCCTACAATGAAAAAAAAAGTATGAACTAAATAAAATCACAACACGACTACATTACCGGCAAACACACACGCAAACACACACACGCACGCATGTTACCCCAACAATCCATAATTCTAAAAGTAAAAATTAAATTAAACTATGGTAATAAATAAACAATACAGTATACGAAAGGAGACCAATCAAAGCGCTGAGCAAATCATCTGTTGGTTACTTGTATGTCTAGAAAATATTAGATTAAAGGAGGATTTACACAGGGTGATTATTCCGACAACTTTTGATCAGCAACTTCAGGCTGGCAACATTTTGAACTATTTTGATAGTATTTTGAACATTTTGATACTATTTTCTATCGCTATCGTCAACTAGGCTTACTTTAGATTGTGTAATTCTTATAATAGTATACATCAATAGCTGCCAGATCAGGTTTGTGGATAAAAGTTGCGGGGAAAAGTTTTGGTGTAAGTCCGCCTTAAGACTTGGGTTGTTATTCTAGGGTAGGTTAGGTTTGGTTCTGTGGTAAGAGGTCACACTAAAATGATCGGCCAAAAATGCCTATCCCGTCAATTCTTTGGGATGCTGAACTCTTGTAAAATTCAAGCTTTATATCACATGTCATACTTAGAAGTACTGTCCTTTTTACATTATATGAACAAAATTTGAGGTTTTACAGGATTTCTTTTACATACCTTTAAAGATATTTTATTATATTTCAAAACTGTTCATAAATATCATACATGTGAAAAAAGTATCAAACCGTGAACATGCAGCATATCCTTCACTCATTTTGTCATGCTATTGTGATGTGCACTCGTTTTAAAACATGACAGTAGCCTCAGAATGACAAAACCTCATCTCCTATTAATGTGTAGAGTTAAAATATGACGGTAGCCTCAGAATTACTTGGGCCATATTAATTTTGAAGAGCATAGAGTTTAAATATGACCAGTTCTACTCATGTAAAAGAAAATATAGTGCATAGAGTATTCGTTATACATCCCATAGTGTGAAGGAAGGCAAGTTTGGCATTTATTACCGTTATTGTTTACATCCCGTACTGCCATCAAGGGTTTTCCTTGTCCAATGCCTCCTTTACACACACAAAAACATATGCTTAATAGTCCGCTGCATAAATGTTTAGTACATTATTCATATACAAAACACTACAAAAACACATTACGAAGTCTACTCAAATTGGACACATACATCATAATTTATACTCTGATGTTGGACAACGCTGGACAAGCTTCTGATGGCACTTTCAGGATCGAGTAATCTGCTAAAAATTCGGAGATCAGTATAAACTACAGTTAATCACGCTACATAAAACTTGTCAAGATGCGCATTCTCAACTTAATAAGAAATGAACATATATAACTTGTTGCGAGTTTCCAGTAGGGTATGTCAGGATAAAATTTGAAGGGAGGTATGTTCTAAAGGGGGTATCACACTAAAGATTTTATGGTCAATTTTCGACAGTTAACATTTTTCCGGCAACATTTCTAGTCTCTTACTACTGAAGACAGATAAATTTAGGTGATAGAATGCTTACAATAGTTTGCTATTAACTTATGAACTGCCAGACCAGAACAGACTACAAAACTTGAGGGAAAAACACTAGTGTGATACCAGCTTAAGAACGAGTCGGAAATATTTGACAGTATCAACATACCTTTAACAAGTACAATTAATTATATAATACATGACCATGCCAATCTTACCCTACTTAAAATATTAATCAGCAAAACACAGGAATTCTACTTAGATTTCCCCCAAAATGACAAAGAATATATGTATATTTATATATTTCTTAGATAAAAAAAGCCATTTCTTTAGTCAGTAAATTTCAGGATTGCGACTCACTAAAGAGAATACATTATCTCTCATAAATAACAATAAATACTACTGAAATATAAATATCTCCTTCAGCTATTACTAATAGACATTAATTTTGAGATAGTGATATATTTACTATTTTGTTTTATGTTTGTAAAATTATGCGTTTTACTGCCACAAGGCCGACAAACTGACCAAAGAAATGACAGCAAGACGTCTTTGGATTGTCATGTATAATCCGACCAATCATCATACACATAACTTGAGCCGACTGGATCCAACCCGAGCCTCGGATTATCAGCCAAATGCTCCTTCAAGCTTCGAGATTTAGCCGAAGCTAATCACATACTTGTTCAGTAATCACATAATCCGTGCCAATATCGGCTATATTAAATCATCCTAAACTTGCATATCTAATCATTTATATATCGTACTTTTAGGCTCATTTTTATACAATAATTATTTTGTTTTATGGTTTAGGTAAATAGATGATATAGTAATCTTTCTTATACAATAATTACACCTAGCGTCCCTAACTGTATCAATCCCGAACAGTGTGGATCCCTAAAACCACCTCTTAATTGAGCATTTCACCGGATAACCCAAGACCCCGGAAGCTTGTTGTAGGCCAGAGTCGCGATAAACACCGGAATGCCAACCTACCACTATAGGCAGATTCACTTGAGTATTTATTCTGCCAACTTTCAACTGAGACTACGGTACTTTTTGTCCCTATCACAGGTTCCAAAGAGCAAAGATAAAGGATGCGAGTACCGTGGTAATGAAAATTTAAAATTTGCCAAATAAACAAAGCAAACACAGCCTATTGTCCCCTACCACACTTTAACTGTACTTATTTTTTTATTATTTTTGAATAGTGTTGGAGACTCGACTGAAGGCAATTTGCTATAGGTGAAGGAAGTAACAATATTTTCTGACAATTGCACATTGGTATCACCGACTTAGAATGAAGGCAGTTTACTATAGTTGACGTAATCGGTAACATTTTGCGACTAGTATCTGCGAACAGATTGAATGTATAATATTACAGATGAATTAACTGGTAACATAGTGACAATTGTGTACAAGTATCAGTGACTTGACTGAATGTTGATAAATATAGATGACAGAATCCATATAGAAGTTTATTTCAGACGCTGCCAATCTAAAGACGACTATAAAAGTTGCCGGAATAAGTACTCGCGTGACTCCCCCTTAACCTACACAGCTATGTCAACCCTCACGTGCTACACACAGAGAAAAAAAATTATATGTGTTATCTAAAAAAAACTCCCAATAGTCTTTAAAAATCTGCGTTAAAGCTACACCATTTTTTTTCTTTCAAAAAGGAATCCAGGTCTTTTTTTTCTTTTTTTATATAGTTATCACACATTACTACGATATGGAAAAATAGCTATACATTACAGGTCTCTTGGAAAAAGCTCTATGAAAAGTGTAAAGGTAATTTCTTTAAACTTGAGCCGTTGTCAGGAGTAAAAAAAAAAATGGAAAAACAAAAAGTATTTCACCTTCTCCTCCTACATCACCACAGCCGAACAAACAGATTCATGCAGGCGGTTTTTCTAGTAACTATTCATCAGCAATTTTATATATACTGTAGTAATATTTTGGTAGTTTACATTAGTCTATTCCTTTTGACGAATCTAGAAATGTTGACCACGAAACTAATAAATATAAAAGGGCTGGAGCGAACGGGTTGTAGATTTCCACACCTATTTACTGGTTGATTCTTCCCAGATGGTGAAAATATCATCTCTATAGCTGAAGCCCTTATCGAGTTATAAAAAATTCGGATTTCAAGACTCGTCAAAGACTAAAGTTGGCAATTTATTTCAGGTGACAGAATTTTCATGAAAGTTAAATTCCGCCAAACCAAAGTTGCCGAGAAAAGTTGCAGGAAAAATCGGCCACGTAAATCCGCCTTAAGGGTCACGACACTTTTGTTAATATACAGGTCCAAGTATTATTTACTAAGGCATGGGTGAGTTACAAAAAGTCACACATTGACAACTAGTACAGCAAAAAGATCTACTACTCTACTACAGAAAATGTTTTCCTTACTTATTTAGTTTTTCTTTTTAAATAAACGGTTGTAAAATCACTATACTCAGGAAGCCTCTGGAAAAATACCATATTCTCTTTATTGGTTCTTAAAAAATCCACCAGTTAAGCAAAAGCTACAGGTATTCCTCATTTAAAGTCGCCTCATTAAAAGTTTTGTTAATTGAGGAACAAAATTTAAAGTCGCTATGCTGCATTATTAAATTGTAAACCGGAAAATACCTGTATAAGCGTAAAGCAAGAACATTGATAGAAAACATTGCTTCACTTAACCCTTTCACTATAACACTTATAGGCGTGTTTACAAAATGTACATATTATTATAGGCATATCGAGCATTAATATTGATATCTCAACTCACTGCTCACTAATTTGATATGACAAGCAAGATAAATATACACTAATCTCACATAGCAGCTTATTAGTGCTATATTTTTTCTTGGACTAAGTAAAAAATGGTGTGTCTGCAGTTAAAGGGTTCAAGTCGCTTCTCTTAAAGTCTCAAATTTCGGAACACAACTACTGTACTACTTTAAGTGAGGAATTCCTGCGCCTGCTTCCAAACCATTTCATGAAAGACTATAGATCCTGCGGCTCTTATCTGCTTGCCTCTCGCCCTTCTTCTCCTTGGTGGGAGGGGGCAACTCCACTAATCGCAAAAATGTTGGGGGGGGGATGCAAAAACAGTGTGTAAGCATAAGCATTAACAAGTCACAATACAGAATATCATGCAAAATATACACTTACAAGGCATAGTAACTTCCCACCCATTTGAATCTTTGAACCTATTAATTAAAATGTAAAAAGACAAACTCTGAAACATTTGGAATATTAAATAGTACTGTATAGCGTTGTACAGTACCGTGTTATCTCGGTTGGGTTCAATACAGATTTATATTAGTGTATACCGGTACTTACTACAGTTGAAATATTTGGTATGACATATATATATATACCATAAACCATTGTACAGTACTGTCCCATAGTATCGTGGTTGGGTTCAATACAGATTCAAATGAGTGTAAGCATATTATGGCCCGTGAGTGTAAATTAAAACTGCTAGGGGACATTAAAACCACCTTGACATATATTGTAACCATAGAAAATTTGCTGAAACTTGACAAACAAATTTATACTCCGTTTAGGCGAGGGGTAAACAGACAAAAGCCGGAGGTCTGTGAGCGTGACAAACCTTCTGCCACCAGAGAATCGTGGGGACATTTTTGCAGGCAGTTATTATTGGGTTATGACACACAGAACAAATACTAGCGCCAGGTATAATACTTTTGTTATTGAATTACTGTTTAGATTTGCAGTTACGGGTATTTGAACTAAGACTTTTATGAACAACGAAAATCAGTCGGTTTATAAAATGCCCAGAACGAGAGAATGACTTGTTTAAAATTTGTTTGATCATTACTATGGTAATAAAAAAAGGTTTGAATGTGGCCTAATTCTCGTCACTTACTGTATTTATATTTTTGCTTACAATAAAAAAGAAAATATGTGGTTGAGCAATTTCTTTTTGGAACTAATAAAACTAAAACTGCCTGAAAAATTGTACCTCTAAGTCTCTGCGCGGCCACCGTGGCGCTACCGTCCTGCATAACTGAATTATGATCCTTAGCGTTACCCTACCTAAGGCTGAAAATCGCAGGTCACATAAGTTGTTCCAGCAGCTCCTACATACACTAAGGACAAGGGTCCGTATTCTCGCTAGGGATTTTATATTTTGTCATGCAGTGATATATTATAATGCTATCTTTACTCTGGCATTACATTTTTACAAATACCATGAGTAAGTTCCTAAAGTAAGCATTAAAATGTTATAAAATACTAATACTACTGTATATATTTGAATGCACAGCATATTTTAAGTTGATTAATGTTGATTTCAAAGTCTATCAAATACCACTGGAGTAATTAGTACAATGACTTAACCTCCTAAATAAATTAATTCAAATAATAATGCATTGAAAATATAATACAAAAAGCATACTAGCTTTGGTTACTGACAAAACTCCATCACAGCAACCCATACAGGTATTTTACTACGGGGAAAAAAGCCACTAGCGAGAATACCCCCATACACTCTCAAAAAATTGTTTAAGGCACATCCAGAGCTGCGGGTATCAGGGAGGACGAACAAAAAATGGTTTGAGAGCACACACACACGCACACACATTAAGACAAACATCTATGTACACCTACGGGTATTGAAAAACACAAACGCAAGCATGCACACAAAAAATAACCTGCCTCTGTTTGCAGGTTTGTGGTGCTTGGGAAATGGCACAGAAAAATAAGGTCAAATTTTCAGTCCATGGCTTTCAGTTAGGGTCAATTAAACCTTCACTTATGCTAAGCATTAAATTCTTATTATCATCTAGTACTAAACCTTCATTTGGTCACTTAATGCTGGCACATACCAGCAATTGATAGCGAAATATAAGGTATTTTGTCTCTTCACTTTGTTTTCCCTTTCCTAGAATAACAGACTCCTTTAGAGTGACATTTGTTACTTCTGCTACAATGCAACAATTTGAACATACTTAGCATCAGATTTGGTTTGGTTGCACACATCCTAAAAGAAATGAAATGAAAAAAATTCCCAGATAGTCTCATCAATGCTGACACTCGGGGTGGGAGTGAAATGAATTACAGTAATTAAGATTATTACTAAACACACATAAATACAAAAACCCTCCTTCTAAGAACAGACCAGTCTACACTTTTGTCATCATTAGTTCTAACACTTTATCTGACTACGATGGAAGCCTACCATCAATACCTTCTTATAAGTTTCAATTAGTTCATATTAAGAATCCTAATTATTAATGTATACCTGTATACAGTACAGGCTATTAAACCCTCTACCTACCAACTTGACAGTTCAGCTAAGCCTTATGATGGCTATTGCCCAGTAGGCTGTTGACAAATAGTTTTTCTTCTTATTATTATTAGCTAAGCTCTATCGGAGCGTTTCTGGGACTAAACCACGATGGCAGTCTATGAGAGAGCGTAACTCAACTGGCAAGTTAGCTGGCAGAGGATATAGTCACATCTAATCTCTGCCTACAAAGTTGATGGATGTAGCGTATTAAGTGTCATACAGTACAAACTGTGTCAACAATTTAGAATATGTAAAATAAATCCAAATTAGTTTGCAAAAAAGTAACAGGTAAGTTTAATAGCTGCTTAATAAATTGTATAAAAATATTGAGCCAGGAATATTAAAATAGATATTACAAGACAAAAGGTCATAATGATGTTAATCTGTATAATGAAATATGAGTACTACACAGCAGTTTTCTTTGAAAATTGAAAACAAAAGATTTAAATTACATATACTGTATAGTATTTTTTATTGGCTCTTTGAAAGTTGAGAATATTCTTTTATCAAGAAATATAAGTATTCATTGCTAAATCAACAAGAAAGTGGTATAAATCTTTCTGTAAATAGAATATTTTATTATTTTATTGCTGTGTAGCCTACAGCAATGTAATTTGTTTTATTTATTGAAATGCTAAGTTTAGCTGATTTGCAATTTTTATGTTAAAGATAAGCAGGATTGAATTATTGCTTTATAATTGTAAACAAAACTTACTTTGTGGAATAAATGCAAAGTACTTACAAATAATAATGCAGAAGCTTAATTTTAACCCCTTCTTTACCGAGACGTTCTTTTAGCTTCATTCTGGCTACTATTAGACAATTTCAATATGTTTAAAAAGGGCCTCCAGCAATTAACCCTCTGTCTCATATGACGCGATCGCGTCATATGGCGGTTCCGCCCAAATATATCCTATGACGCGATCGCGTCATATGAGCCTAGTGAAATAGCTCAATAATAAGTTATATGACGCTTCTGCGTCATTTTGAGCTCAGTAAGTTCGGTAAGTTAGATCAGAATCTGTCGATTGGTGGCAACCCCAAATTCCTCCGACTTCTAACGGTCCCTCAGTGTGGGATTGACTATTGTGGGGTAAATACCGGGCGGTCTGCCAACCCGTCAGTAAGTTAACTATTCCTGTCTGAGGGGGCTAACAGGCTTCAAAATATCAAGCTTAACTATTTCTACTACCACAGATCCTTCATAAGCTGCACAAATCGTCTAATCATTGCTAGAATAACATTAAAAAGACGTAGCCGGTACAGAAGGGGTTAAGGACTAGCACTAACTGATATGGTGGTATTACATTATGGCTTGCTAAAGTACAGTGTTTTGTTGACCTATAAGAACTTAAATATTTAACACACCAATAAAACATATAAATTAAATTATTTTTTAGTTGTACACTAATGTACACACTGGATACAGTAATTTATTATTAAACATGCACTTTAAGTACATCAACATAACATGCAATTTTCATACAGTATTACTTCTTTTCATATCCTATACACATACCATATTATATCCTTTTATAATCCCCCACACCCTCCCACATATAATAATGTATACATCACTATAGTACACAAGTATTGTAATTTGACACCATAAGGGAAACTACACTACAAAGTACGTAAGTCATCAACATAATTTCAGATTTAAAAATATTTCATCTTCGTAATAATATTTTGTTTTTACTGATACTTCATTCCTATCACATCTTTCGCCAACATTATTAGACACCTAAACTGAAAGAACAGACCCTTTATCACTTTGATCACTTTTTTTTTAATGGAAAAACCCCAAATAGAATGGCTTTTGATATTAATTATATTGAAATTTACTATACAGTATAACAGAATTCCATTAAGAAATTTAAATTAATCTAACAGTACTGTCTTTATTCTTATTCTTCTCTTTAATTTAATAAAGTATCCAACTAGGGTTTAAATGTAAGTGATAAATTAAATGTTCTTACAATAAAGGAATCCGTTTAGTCATTAAATCTGCAGTACCATCCCTAGGGAAAGTCATGCCAACTCATTTACAGTAGGTATCACATGGTTTACCCTCTGTTCTAAATAGCAGCGTACTCCAATACATACACATACTGTACATACATAGACAAATTTAAAGACCGAGTGCTCCACACGTAGTGTGGTTCCGGTCTCGTGTCCCAATGGCGGCATTCTGTTTGTATCATCCGCTTTGACGGGTCACGTTTCTGAGGCATATGTCATTGTGCTTCTAACGCATGAAGCGCACATCTTTCCCTTTAACCCTTAATTAGCGGCGAGCAACATAAGTCGAGTTAAATAAAGCTGGACTATGTGGCGGCGCTCGACATAGGTCGAGTGGCAATTTCAGCACGTAATGTTGCTGAGAGAGAGAGACAAGTGGTGGCAGGAGAGTAGCGAGCGTATGACTGCTCCAGACCACCGTGGTGAACATACTGACACGAATCCCAGCTCCCTCCTCCCTCTCTCACTCGCTATATAAGGAATTGTATCGGGAAAGTGGCTAATTACATGCTTTTTGCACTCGCGTTGCACGGTTATTGCAAGAAAACTAGCCATCATAAAAGGATCGTTATGGTGTCATTCGAAAGCTCTGTTTATGCCCTTTCAGGGATAGATACTTGTTTTACGTTCTGGGTCTTATTTAGGCATGAAAATGATCACGTAAACAGCCCTATTTTGGCTAAAAACACCCCGCTGGGCGGTACATATAAATAAACCGCATAGGCCGCTCGTAAGGTGTTAAGGGGATAAAGCTGTAGATAAACAAGGAATCTACCACTGTATATGTTCTGCAGGTCAGATATCCAATGAACCTCTCATGCACATATTTTGCCTGTCTTGCTTCATAATTACTCCATAACATATGGAAGTACAAAATCTAATGCCAGACAAATATGGCACAAGGAGAGTAACATGGCAGTTATAAATACATAACAGCTGGCATGACTTTCTCTATAGATATATCATGGTATTCCTCATTGGTACATATCACGGTATTTACTACAGTACTTGATACTGACAGGGCACTATGCTACAACTCTCTACTCGGACACTACTTGAGAAACTCCGTCTCTATTCAATCACTGCAAAAACATTCGGTAGTTCACTATTCAATAGCAACCAAAACATCCGGTAGTTAGCTATTAAATTACTACTACTTGAAGTTCACTATTAAATGGCTATCAAAACCTCTCATAGCTCACTTTATAAAAGCTAGCAAAATATCTTGTAGCTTGCTATTCAATGGTTATCAAAATATCTCTTACTTGCTAGTCAAGGCTACCAAAAGATCTCTTGGATGCTGTTCAATGGCTACCAAAATACCTGTTATTTGCTATTCAATGACTATCAAAATATTTCTTGGTCGTTATTAAATGGCTACCAAAATACCTTGTAGCTCGATATTAAATGGCTACCAAAATATCTCGTAGGACAAAATAGAGCGAGAGACACAAGAGCGCTCCCTCAAGTCTCTTATATTTCAACTACTGGTCAAACTACTTGGACAAAATGGCACGATATTGGTCACTTGGTTGGGGAAAAATCACTTTGCTAATAGAAAACTTTGGTCACTACACAACACCTCATCTAAAGATCTACAAAAAGGGTGTCGTCAAAGATGGTCTAGGGTCTATTATAAAAGTGTTATCAAAGTTTACCTAGGGTCTATAAGTGAGCTACTTTTCGAGTCTAGACAGTTTACAGTAATGGTAAAATAATGTTCTACTAGGTACAATCTACTTTGGTAAATATATATATTGTATATATATACCTATACAAATAGTTTTTAATAATACAGTAATCTCATTTAAGAACACTCAACCTTAGCCTCTTCAATGAAACAAAAACATGTTAGTCATGTATTTTACTGCCAAAAATCAGTTAAAGTTCTAAGTGTGATGTGTAATAGTCAACCTAGCATAAGTTACCAGGAGAACAATAGCTTATGGGTGATCACAGTGTCTTGAATCTCAAATTTATAAAAACAAAAATGAGGTTTCTAAATACTATACTGATCTTAAAACTCAAAATACAACATAATCTTTGGATCTATTTGAACAAAGAAGAAGCTTGAGGTAATGGTCATTATTGCTTTTAGATTTTCTAGATTGCATATATTGTAACTGCATAGTATGAAACTTGAAACACTCATACCCTCTATATTACTATTGCAATGCTACATGGAATATATAATTGAAAATGCTAAAGAAGACCATTCTTAAATGGAGGATGTCCGTGTTACTTTGAGCTTGACTTAAGTAAGTTACATATCAGTATTATGTAAGAAGTTACTTCACCGCAGTCCTGTTGGTCTTGTTCACATGCTTTGTACATTATGCAGACAATTCATGGAAAATATACTGAATAAACATTAACTCAAATAATGTACAGGTACATAAACAATGCACAGATGACTAAAGCATTCCTGTGACAACATGGATCTGCTTTTCAGCTGATATCGATGCCAACATTCATTATTATTGAGATCTATAGTGAATAAATAAATAAATAAATAAATGAATAGGCCTTCCCTTGTGGTTAAGTGCCCCATTAATTACCCCTTCCATTCGTCCAAACATTAGGTTTATCATAGAGCAGTTGGGTGTATGTACAAGCTTAGATTAATATGCAGTATTCAAGAATGCATACTATATTGTAGGCTTGTGCATAAACCTTTAACTGTCTTGATAGCCTAGCGCTTAGTGTGCGGAATTTCGGTGTGAGTATCCTAAGTTCGAGTCCTTGGAGTAGGCTACCACATCTATTCATTACTTTCATTGATTTCACTAGTTAGGTTTATTTGTAAATTAATTGGTGAGTTTGTGAAAACAAATATGAATATAATCTAAGACAACAGTGAACATGGGCCCAGAAGACAACAGTGAACATGGGCCCAGAAGTAACAACTCCACCATACTGATTATGTACATACATACATATATATATATATGTATGTACTGTACCTATTATGTATATTCTGAAGCAATATACAGTACAAGATAGTAATAGTACTCCCTGATATGCTTACTCATTCCTCTACAATATAAGGGTGAACATGTAGTTATTCAGTAAGTCAAGTATTTTTGTTTTATCATTGCACATCATTGATCATAAATATATGTACCACACCTCCTATGTTGATATTCACAGTACCGGTATTAGGTATAGTGAAATGGAAAATTATACCAGCATGTCATATAGTGCGTTGTTATGTGTGTGATTAAGTTGCTTGGGAAACAGATTAACTTGCTCATGTAGTAATGTACACCCTGTGGTGGATTGTGTTCTCTTATTTCGTAAATTTTATTTTAGTACCGGTAAGCGTTGTTTCCACATAGCGATTTTGATTAGTTATTTTGCCTTTATATTATCTTTGTCCAAGTTTTGGTTTGTTTAGTTTGCAAGTTTTACATTTTAAATTATGAAGACAAAACAGAATTGACACTCAGAAATATTATATAAAAAAATGCAATGAATATACAATAAAATGCTTTATAACATGTTTCTTATAGACACAACAGTTTTAATAGATAAAACTGTCCTGTATATATGAAACGCACAATTAAATTCTAATACTGAATATAGATATGACAGTTACGATCGCAGTTTCGAACAAAGCGTCAAAAACTATGAAGTCCTTATACAGTACTAATCATAATTGAGATGTGGGTATAATTTTTCCATTCGGATTTTATACATGCTACTGTACTGCGATAAGGATATGTTGTTGATATGTGAGACTAGATTACACAATGGCACTTGTTTGTTACCGGTAACCTTTATGGCAAGTGCACTAGGAACTTTAGTATATAAATACAATAAATAAATAAACTATAAATAATGTTAGTAAGTTCATGCAATTGGTTAAATTTACCCGATATATATTGTACCAATATTAAAATCAAGATAAAAACAAAAATCTTGTTTTAAGTACATTGCTCGACTAGCTTGAACACAGTACTTGATGTACTTTGAGTACATCTTGACTGTACTGTGTTGCAAAGGTATAGTTCCCAAATATATAAGGACTAGATTTGCTGACTTTTAGGTTTGTTCAGCAAATAATTTGACTTAATTTTCTTTGGTGGAAGAAATTCATGCAAATAGTTGGCAATAAATACATTCTTCTGCAATAAATTATTGTATTAGTAAAGTTCTTCTTTGCTACTCTGACTAGTTGTTGAAAAGCAGTGTCTTCATTCAAACTAGAAGTCTTTGTAAGTAAGATTTATATGCCACATTTTGTAACCATTCCTTCAAACTTCAATAAGTCCGTCAACTTTTTTATCTTTCTAAACTCGAAGAAGTGCTGTAAATGTATAATAGTTACACTATGGCCATTTAAGCCTTTGAGTTGATAGGGCACTAAGTTCACTGACTAAATGGAGTTGACAGTACAGGTACAAAATGTGGTAACAGTCTCAGGCACAGGTAGATATGATCACAACTCTCCACCTTTCTGTGCTGGAGTTCAATATATATTATAGTCTATCCTCTATTCCTCTACTACTGCACTGACTTTGCACTAGGATCAATATTGTAGACTATCTTCTACTACTCTATTTTCTTTTCATTGGGATAAACCCTACTTATAAACCTACTCTTTCCACAGTTAAATACAACAAAAACCCTTCTATGCCTCATGCTTGTTAGTAAGTCTTAAATTATACTAAAATCTGCAAGGTAGGCATATGGTTATAAAGAAAAACGTACAGTAAGTACCATACTTTGCATCTTTCGCATATACGGAAGACACCAAACAAATGCCCTTTGGGATATAAATATGGTGGTTATGATTAGTTCAAGCATGATGAGACTTGCAGCCAAGTCCTCGCCAAAATATTCTCTATAGTAGATGTGAACAGTGAAATGCTATATGATGCTAATTTGTAAATTGAATTAATGTGAATTAACAAATTGTATCTGCTTCTTCAGATTCACTATGAAAAGAAATTAATGCTTATAGTGGATAACTATTAAATAAATCATTGAATGGAAATACAGAAAGTCCTTAAACTGGTATCACTAATTCTCACACTGGCAATATAATTAAATAAATAGTTAAATTTAAAGACAATAGATCATAAATACTATTATCAATCAGCATTTCACAGCATCCATCTCAAAGACAAGTGGCCGAGAGCATGGCTTTTATCCGACGCCTAACGGAGGGGACGAAGACGCGCACACACACACACACACACACACACAAGGAAAAACAACGGTGTAAACAAACGATGGGACTAGACTATTATTGCAGCTCTGACAACCCTCCAGGTGTGAGAAAACTTATGTACAGTCAAGAGCAAAAGTTTCTGACCATCTTTGTTCGGAGTGAAGTTAGAACCACGGCTATTAAACATTTGAACTTGAAAACAACTGTAAAACACTAACAAGGGTGTCAAACCAGGGCAATTTAGTCTTATAACTGGTAATAGTATGATAAGGAATACAGTAAAATTTAAATGAAATTGCATTGTTGTGGCCATTCTACAACTTCTATAGACATAAGAACTGTAGAGTATAATTTTAACTGTGTATATTTGATAATAATGGCTATAATGAAGGGAAGTTACTTAAGGACTGGGTATGAATAGTCTCTTATTTACCAACTTAAATTGTGATGCTCCATCCTATCCCTATATTTTGATGCAGGGTAGCCTATTATATAGATTTTCTCTTTGTATTTGTAATTTACTTGTTTTGCTTTGATGTAGTCTTGCTGCCTTGTGTTTTATATCCTATACCTTGGTTCCTTGATATTGATTTATCTGTAAGCACCAGTAAATTTATTTGGGAATATGTGGTGTTTGTGGCTAAGGAATAACCTAACTATTATTATTAATCATTATTATGATTTGGACAAAAACTTGATATTGAAAGCATACCTCTCATGGATCCCCCTGTCTTATAAATATCTGTATACAAAATATTATAGTGAAAAGTATAAAGTATGTATTAGTCGTTGTTCAAACTTTCATAAGCCTAAAATCTAACTTCACTCAGGGAAAAAATGGGAAGGAATTTTTGCTCGAATGTACTTTCCCCTCCCCCTTAGACGAGAAAACGTACACACGCCCAAACCCGACGTGTGGACACACACACACACACAAAGAAGCTGGTTAATCAAAATCCAGGTAACTCTCAGTTAAAGTACATAAACAGTTTCACAGTTTTCTAAATAGGAGAAAAACTTTTTATCACAAGTTCATTAAATGATCAAAATATTATTTAGCTGTATGTTGTGCTAGTAATAATATATAAATAAAAATATGCCCAAACATTATAAAGCAGTGTTTTGCTATTATTAATAAATAAACTAAAATATATACCGTAATACCTGTTGCTTGGAAATATATACCGTAATACCTGTTGCTTGGAAATGTTAAAACGTTAAATCTGAAACGTTAAAATTGCCAATTTACAGTTTTTTCAAGGTAGTTTAAATACACTTCCCATCAAAGTGCAAGTTTAAACATAAATATGCTATAACTAGAAAAACAGCGTATACATTATGTTCTTGAAGTGAGAGTTGCCGTATATATTCATCTGACTAGACGCTACAAGGTACCAAAAATCTACGCTCAATATTTATGCATCTGAAGACGATTACACAGTACATTATCAAAAAATGCTGCAAAAATCTCTCTAGTTGCTGTACTGATGTGAGCAACATGGCAAGGCTTCTCAAAAATTTAGATGCATATAAATTACATGTCATTAGTATAAATTAATTCTAGCATTGAACATTGTAAGGCATTTCAAATATTGTCAGTTGGTAAAAAACAAACAGATATTAATTGAAACAACCTTTGAAGGTCTGCCTCTCTCTCTCTCTCTCTCTCTCTACAAGTTTCAGGCACTGGTTAATTTACTATAAAAAGACTCAACTACATCCAAAATATGTATCAAGGAAAGGCCTATTTGATGTAGACCTTAAAAGCCACCCTGGTTGTCTCAGTTATAAATGGTCAACTACGAATCACGACAACCTATATTACTCCGTTCAAATTAACCTGTCAGCTCATTCCAGTTTTCTTTTCACAGCTGTTGCTCTGGTTAACTATTTTCATACTAATGTACTCTGGATTGGTTCGATTATTTCCAACTTCTCGCATAATCACATTTTGGGGTGAGGATTTGCTAGCAGGTTAATTTGAATGGTGTATGATCACACGAATTAGACAGCCACAATAGCTATATGAAAAGTGAGCTACCCCAATCTGAGAATCACAAGGACCATATTTTGTCGTAGGCTGCCCGGGACCTATTACAAAGTCTCTTGACCAATAACGGCTTTAGGGACATATTTTTTCCCAAGTCTGTCATTCCAATCAGACTTCTGTACTTCCACCAAATTATATCTATACGGTGGTCGATCAACTCAACCCCTTTAGTTCAAGGTTAGGATAAGTTAGATTGGGTTGGGTTGGGTTAAGTTAGGTTAGGTTAGGTTAGGCCAGGTTAGAAAAGGTTTGGTTAGATTAGATTAGGACAGGGCTGAATGAACTTCGGAGGTTAAGTTGATAAGCTTGAAAGGTGAAAAACATGTCATTACTCCATTTGTAAACCCACAAGCAGATGTAACGGATGCCACAAGGTATTACTGCCAACTCATATCGATTGAATGGCAGTGGATCATTACAGACGCGGACCACAACTATTACTTCCGATAGACTGACCACCCGGACATTTACTACACGGCCAAACAACAGAGAACCAGCTGTTGTGGGTACTGCTGGCTAGTCAAAACCTACCACTTAAAAATGCAGCCAGTAAATGTCTTGCTGGCTAACACTAAACAGTCATGGCATTGTTGACCCTTCTATATATAATGATAGCATAATTAATTTGTTTTGTTTTTGCCAACTCTAGACTATATTATTCAGTTTTGGAAGGATCTCTAGGAAGTAAAGGTGTACAAACTATCTTAATTAACCCAATGGCTCCATCAGATCCTTCCTAAACTGAACAGTTGTCTAATGATAGCCAGAACAAAGTTAAGATACATATCATGCTATAAAAAGAGTAAATGGCTAACAGTACCACGAATTAACCATATAGTATTGCTGCCTAGTATTATAGTCAAATCAGCTACCTGTGACTCAACGTAGTCTCACCCATTATCTGCAATACACATAGCCAGTGAAGTCCTCATGCAAATCATTAGTGTAGTTAGGCTGGCTACTGCGCATCATCTGTGTGACCAGCAGAGTCTTCATCATCTTCCTCCTCCTCATCTGTATCTTCAGCAATAACCAGTCCCTCATTGTGGTCTGAAGAATCCTCCCCACCGCCGCCTTCCTCATCCTCGCCGGATCGTGTACCCAGACCGTTCAGACCGGTTGGTCCGCGGTCTCCATCGGTCTCCCCTGGTTCTGATTGGCCTCCGTTCCCGGTCACTCCACCACCAGCCTCTTGCGCTTCTATCTCCGCTGGGTGGTGCTTCCTGTGGGGGTTATACGGATATTAACACCTTCACTACGCCTTCTCTGAGTTGATATAAAATATCTATACTGGAGTCTATTAATTTTGACATATTTAGAAATGATAATCTCCAACCTCTCAATACTCAATATGGAATCGAACAATCAAGCTGATATTTCTACCATCTGGGAAGTCAAACAGTAGCCTATATAAATAGGTGTAGAAGTTTACAGCCTGTTAACTCGACACACCTGAGATACAAGAGACTCGAGTTTTTAATTTCTAAACATCATAATGAATAGACCATAGTGTCAATCAAACTACTAAAAATAAAGGTATCTTTATAGCCTACTAAAAGTTACTCAAAATAGTTTTAAAACTCCTTGACTATGATCAGTCTTTCCTGAATGAACATAATTGTTTAACCCTTTCAGGTCTGGGGGTTGCCATTTAGTATTCATAAATAGAATTATATTAATCTCATAATTACCACTCCAAAATTAGTTTTGTGCCCACAACTCGCTCAAAGACCACTGCAGAGGTTGAAGAAATTAAACTAAAGGTTTCTAAACACCCCTGATGGTCACAAATGTTTCAAGTATCCCTGTAAGGACGCAATCGCGTGCTGCAGTGCGCGAAAGGGGTAATGCTGTCAGATTTCTAAATTATAAGATGTTATTGAATAGAAGGAACTAATACTATAAGTGACTGAACTGAGAGAACTAATACTATAAGTAAAATTAGGCGAGCTGTGACATAGTCAGTAAAGCGCCAGCTGCTGATTAAAGGGTCGGGAGGTCAAACCCGCTGTCAAAATGTTATTGGTAGATGTCAAGCCCGGGCAACTTGACCTAGAAATTTGTGACAAACGCCTAATATTCATGGCCACCCCTTCACGGGAATTACGGTGTCGAGCCAAACAAAAAAAGGCCTTTCATGTTGAAATATCCTTTTAATCATCATCAACTTACTGCCATGCCCACGAAGGTTGTTTCATGTCTTACATATCATCTAAGCGAGGAAAACATTTATGGCTGGGATTGTGTTAAAATGACAATACATACATATAATAAAGACAATGATCAACACATGGGTAGGTCAGTCTTTATTGTTCACCTTATGGCGGCATTCCAGGCAGCTCGGTCTTTGGCGTCCCTCTAGTCAGTCCTTTGGCTGCAAGATCAGTTTGTACTACCCGATCTCACGTCTTTCTTGGTCTGCCTGTCCTTGCAATTCCCATGTTCATAGACTTTGAGCTCATATTTAATTTTAATAAAGCTTCTGGGGTGCCACTAAGGACATGCAGCCCACTATGTATTTACCTAATTGTAGTTTACAGGAGTTGAGCTAAGCTCGTGTTGTCCCGTCTCTCAGTCTACCTTCATCCAATTTTTTTCTTGAAAATATGGATGTTCCTCGCCCCTACCACCTCCTCCTCCAGCCTATTCCATTTGTCAATACATCTATAGGGGAAGCTAAATTTCCTGATATCGTTCTTGCAGGTAGGTCTTTTTACTTTGTAGCTGTGGCCTCTAGTTATTCCTGTATCCATAATTAATATATCCTCCCTGGGCGCAGTGTACTGCTCCCAGCTGTCTCATATAATCCCTGGATGTGGTAATATGGCGCTGGAGCTAGGGACTCCCACAAAACTGGTGTGTTGCAGTTGGGGATTACCCTCTCTGTTTCTAAAGCCACCTTTGGGTGACCAAGGTTCTCATGTGCATGCCTGTATCTAAGCCTTTTAAAATAAATTATTGATTTTTTTAGTAGATTTTATGCAGAAACTCTGCTAATGTGTGTCCTTCACTTGGTTAACTTCAGAGGTTGTCTCTTGCCTTAGAGGTTGACCATGAGAGGATTGCATTTATGGCTGGGACTGTATCAGGGCTGTTAAAGAGTTAATGATTGATTTAAATAAATTATATGTATGTATGTATGTATGTATGTATGTATGTATGTATGTATGTATGTATGTATGTATACTGTATATGTGTATACAGGTATGTATGTATGTAAATAGAAGTAAAATAAGGTACCTAGTGTGAGTCTTGAGGTTGTCCTTACGACCGAAGGCGGCGGAACACCATGGGCAGGGGAAGCGGCGAGGGTTGAGGTGCTGCTTCATGTGGCGCCGGAAGTTGGCGATGTGCTTGATGGTGGCACCGCACAGCTGGCAAGTCAGGCTCTGAGGCAAAAGGTAAAGTTAGGGGCGTACTTTAGGCATAGCAGTAACTCGTCTCCGTATTTTTGTCTTTTGGAGGATTCAGTGATGGTATGCAGCCTGGTATACAGGGACTACTGCAGATAATTTGATTAAAACATTTTACTTTCCCCAGGTGGGACTTATCAAATGTCCACCTCATGGCAGATTTACATATGAAAGAGTTACTGCTTGACTCTGAAAAACAGACACTCAGGACACTGAAAGCCTGGACTTGACATGAAAAAGGAGTTGTTGTTGTTGTTGCTGTTCCCCAGGCTGCCTGGCCGAACAGCTCCAAGGCATCGAGCAAGGCCAAGGCCATAACCGAGCGCCCCCACAGAACCTTCCCTGCCTACCACAATAAAGCCTGGGTGACCGAAGCTACTCCAAGGCGGGGAGCTGAGGGTGCGGAAATGCCCGGGAAACCAAAGCCCCACCCAGGGCCCTGTGCCCCTCAGCAATTATGAAGAGAAAGTTGAGGGGCAAAGGAAAAATGTGACGCTTTGGCTTCCAAATCTGCCAACCTCTAGGTTGGCAGATTGGGAGGTCAATCCACGTCACTTGAGATCTAGAAAATATATAAGTAAAAGGAACAGCCAGAGTAAGCTATGGGTATGGCAGAGATCGCTCAGCTCTCACTCTGATAGACCAGCCCATCACCACATGACTAGAACCCAATCCTCTCAGCATCAGCTAGGAAAGGCCCTAGAAAGCCACCTTTGGCGGGGGGATAGCTTCCCTATTTCAACCCCTTTTGGGGTTGGGCACCCACCCTGAAAAAGGAGTTTGAGTAGGTATTACTAACACTGGATCCTGTAAAGCTGCCAGACCTATGAGAGTTCTGTATGGAGCTCAGTGGTCTGGTTAATCTGCTCTACATAACTGTAAAGCTGCCAACTCCCATCAACCTAGGCTATACAGGTAACCACACTAACTTTGTCAAAACCTTGTAACTATTATACTTGTTTATTTAGGAAGAGTTGCATTGTCATACAGGGCATTACCTTATTAATTTGAGTGAATGATTAGGGGGGCCCAATCTACCAAAAGTGATTCAGGACTGCAAAGATATAATACTATAGAGGCTCATGAAGGTAGCGTCTACTACTGACCCTAGTTTCCCTGTTGGTGGGTGAGGGTGCTTGCTGCTGTTGTTGTGGCTGTGACTGCTGTTGGTCCTGCACGGTGGTGGGTATAAGGGGTGAGAAGGCTCGGTCCTCCCCCCCGCCCCCGCCTCCCCCCGCCCCGGCCAGGCTCAGCATGTGCCGGTAACTGGCCAGTAGGGGGGTTGTCAGCTCTCCCATCGCCGTCCCAAGATCCCCCGGGGCTTCATAGAGGGGGAGAAGGGGGGCATCTGGGGTGGTTGTGGTGGTGTTGGGACCGGAAGATCGGTTGTCTTCATGGGTCGAGCCCCCGTTGCTGTCTGGGTCTATCTCTGTCTTGATGGTCTCCTTCATTACTGGTACCTGGAATTATGTTAGGTCAAGAATAATTGGTTGGCAATTACAATATATAATAACAAAAATAAAAATATTCTCTCTATCTATCTATTGCCGGACGCCATGATCCCCGAAGTGGTGGCCAATATGTATAATAATAATAATAATAATAATAATAATAATAATAATTATAATAATAATAATAATAATATAAAATAAAAATTAAAATAATAAGCCGATTTGTTTTCTTCAAAAGCACCAGTTCTTCCAATAGCCTATATACTCTGTGGACGAAACGGTCATTAAACTTGTATGCTTGTATGTATTTATTTATACTCAGATGGTATGTATGTATGATGGTACAGTAATTAGACCAATAATGGTAACTGACCTTGATGTCCCTGGGTGTGTCTGGCGTGATGGCGTTAAGAAGTGGTGGTGCGGGCCTCACTCTCCTCAAATCCTGTGCCTCCTGTTGGTGTGTCCTGCGTCGCCCTGTCCCGCCCCTTCCCGGCACCTCCACGCCCCCTTCTCCTCTCTTCCCGGGCGAGGGTTTGGTCTGCCCAGGGGTGAAGGGAGAGCGGGGGACTACCACAGGAAGGGTCTGGGCAAGGGTCTGTGGCACTTCGAGACCCTCCAGACAGGATCGCAGTTTGGATTCTGATAGCGACACCTCCCAGCCAGGGTTGTGGAGTGGATGGTCCTCAGGGTCTGGCTCCTCATCTGGTAGGTCTGGACCACCTGTGTCCATCAGCTGGGCAAAACCATCTTTTGGAGCCGGTCGAGTGGGGGCATGACCGTAGCTATTGGCTGGGGATAAGAGTGAGGCAAAGTTGGCATCTAGATTTTTGAAGTTGGATTCCATACTTTTGGCTTCTCCAGTGTTGTTAGAAAGTCTGGGAGCCTTTCTGGGGCGTGGTATGTTAGGTTGGGGTGAGGCAGGAGAGGCTGGGGATGAGGACCTCTTCTCCCCCAGGCCTGCTCCAGGCTGTTGTTGTTGAGACACATCGCCCAGGCCCTTGATCCGCAGGCTCTCGGCGATCTTGATGAGTCCCGTTAGTTCACTGTTGGCTACACTCACCTGTAATGATATTAAAGTAATATTTTAATGAGGGACCCAAAGAGGCCGTTTTCAGTGAGTATGATGAGCAGGGGATTGGAGAATAGGAATGGGTTAGGATTAGGGAACATACAGAGGGCTGCTCTCAGTCATCTCATCATGATGTATAGGAGTTGGAGGAACGGATTATGATGGGATCATAACATAGTTACAGAAATTATTAAACTTATTGTTGTACAAAATGTGTCAAGTAATTCTAATGTACTAGTTAAAAACAATGAATACTGGTAGTTACCGGTACATTAAAAGTTGTCTAAAGGAGTATATTTTGAAGTCACTGAAAAAGGATTTACTGATATTATTTTTTAATATCTATTTTTGAGGAGTTACAACTTTTCAAGCTGAGAATGAAGCTTGTTACACTATAGGTTTTCAACATTTCATCCTCACAAACTAAAATTATAATACTGTAGCAAATACATTTTCTAAACAGTGCAATTTGTGTGTACGGTACCTCTCCCCGGTAGATAAACTCCAGCAATGCCTCGAGCTCAGCCTGCTTGACATCCCTGAGGTAGATGAGGGGGTGGTGGGTGGGGAGGCGGGTAAACAGCTGGTGGAAGTACGGGGAGCAGGCGGCCAGCACGAGGCGATGGGCGGGGTAGCTGCCTCCATCACACAATAGAGTCACATCCACTAACTGATCCTGAAACAATCAATCACAGATATTAACATTAGCAAACTGAAAGATAAAAAGATACTTCAAAATCAAGAAAACTACAAATGGTGGGTTGGATACCTTTTGAATAGAAGCACTATTTGAGGAGGAGCACTTTATTGACAACATTAAGCAGATAGCTTTTTCAGGTCACTTGAAACATTGTCAGTAAAGTGCTCCTCCTCAAATGGTGTTTCTATTCATTCTGACAACTTTCTGAAGTTAATTTTACATACGGGATACTTGTTGCCATGGAACACTAGTAGTAGTCATTCCCTAGGCTGCCTGGTTGAACAGTAGGGTGGCCATTTCTAAATTTCCAAAAACTGTACGATCGGCCCGTAGACATGTGTTATACTACCCCAAATATATATATATATCTACCATAATAGGGATATGAATAGTCAACACTGTACAGTACTTGACGCCATGTTTTATATATATACTGTATAATTATATATATACATATACGTTATGAAGCCATACATATATATTCTATACATGCATTCACAGAATAGTAGATAATACTAATTAGAACAATTTCAATACTCTTGTGCATACTTCACAATCACTCACTCAAGCCTATCCACCATGAACTGCTAGGTCTTCTAGGCCTAGGCTACTCCTGGATCGAGTCTCTTGGATGTCTATTTTTTGTATTTCTGTCCCTTACTTGCCATCTCCAAGAGTTTTCTGTTGGAAAGGAATTCTTTGTACATGGCTGTGCACTCTTCTGTAAAGTTGTTACATATTTGAAGCTCTGCTTTGACTGTTTACTTCCAGGCGGTTTCTCTCATTTCTCCATGCTGAAGTCATCATTGAAAACACTCGTTCTGTATGAGCATTGCTGCACGGGATGGAGAAGAATGCCCGTTCAATGGCACCTTTTCCTTTGCTACTAATCTCCACTTCACAGCGACAGTGTACAACAAGCATGGAAATTGTCTTTTCTAGTTTTAGCAATAAAGTTATGCTCTTTGGCCCATTCAGGGTTATAGGTTTTTCTTTTTGGCATTTCTCAAGGGTCTTAAAAAATAAGCACTCGTCACCGTGGCCTTGGGCAGACTGACGCCGTCAGTCAATCGCGATACTCACGTGTTGCTTACGGGTTGCCAGGAATCACCTCTATATCTGAAAAAATACCAATACCTCTAAATATTCTAAATAGTTAATACTATGTGAATGTTTTTTATGGTGTCAAGAACTTTAGTAATTAATTACTGTAGTACTCCTATTTTAGTAATATTTTAGGTAGCCTATATGAATCTTTTTATTTTTTTAAAGTTTTCCCAGACCCCAAAAAGGAGGACATTTTAGCGTCCGGCTCGAGGTGGCGCCGGATGGAGGACAGGGAGCTAAAAAAAATGGACTGTCCGGCCAAAAACCGGACATCTGGCCACCCTATCGAACAGCCCGGAGTGGAACATTAGTAGGCTATGATGATGATGCAGTTTTTACCACCATGCACTCCCTGCTCAATAGCTGGGCTAAGATGAGTGCCTTGGTGATCAGGGACTTCAGTGAAGTTTCCACAGATTGCTAGACCGCACCGTGCACCACAACACTGGCGTCTGCCTTATGAGGACACTGGCTGGCCCAAGACTTGAACCCTCGACCTCACGGTTTGCAGGAGAGTGCTCTACCAACCGCGCTACGGCCTGAGGCTATACTGTGCAGTTGCCCATATGAATTTGCATTCACTCCGTGATTTTATACATGGAAATAAATATAGTGTGCTTAACCCTCCAGCCCCGGCTATGTAATATATATATATATATTCCGCGAAACCCGGGTGTTTTGGCCGAAAAACGTCTACGCCTAAGCTACCGTATCTTTGTTATTCTGACTGCTTCCGCATTCCCGCGCATCCCCAAGCGTAGATGTGTTTATTACCTGTAGAATGGCGTTAAGTAGAGCTCTCTAAGTCAAGTGGTTGAGTTGTGATGATGATATCAGTGGAGATAACTTTATGGCAAAAACAGCCACTTTACACCACTTTTCGATACTTAACAACATACAGGCACACACGAACAAGCGACGCACTCCTTCTTGTGGCCGGAGATGCGGGGCGTCGGTCCAGCTGGCTGTTGTTTACATGCGTCGGACCAACGCCTCGCACACCAAGCTCACAGGCTTTCAACCACTGGGCGTTAAAGAGCCCTTCCGGGCAGCTCTGGTATGCTTTTTTATGGGCGTTCAAGAGCCCTTCCGGGAACGAAGAGTTAACTTTGAAAATGAGTCCTTGATTATTATGTAATTAATAAATATACACTTTATAAAATATAACAAGTACAGGTAGAGTACATATAAGGTAGCCTAAGAACTCTACTAAATCACCCCTGCCACGACTTACCTGGACTCGAAGTTGCGTGAAAACCTCTGCGAAGTTTGAGCGGTGGTTGTTCCATGTTAACAGGAACTGGTCCACCCCCATGACTAGATCTGCAAATATAATAATTAGTGTGAGTGTGTTCTAGTCTCTATGCATCAAGAGTGTCCATGTTTATTTGTTCTTAAATTGGTGTTGTGATGCCAGGGATTTCTGTGTAACTGTGTGTAATAAACCTGGCTGCCTTTGTGTTAATTTGTTGAAGTGTGTTGTGTTAATTTGTTGAAGTGTGTTAATGTTTGATTGTGTGTATGGGTCCCAGACTGCAGCACAGTACCGTACTCTAGTGTTGGCCGAACGGCAAACAAGAATGTTAAATATGCTATGTGTTTGATGTCTTGTGTGCAGTTGTGTAAATTCCTCCTCAGGAACCCTCGTGTACGGTTTGCCAAGCTTCGTATGTGGTGAATGTGGGTATCGAATCTAAGGTTGGTGGAGAGGTGGATGCCTAAGTATTTATAGAAAGAAACTGGTTGTAATAGTTGATTGTGTAAAGTGTAGTTCTTCATAATGGGTACCGTAATCGGGAACGGGTGAAACGGAGGAGTTTACATTTACAGCATCAGGTTGGAAAGACATCTGTAAGGTGTTTTCCCACTGTTCATGGGTCAGGGTGTGAAACGAAAGCAGAGTTCATTCTTTCTAGTCTTTATTTTGTAGGCCTATATACAAAGACAATATTGTGGTTTAAAATACAAATTTTAAATGATAGAGTGACCATAGCAATGCTATTTCATCTTAATTTTCTTGTATTACTTATCATATTTTTTCAAGTCTTCAAAACAAATTTCTCCGGTTTACACCCTGCAAGGGCGTCTAGGTCATTTCTTACAGTTTCTTACAGTAGATCCTCTGGAAAAAGGCAAACTATGCCTGTGTATCCAGCTCAGTACCAATACTTGCACTGCTGCGGTCGTTCACGGTGTTGGCGGCGGCGGTAGCAGACGCAACATTTTTACTATTCTGTATTTTTGTTTTATAATCAAACTTCAAATCTTGTCTTCCCCATGCTTTATCAAGATTACTTTCAAACTCCCTTATTGATTCGGAATCGACTACATACTGGGGTAGTGCGTTCCACTCATTTACCACTCTATCACAAAATGAGTTCTTTGCCTTCTCAAGCCTATTTCCTTCTTTGTAAATTTTCTTAGAGTGTCCTCTCGTTCTTGTTCCCTCCCGCATCAAGAAGATACCTTCACACACATCCTCATCGTACTTTCCTGACACTATCTTAAAAGTCTCTATCATATCCCCTCTCTTTCTCCTATATGTCATGCTGGATGAGTAATGAGTTTACAGTCTTCATTGGTCTATATGGCCCTGAATAATATACAATAGTCAGAGAAAAGTAGTAGAAGAATTAGGTGTCGAAAGAGGAAGGGTCAAGAACAAATACCCTGGGGGACACCAGAAGAGACAGGGACAGATTCTGATGAGCCATCAAGGAGTAAATGTTACCATATGTTCTATTAGTAAGAAAATTAGTGATACAGGGAAGAGGAGGTCCTGTAATGCTGTAGGCTACAACCAGGGCATCAAACCGGAGAAACTTTGTGTGAATACATGAATGAATATGGGAAGAAATGCAAGAAAATTAACATGAAATAGAATTGTCTTGGCTATTTTATCCCTTCAAAAGACATAATTTGAACTAGCCTATAAACCCAATTTTTATATCTGCATATACAATAATCTAGACTAAACAGAATGGACTCTGGTTTCGTTTGACACCCTGGCTACAACTGTAATTTTTGCATAAGTATATTAGCCTATGAATAATGAGGGACTTTGTCGAAGGCTTTGGCAAAATCGAGGACAATAGTGTCAACCGGTCTTACGTCACGCCAGTCCAACTGCTTTGTAAATTCCTGATACAGTGATGAGTGACAGTGAGTAGCGTTGCACATGATATTTTTGGCCAAAATCTGTGTTGTGTGTCAGTGAGGATGGTCCAGGTTTCAATTTACAGTACTGCTACTTTGTCAGATAGTCTGCTAGGTGAATAGAGACATAGCCTAGGGTGTAAGGACAGTAAGTGAGTAAGGAGCCTGGCTGCCTGGCCCTGTCCATCTCGCTCGGCCTGGGAATTGAACCTGGGAGTCCCTTTCAATTGCAAGTCGAACACGCTACCATTGCACCCAGGTTATCCTATTCTTAATTGAATATTCCAGATGCCCGAGTCCGACTAGTGACTAAGCTAATCTAGGCTAAGGCTAGCCTAGTAATCAATTAGGCCTATATGATACATTCCATCATTACTTGCTAGAATACAACATAAAGTACATTATTGGATAGATTATATCTTTTGAACTTACTAAACCGTGACCAAACAGGTCATTACCCTCCCACAGAGTCGTCAAGGGGTGGAACTCACTTTCAGAGGACACCTTACTGCACCAAATCTCCGACTCTTCAAGCAACGCCTCCAAGCAGAAATACAAGACTCCCTTCACGAATTTCACTAAAACACTCAAAACACACACCTAAAACACCTAAACATACATCTCAAACAAACTAACACAACTAAAAAGCTAGTCTCCAACGAGGGCACAATATTAACTAACTATCTCTGCCGGACTCCCAGTAACTGCTACTAATCGTGCATCTAGTTAGAGTGCCCGTATTCATGTCTTGGGCCCCTACTGAACACAGCTGTGGTCAGTGCGTGGCCCTACCTGGTAAGTAAACCTGGTAAGTACAGAAATGGACACCAGTAACACTTTCCACGATGACCATATTTCATCCCAAAGTTCCCCTCTGGTGTGTCCTACCAGACAACCCACACAGTACACCCCCCTCTGACCACGATGACACCAGTCCACATGGCTCTCACACGCTAAAATGGGTTAAAAGAAGGTTTGTTTTGATTGCCTGAGGAGTACGTAGCAGAAGCCCATCACTCCGGCCAGGAAGTAAGGCAAAATTTTCCCCTTTTCCTCCATTCCCCTCGGCCTTCCCCGCTCCCCTCACCTCCACGCCAACCCTCCCCTCATCTTACCGTTCATTGACGAGGAACTGGTTTCTAATAGGCCGTATATAATTCACATTTTGGGTAAAGAATTCTCCCAACCACAACTTTTGTTGTGGTTTTTGTCGATATAAGATTGCTAGAAATATTCCAGACGCGTTAACAAATGGAAAATGGGGAACGTATCGGTTATAAGAAGAGGGTTATGGCGGATCTATAAGGGATTGGAATGTGGGGGATGGCGGGTTGGTTGATGTTTGGGGCAGCTGTTGTGGTGTTTATACAGTGAGGGTGAGGAGAGTGTTATGAGCACGGGATAAACTGCTCCAAATGTTTTTCTTATTATCTGCGGCCCTACTGCTCGGATCGTAGACACAGTGAGTAGATATTTCAGTTTTGTGAGGTTGGGAGGATGGTGTTTGACTGTGGGTGTGGGGTTATAGTGCGGGGAGATGTGGGTGTGGAGAAAGTTATGGGCGGCGGGTGTGTATGTATGTATGTGTGTGTGTGTGTGTGTGTGTGTGGGCTGGTGTGCGTGGCGCCCGCATTCCGCGCACCCCGCCCGCCCTCCACCCACCAGGCCACCCACAGCCCACCATCCCTCACCTGACCCCTTCCGCCCACGGACATTTCCTAGCCCATCCACCCAGTCCCTTACCTGTTCTACCCATTTATTTCACCCATTTGTCATAAATTTTTAATTGTGTTATCAGTGTCTGTCACCCACTGAGGTCCATTGCATTAACAGTTAGGCTACCTCATCCATCCCCTCCTTTCACATATTTTCCCTATTCCAATTATCCATCCTTACTAGGCTAGGCCTATTGCTACCCATTTATTTCACTCATTTGTCAAATTGTCACATATATTTGTCTGTCACCCACCTCACATCCCTGATGTGACCATGTCAATGATGATATCAAGTATGCTAGGTGTAAAGTTTCCAGCAAATGCAATTTTTTTCTTTTTCCTGTTCTGATATTGATTGTATCCTAGGCTATTTGTGACAGTTATATAATTAAAGGGTCTCTTTAGGCTAGGCTATATGATATCGTACAAGGCTTCTACACAAAATCTAACAACTGTCAAGGTCTCAGGGATAGGGAATTGGGATTTATATCATACTGTATTGGATAATATTCAAGGACACTAGTGCGACGTTATGAGAAACAATTTATTAGTGAAAATAGGCACCAATAGATTCGCCATATTTTTATCCATATAGTCCGCATGGAGGATTTTCGTTATCAACAAATTGAAAAATACCTACTTCACAGACAAATACACCAAAAATCTAAGTCAAAGCGGGGGTGTGGGGGCAGCAGCCCCCACCTATAATACTAGGATAGGTTAGGTAAGGTTGTTAGGTTAGGCTAATGTTCTTTCAAAGGGGTATCGGCTAGTAAACACTAGGATAGCCGGTTTAATGTTATTTTAATACCACAAATTTTGTTAATAGCCTATATTTGAAGATAAATAATGAATCTATATGCTCTAAAGATCATAAGAAAATTTGTTTTAACCCTCGGCAAAACCTAGTAAAAAAGTATGGTACTAAAATGTCTTTTTCGTAACAAGGTTGTCAATATGGTAGGCTACTTTCAGTCATCGATAGCTCTAAAGATCATATGCAAATGTGTTAAACCCTCGGAAAAACCTAATATAAAAGTATGGTACTAAAATTTAATTTTCGTAACAAGATTGTCAATACGGTACTTTCCCGTTATCAATGTACAATCAAGCTGAAGATTGCAGAGTAAACACCATAGACTTCATCGACTTTTCGGACAATATAAAGATGATGTAATTAAATTCATACATCGATTTTATCGTGGCCTACAGGTTTCTTATACCATGTATTTCATTCCTATATGTGTCTAAATGCGCGTAAAAATTTATTACTGATCTTGGAAAAAACAAAATATCCTCTATATCGCCTACGTCGCAAGAGGCGGGTGGCTTTGTTTACATCCGCCGCGAAGAAGAAGAAGAAAAAGCAGAAGCGTTGGGGAAAATTTGGTTTTTGCCCCCTACTGTTTAAATATATGACGATTTCAATAAATCTGGGGGGGGTGAGGGGGGGCTTGCCCCCCCTCTACATATTTTGTATCCAACGGCAAACGGTTATGGCCAAATAGTTATTTTTCGCGAGTGAAGGGACGTGTTTTTAGATTGTTGTTTAATGGGTAAATATGCATTTATGCCTATTTTCATACATCAAAACACCCTTACACAACTCTAAACTACATAAAAACAATCAAAACTATTTTTTAGCAATTTAATTATATCATCTTTAAATTGACCGACTTTTCTTTCACCTTCGTATAATCGACAGCCAATTTTTTTTTTTTGTATTAATGGACTAGTACTCAACCAGCGGGGGTGTGGGGGCAGCAGCCCCCACCCATAATACTAGGTTAGGTAAGGTTGTTAGGTCAGGCTAATGTCTTTTCAAATCACTATCGGGGAGCGTGTCTCAACATCGATCGATAGGCCTAATGGGGAAAATAGGTTTTCCCGAGATTTCTAATTACTGTAATTACAAACACTATATATTGATGCAAATGACCAATTTTGTTTATAAAAAACACTTGGAAAATTTGTGGTATTAAAATTAAAAAAATCCGGATAGCCTATACCCGGTCACTCGGTCAGAGGTAAGAAGAAGAAGACTTAGAAGAGTCCTGCAGTAGTCTCCTTGAATGCTACCGAAATTCTAAAACTAGGCCCTATATAAACGGTAAAAGTATACAACTTGCCGAATATGTGTTTTATAGGTTTGTCTTATACCATATGATACTGTACTTCATTACTAGCCTATACAGTACCGTCAGTACGGTATATGTCATTACTCTCTTAAATCACACAAATGCATTATTTGGGAACTATATACCGTACAGTATAGCCTAGCACTAGAAAATGCGAATTTGGGTTACTGTGGTATACACGTGACATGGGTTGAATCGTTGAGGGGAGGCACCCTCCCATGACTTATTGAAATCAGGGTACTGGTATTATTGAACGACGCTTTCGCTGCGGTTGGCACGCTCTCGGTAATGACCGTTACGCTTGCTTCTAATTTGACCGATTTTGGGTTGAGGGAAAAGCTTTACTGCACCCCTCAGCAAGAATATAGAGTTCGGGCGTACCGCCCGCCTTGTTTACACTACGCGGAGTGGCGGCCGACGCTTACCATCATGTTCCTGTCTATTTTGACTGCCGTTGGATACAATAATATGTTGAGGTCACCCCCCCATGACATATTGTCATCATCCTATATATTGCCGGCAAATAACCGAAAAGAATCTCCGTCAAAATAGACGAGAACAGTACTTGGTAAGATCCTGTGTAGCGGGTGGAACTGTTTTTCAGATGCCTATTTACTAAGAAACATTGAACAATATCTTTAACCTAACTTAACCTAACCTAACCTAGTATATTAGTGGATTATTTATGAATGTAAATTGTAAAAATAAAGTAGGCCTATAGCATTACCAAATTATTGAGATATAAGTACAGGTCCTCCTGCTACACAGGATTATACCCAGTAGTTAACCGCTGCGATCGACCTATGTAAACATGATGACCGTACGCCCGGACACTACATCCATCCCTCCCAGCATTATTGTCTTCAACATACAGTATATACTGTATTGCCAATTTGCCAGCAGGGGGCAAATAACCGCTGGTCGTGGGATAATTTAGGAAAAGAAAAAGAGATCAAATTAGAAGCGTAACGGTCGTGACCGCGAGCGTGTGTGTATCACCTCGGAAGTATCTTTCATTATTAGTGAAGGAGCCTTTCGCTGCGGTTGGCATGCTCTTGGTCACAACCGTTACATTCGCTTCTAGTTTAAATTCACCGCTTTTTTAAGTTTTTGGTTGAGGAGGGGCTTTGGCCCTCTGCTATTTAACTCTCTCTCTCTCTCTCTCTCTCTCTCTCTCTCTCTCTCTCTCTCTCTCTCTCTCTCTCTCTCTCTCTCTCTCTCTCTCTCTCTCTCTCTCTCTCTCTCTCTCTCTCTCTCTCTCTCTCTCTCTCTCTCTCTCTCTCTCTCTCTCTCTCTCTCTCTCTCTCTCTCTCTCTCTCTCCTCTCTCTCTCTCTCTCTCTCTCTCTCCTCTCTCTCTCTCTCTCCTCTCTCTCTCTCTCTCTCTCTCTCTCTCTCTCTCTCTCTCTCTCTCTCTCTCTCTCTCTCTCTCTTCTTTATTTCATGTTTCCTGTCTCCTGTTCCCGCCACACTCTTTTCTATAGTACAACTTGTATTTAAAGAGGGGACTACAAAATGGGTTTCAGAGGCCGTGTTATATCGTTTTTCGGGAATAACTTATTAACAAACAGTTGGATTAGTATGATATTTTGCCAGCTTTTTTCACACTGTGCCCTAATTGTCGTCAATATTGTACATTACCAAAAGTGTAGAATTAACACTAGATTAGCGGGCTAGCGGTTTATTTATATGTACCGCCCAGCGGGGTGTTTTTAGCCAAAATAGGGCTGTTTACGTGATCATTTTCATGCCTAAATAAGACCCAGAGCGTAAAACAATTATCTATCCCTGAAAGGGCATAAACAGAGCTTTCCAATGACACCATAACGATCCTTTTATGATGGCTAGTTTTCTTGCAACAACCGCGCAACGCGAGTGCAAAAAGCATGTAATTTGGCACTTTCCCCATACAATTCCGTATATAGCGAGTGAGAGAGGGAGGGAGGAGGTGGGATTCGTGTCAGTAGGTTCGCCGCGGTGGTCTGGAGCAGTCATACGCTCGCTACTCTCCTGCCACCACTTGTCTCTCTCTCTCAGCAACATTACGTGCTGAAATTGCCACACGACCTATGTCGAGCGCCGCCAGATAGTCCAGATTTATTATACTCGACTTATGTTGCGCGCCGACACTTAGGGGTTAAGCCACTTGTCCCTGTGTCATGAGTTTAAAGTCACACCTGAATGACTAAGAAACGAACAAGGCCACCGTGGCGTACCTGTCGAAACCACCAAACCATTATTGCTCCTCCATCAAACACGAAAACGATGTAACACGGCCTCTGAAACCCATAGTAGATAAGGAAGTGCTCTTGATTTTTGCTTTAACCCCTAAGTGTCGGCGCGCAACATAAGTCGAGTATAATAAATCTGGACTATCTGGCGGCGCTCGACATAGGTCGTGTGGCAATTTCAGCACGTAATGTTGCTGAGAGAGAGAGACAAGTGGTGGCAGGAGAGTAGCGAGCGTATGACTGCTCCAGACCACCGCGGCGAACCTACTGACACGAATCCCACCTCCTCCCTCCCTCTCTCACTCGCTATATACGGAATTGTATGGGGAAAGTGCCGAATTACATGCTTTTTGCACTCGCGTTGCGCGGTTGTTGCAAGAAAACTAGCCATCATAAAAGGATCGTTATGGTGTCATTGGAAAGCTCTGTTTATGCCCTTTCAGGGATAGATAATTGTTTTACGCTCTGGGTCTTATTTAGTCATGAAAATGATCACGTAAACAGCCCTATTTTGGCTAAAAACACCCCGCTGGGCGGTACATATAAATAAACCGCTAGCCCGCTAATCTAGTGTTAAGATATTCTAAAGGCTTAAGGAAAAGATAGAATGGGGAAAATTAGATGAATAGGAGAATAATGAAAGGAGAGTAAAAGTATGATGTAGTGTAAAGAAGAGACCTAACCCCTGTGAGAAGGACAATCCGTGCCAGTTTACTGAAGGACTTACAGGATTGACCACTCAACTTAGGGTCCGTCTGACTCCGAGGCCTTCTATGTATATTTTTAGCACTATTTTTCTAGTGGTGCGCGGCTAGTCCATCCACTAACCTGCTTCACCCTTAGGTGAGCAGTCGGATTTGTATAAGGAGATTCACAGGATAGCAATACAGTACCTGTAAAGCAATTTCTGGCAAACCGGGATAGTTTTGGTTTAAGACTAGCTAATGAATATCAGATAGAATACTGGAAAATTTACATAAAATTGAATAGTTTTGGTAATTTTATCACTTCCCAAGACATACCGGTGAATGAACTGTAAAATTTAACAGTAACTTGGTATATTAATTGTAATGAAAATAATTATAAAGAAGGTACGGTACCGGTACTTGGGTATAGGACTGGTTTTGGTAAATATTACGGGTAGAATGTAGAGTTCGGGCGTACCGCCAGCCTTGTTTACACTACACGGAGCGGCGTCTGACGCTTGCCATCATGTTCCCGTCTATTTTGACTGCCTTTAGATACAATAATATGCCCCCCCCTCACCCCCCCATGACATATTGTCATCATCATATATATTGCCAGCAGGGGGCAATTAAACGAAAAAATCGTCGTCAAAATAGACGCGAAGTTAACCGCGGCGATCGCCCAATGTAAAACGACCGTACACCCGAAAACTACATACATCCCACTATTACTTTTAGGAAATTAGGACCGATAGTGATTTCAGCATTTTTTTTCTTTTTTTTCTAGATTGTGTATTTTTCCTTTATAGGCCTATTATCCTATACAGTTTTCTTATAGCGACGAGTAGCTGAAATGAGTACCGTAATTACCCCTTATCCTACAATCTAAAAACATGGCCTCTACTAGTAGGGAGGGCTATGAAGATCAGGGAAAATGTGGGGTTAAAGACGATAAAAAGCAAAAATAAGCTCTTTTCGACAATAACCGTTTGCCCTGGAATACAGGATTTGTTGAGGTGAACTTTAAATCCCCCCCCCCTCCCCTCCCAGGACTTATTGAAATTATTTGTTTTGTCATTAGGGGGCCTAAAACTTTATTTTCACTAATTGAACTTTTTCTTTATTTTTGTTCTTTATTTATCTTTTTATGTGTCAACCTCGGGACTGTAGGCTTTTCAGTAGCCTGTAACTTTTACAAGGTCCCGAGATTACCAATTGAAGCTTCGAAATGTTGGGTGCTTCATGTGTGTCGCACTAGATGGTCTCAGTGGAGCTTCAAGGTGTTGGTTGCTTCCTTTCTGCTACACTAGATGACGACACCTTATTTATGCACGTCACTTGATTTTGGAGAGAGCAGCTATACGGTCGTTCACAGCATCTTCATTTATGGTCAGGCATCTTCTATGCTATGAATTGGTGACTATATAGGGGGTGTTTTCTCAATGTGTCAGTGTAGCCAGGATATTAGTAGCACAGCAGGAACGATCAGATCACCTCGGAAAAAACCTTAACGTTGGATGATGGGTAAATATGGTATATACAGTAATCACTTTTGACGGTCCTCGGTATATATATCCACTGTATATGAACAAAAAAAATACAAAAATAAACACACAATAATCGAATGACATGTATATCACAGTTCTATACCTTACAGTAAGTTCTTGGGTTCTTGTATCTCGCTTCCAACAGTCTCTGAAAAAATTATACGTGGAGATGTGCACCACTGCAAAGTGCAATGTTGAGTATGTCCTCCCCCTTCTCTTACTTTTACCTTAACCCCTTCTTTACCAGCGACGTCTTTTTAATTTTAATCTAGATATATTGAGACAATTTTGTGCAGCTTAAGGAGGATCTGTGGTACCGGTAGTAAAAAGGTTTAAGTGACATGGTTCGAAGCCTATTAACTGCTCGAGACTCTTTTTAAGCTTAATACAATTTTTTGATAGCAGCCAGAATAAGGTTAAAAAGACGTCGTCGGTACAGAAGGAGTTAATAAAGTACAGTATTTACCTCACATTAATGTATGGATTCTTATGCCATGGGGATTAGTGTTGGACATTCAACCAGCGGGGATTGAACTCACAACCTTCTGCTTGTGAGGTACGGTATGCACACTACCCTCCTTCCATGAAGGCTTCATTGTCTCTTGAAATGGCAATAAAATGTGATAGAAAAGTGTCATTGAACCGAATAGCTTAATTTAGCATATTATAGGTATGGTACCAGTATGATTCTGTACAGTATGGTACAGTACTATTCTGTACATACTCTACCCAGTACAGTACATAAGATTTATAATTTATTAAGACAAGTTATTAGCTCTTTGTCACTCTTAATACAATCACAGCCATCAATGTAATCCTTACATACCGGTAGTCAATTTCCAAGGCAAGAGACTTTTTCAATCATACAGTTACAGTGCAGCATGGTAAAGTGTACTGTACAGTACTTACATCATGAAAAATAAGAACAAATGTACTACAGTAGTGTGAACCCATTGACCTTGATCATCTGTGTGTACCAAACTGTTTATAGATAAAATACTTGTTGCAAGTAGAGTTGCAAGCAGATACAGGTGCTGTGGAGATGTGGCTAGATTTAATGCTATCATGGATTAATTTTTATTTTGAAGGTGAATTCAAGAGTTTGCCTAATTGCAGTAATGTTGTTAGCAGTGAGTGCCATCATTCATTTACTGTACTATATTAGCTACTAGAAGAGGCCATTTCCAACATGCCATCCCACTCGGCACCAGGCCTGGACTCGTGGAATTCGATCCTAATGAAGAAATGTAAGGAAAACCTCTCAAAATCCCTGGCTATAATGTGGAGAAGGAGTCTAGACACTGGTGAAATACCAGATAGCTTGAAAAACGCAATAATTGCCCCACTGCATAAAGCAGGGAGTAAAGCACTACCAAAAAACTACCTCCCGGTAGCTCTAACCTCCCACATCATTAAAGTTTTCGAGCGAGTCCTGTGAAGCAAAATCTCAACATTCATGGAGGCAAATGAACTACACAACACCGGTCAACATGGGTTCAGAGCGGGAAGATCATGTCTCTCACAACTTTTGGAACACTATGAAAAAATTCTTAAAGCGCTAGAAGAAAAGAAAAACGTGGATGTCATTTACACCGATTTTGCTAAGGCATTTGATAAATGTGACCATGGTATAATAGCTCACAACCTAAAAGCAAAAGGTATAACGGGGAAAATCGGACGGTGGATATACAATTTCCTCGTAAACCGGAAACAATCAGTAGCAGTAAACCAAGTCACATCTGAGCCTGCGGATTTCAAAAGCTCAGTGCCCCAAGGAACAGTGCTAGCGCCCCTTCTGTTCCTCATACTAATTAGCGACATAGATACCAACACTAGACACAGTACGGTGTCGTCTTTTGCTGATGACACAAAATTAAGCAAGATAATAAACACACAAGAGGACACGGGCCGACTGCAGGAAGACATAAATGTAGTGTTCCAGTGGACCAGGGAAAACAACATGCAATTCAATGAAGAAAAATTCCAATTAATACGGTACGGAGATAATAATGGCGTTAAAGAAATTACAAATTACTTAACAGAATCTAACCAAATAATAGAACGGAAAGACAGTGTGAAAAACCTTGGGGTATTAATGTCTGAAAATATGGGTTTCAAAGTACATAACCAGGTCAAAGTTGCGGCTGCGAAACGTCTAACGGGTTGGATTCTGCGTACATTTAATACACGCGGTGAATTACCTATGATAACGCTCTTCAAATCTCTAGTGCTACCGCGGCTTGAATACTGTAGCATATTAACATCCCCAAACAAAGCATGTGAAATAAATGACGTAGAGAGTGTACAAAGAAATTTCACTTCGCATATAAGTTCGATAAAACAGCTACATTATTGGGAGCGTTTAAGAGCACTGAAACTGTACTCGCTGGAACGTAGAAGAGAACGTTACCTAATACAGTAATATACACGTGGAAAATCGCAGAGGGTTTAGTACCAAACCTACATACTCCGATAGTCATGAAATTCAGTGATAGGAGAGGCTGGGAATGCGATATCCCCCGGATGAATAAGAGGGGTGCTATGGGCTCTCTGCGAGAGGGTTGGTTATCACACAGAGGCCCACGTCTCTTCAACAAACTCCCACGGCGAGTAAGAGACATGAGGGACATCTCGTTAGACAACTTCAAGTCTCGATGTCGAACTGCAAAAAGTGCCAGACGAGCCCATCTTCGCAAGGGAGCGAGCGGTCGCTTCAAACAGTCTGCTGCACCAAATCACCACCCATAACGAGGGACGACGCGCTCCTCGGTGCCGCTAGAAGAGTGGCGAACACATCACAACTCACAAGGTATCACAAGGTAAGGTATATAATAATCCCTGGTGGTAGTCAATTATGGCCAGCCCTTCCTAGCGCTTGTATCTGCTTCATCGGCTCGGAACTGTACCATATAGTTTTGTATGGTAGTTTGTTGCATGTAGAGATACCGGTAGGGTTATTAAGTCTATGGTAGCAGGGTAGCAAACTGGGGCAATGTTGTTTCAAGACTGAGCTGAGTGTGAGAGGATTATACAGTACAGTATAGGGTAATGGGCATGAAGTTGCATTGTTTTGGCCATTTAATCACCTCCAAGGGTGTAATGGGAACTACAGAGCATAAGTTGTATACTGTATACAGTACCGGTACTGTATTTAACACTTTCACTCCCAAGACGCAATTTGCGCCCTTTCTGGGATACTTAAAAGCCTTTGTGACCATCAGGGGTGTTTAGAAACCTTTAGTTTAGTTACTTCAACCTCTGCAGTTGTCTTTGAGTGAGCTGTGGGTAGATAACAAATATTGGAGAGGTAATTATGAGATTGAGAGAACTCTATTTCTAAATGCTAAACGGCAACCCCTGACTCCACAGAATAGACGAGAGGGTTAATAATAATAAGTAAAAACAAGGAACTTATTTTTTGAGACTAGACATGGAAAGGGTCTCATTTGCCAGCCTGTATGGTAGCTATTCTGCATGATACAATACTGTACCATACAGGGCAATATCTCACACTATCACTTCTAGCCTCCTCTATCTTTTAACAGATAAGGGTTGTGACGTTGTGTTGCGCTGTCTAGCCATACCCTGGATTGTTGATTATCTGTGACAGTAGAGCCCATAGCACTGTATCAGGCTGCCAAAGTAGAAAGCATCCAAACCCAGTTCTAGAATACAGTACTCCTCGTTTTAGTCACTGTTATTGAAGATACTAAATTCTAATTATGCTTCATAGATAATTATGTCTTTGGAAGTGGTTTACAGTACTGTAATGGTCAAATGAATCCAATTTTATCTGATCTCTCCAGTATTTTTTCTCCCATTCATTTTAATCTTGAAACCAAATTGCACCGTTTTGACACCTTGATTATGACGTTGTGTTGTGTTATCCATCTTGTCTAGCTATATCTGGGATTGTTATTATTTTGTAATGATAGAGCCCATAACACGGTTATTTATTTTATTCACCGTTAGTTATTTTGTCATTATGTCACAAGTCGCCCCCCACCCCCAATGGGGTAGGCCTAAGTGGTAGAGTGCATACATACATTTTTTCCTCACTGTCACTTTTTTTAGGTTACCATTATTTGCCTTTTTCAGTAATTCTTATTCTTTGTTCTTTACTTTCACCATTCTGTATGTTGTGTCCACTTTTTATATGTTGTCACTATTTATTAACCCTCTCACGACCATATGACGCAGAGGTTGCCAGATTAGCAATAAGAAATAGAGTTCTCTCACTCTTATAATTACCGGTACCGTACCTCTCCAAAATTAGTTTTCTGCCCACAGCTAATTCAAAGACAACTGCAGAGGTTAAAGTAACTAAACTAAAGGTTTCTAAATACCCCTGATGGTAACAAAGGATTTAAAGTATCCCTAATAGGCTCAAAATTGCGTCAAGAACGTGAGAGGGTTAACTTGTCCCCATCCTTTTACCTGAATATAAACACCATATCATCATCATCATCTCCGACGCCTTGCTTCCCCCTGGGAAACCCCCACTAGAGGATGGCCATGACAGAAACGTCTCCAAGCTACTTTGTCAAGACATGCCTCCTTTGCCCGTGCCACAATGCCCCTTCCACTACGTGGAAGTTTTTCTTCAATATATTTTTCCACTTTCTTTTCCCATACCATAGGTGGTCTTCCACTACTAGCGGTTCCACTCACCTGACTCCCATATATCTTTCTTGGCATTCTGTCTTCATCCATTCTCTGAACATGACCATACCACCTCAAAGTACTTCTCTTTATCCACTCAACCACACCACAATCAATGCCCAAAGCCTGCTCTTCCATTCCAAAGGACTCGTACACTTCCCTATTACTTGGCCCATCTAGCCTATTCATGCCAGCTGCCATTCTGAAAAAGCTCATCTCCACAGCTCTTAGTTTGAAGAGGTCCTCGTCACTTGCCGTCCATGTCTCGCTTCCATACGAGAGTGTTGGGAGCAGCACACTGTTTCTCAGTGACTTTTTGACTTCCTGGCTAACCATTCTTCCTTTCAGAATACTATCAAGTTCTCCAATCACTTTTCTCCCTTGCATTTTTCTCTCTTTTATCTCACTCTCCATTTTACCATATTTGCATAGTACAGCTCCCAAATACTTGAAACTTTCAACCTCTTCTAGTACTTCATTTTTCAATTTTATTTTACAACTTTTCTTGTGTTCTTTCTTGATTCTATATTTGTCCTTAAAATCTATAGTTTCATGCATTCTTCTCTCAAACACCATTACCTTACATTTCCCTACATTAACCTTTAACTTTCTCTTTTCACATACCCTGTCAAAGTCAGTGACCACTCTCTGAAGTTCTTCAGCATTTTCCGCCAACAGGACTGCATCGTCCGCATATAGGCATGTTAAAATCTTCCATGTTCTTCCCTCTGATTCCAGTCTAGCTCCCACACCCATTGATACAGCCCTACATTCCCTAATCACTCCATCCATGTATATATTGAACAACCAAGCTGACATGACACATCCCTGTCTTACACCTACATTGACCTCAAAACTTTCACTTAACTTATCCCCTACCTTCACATTTGCCATTGCATTCCTATAAAAAGATTTTACTGCCATTAGCAACTTTCCTCCCACACCATATACTGTTAACACATCCCACAGGCCCTCCCAGTCTACTTTGTCGTAGGCTTTTTCCAAATCCATGAATGCTGCATAGAGTTTTCTGTTTTTGGCCAGATACTTCTCTACCAACAATCGCATTGAGGCTATCTGGTCAACGCAGCCCCTGCCCTTTCTGAAACCTCCCTGTTCCTCGCCTATTTTGTCATCCGTTATCTTCTGTAGCCTCTGTGTTACTACTCTTGCGTGTACCTTTCCAGGTATGCTAAGCAAGCTAATTCCCCTATAATTCTTACACTCTTCTTTACAACCCTTCCCTTTGTACAAGCACTGCTTTCCTCCAGTCCTCTGGTACACTTTCCTTTTCCCATGCTAATTTACATAACCTATGCATTATGTCAACAGCTTCTTCTCCTCCATATCTCAGCATTTCACCTGGGATGTTATCTACTCCAGCAGCTTTGCCCATTTTAAGTCTATTGATTGCTTCTTTTACTTCTTCTCTGCTTATCTGGCTTTCAACTACCCTGTTTATTCTACCTCTCTCCATTCCTATGGATGAGATCTTTGCCTTCCCCCTACTCTTTACAGCTAAGCTACTAAAATGATCTTTCCATACTTTCACCACACCATCACCCTCGACCACTTCCCCATTCATGTCCCTCATCCTACCACCTGAGACACTCTCAGTCTTCTTCCCTCTGGCTTCTTTCACAGCTCTGTAGTATGCTTTCCTGTCATATGAAACTGTTCACTAATCTTTCTCCCATATGCCTCATCTGTCTTCCTTTTAGCGTCTTGTATCGCCCTCTTCACTCTTTGTTTCAAATTTTTATATTCTTCTTTCCTCGCATCTCTAGTTTCTCTAGGTATATTCTTTTGCAGCATACTCTTTCTGAACTCTTTCTTCTTTTTCACTATTTCTTCTATCTCTTTACTAAACCATGCGTTACCTTTCTTCTTCCACATTTTAAAGGTTTTCATCCCACATACTTTCTCAGCTGCTGTAATCATGGAGTCTCTTGTACCTTTCCATACTTCGTCTACAGTATTTCCCAGATCTATCATAACATCCATGTCCTTTATAGTCTCTTTCAGGATGTCCTTGTATTTTGTTGCATTACATTCTTCATTTAATTTTCTCACATTTATTCTCTCTACTGTCAGTTTTCTCTCTTTCCTCTCATATTTCCACTCTTTCCTTATCCTCACTTTTGTCAGCACTGTATAGTGGTCTGATCCCGTCAGCATACCTCTTACAGCTTTTGAATCTAAAATTCTTCCTTTTAGTCCGGAGTCCATCATGGCGTAGTCAATTAGAGATTTCTGTTCCTGCTCACCTTCACCTCTGTGCCATGTATATCTATGAATGTGACAATGTTCAAAAAATGTGTTAGCCAGAAACATCTCTCTCTCCGCACATACTTCTAAAAGGAAGTCACCATTCATATTCCTACCCTCCACACCCCATTTACCCACTATACCTTCTATCTCATACATATGAGATACACCATATGAGGAGGAGTACATTATTGACAACGTTTCGCAAAGCGGCAGATAGCTTCTTCAGGTCACGTGACCTGAAGAAGCTATCTGCGAAATGGGACGTCTACCAGCTTTGGTAGAATCGCCTCTCGTTAGCCACTAGCGCTCGCCAGGGACATCGAAATGGGTTACAGTTGTTGTTGTTGTTGTTTTTCCCCAAGCTGCCTGGCCGAACAGCCCCAAGGCCCCGAGCAAGGCCAAGGCCATAACGGAGCGCCCCCACAGAACCCCCCCCGCCGACCACAATAAAGCCTGGGTGACCGAAGCCACTCCATGGCGGGGAGCTGAGGAGGGTGCGGAAACGCCCGGGAAACCAAAGCCCCACCCAGGGCCCTGTGCCCCTCAGCAATTATGAAGAGAAAGTTGAGGGGCAAAGGAAAGATGTGATGCTTTGGCTTCCAATCTTGGTAGATTAGGAGGTCAATCCACGCAAGAGACGCCGTCACTTGAGATCTAGAAAATATATAAGTAGAAGGAACAGTCAGAGTAAGCTATGGGTATGGCAGAGATCGCTCAGTTCTCACTCTGATAGACCAGCCCATCACCACCAGGTTACAGTTATCAGAGAATGTTGTTCTTTCTTTCCTAGTAATCGCATTGTCACAGACAGTCCAGTGGTGGTCTTTGTTTTCGTCTGTGACAACGGGAAGTATTTTATATCATTAATAGAATATAAGATGCATTGTGTAAAGTTAAGGAGAGAGAGCGATGTAGGCAGCGTGGTGGTAATATGTGCGTGTGTATGTATGTGCTGCCTCCCTCGCTCGGAGGAGTTTTCCCGCGCCCTTGATTGGCTGGCGGATCCTGATGCGTCCTAGGGACGCCTGCTGCCTTGTGACGTCTCGGCCCGTGATTGGCCGATCATAGCGCCCTTGCGGGCTCCTGTGTAACTAACCTCCTTCATGAGGGTCCCCAGGAGCTGCCCTCCTCAGGACAGGCTTGGTGCGCGTGCTTCTAACATCCCCTTGCATACTCTCTCCCGATCACCCCCTTTTCCACTGTTTCTCTCACTCGATTCTCTCTTTCCATACTCTAATCTTTATTAACTGCACAACACTCCCCTTGGGTTCTGCATACGGTTTCCATAGCCGGCCCATTGTATTGCATGCGCCGTCCTCTGAGATATTTAAATGTACTTAGAATAGGTTTGAGGGTTCTTAGTTAGTATAGGTTAAGAACTTTGTGTGTCTCTCCATTATTGATTTAGTGTTTCTGCTCTTTTATTTAATGCTAGACTGGGATAAGGTAACTGTAGTCGTTGTCTCCGATGTGTGTACGGTTTGCTTATACCTACACGACTTCGACCGGTCCTGTGGTAGCCTGGGTTGTCTTTTCAGCTGCGTCCTTTGCGAGTGCAGCATTGTGTTGACTGAGGGTTTTGGCCTGTACCAGTTCCACACTTTGCTGCCTCTTTGCTTGTCTTTAGAGGGTCGCCAGGATAGAACCAGATACTTGTGATCTGGATCTATCAAGAGAGCACCCTAGTCAATTAACGTAACTTAAAGGATGCAGTCTTAAGGACATCGCTAGGCTACGAGCCTGTCTTGCTCAACCCCAGTTCCTTACCTAGAGTATCCCAGCTAGACATTATTAATCGAGTAGACACTTGTTAGTATTTAATATAAGCTCTTTGATATGTACGCATTATTATTCACAGCATTTATTAGTCTAGGTTGTTGCTGAGCCGCACAACCATAGCAGACTGTTTCGTTGATGAGGAAGTACTTCTTTTAGTGTCGAGCATTGCTACCGTTGCGCATTTATAGTATTCTCGTGTCAGTTAACATTATATGTCCTATCTTTTAGTGTATTCGATTTACACGCGTAGTGTCCTGCCTCCTGCCTTTATATAGTTTAAGATACGATCATCTTATGAGCATCAGATTTTCTTCAGAAGTTTCCAGGTCTATGCTGTAGGACTATACTTCACTTTCTTTCAGATAGGAGTGAAGGGTTTATTGTTATTTAGAGTAACTGTATTGAAGCGGCGGGTGCCCAACTCCGAAAGGAGTTGAAATAGGGGAGCTATCCCTCCGCCAAAGGCGGCTTTCTAGGGCCTTTCCTAGCTGATGCCGAGAGGATTGGGTTCTAGTCATGTGGTGATGGGCTGGTCTATCAGAGTGAGAGCTGAGTGATCTCTGCCATACCCATAGCTTACTCTGACTGTTCCTCTTACTTATATATCTTCTAGATCTCAAGTGACGGCGTCTTTTCCGTGGATCGACCTCCCTACTGCCACGCTAAAAGTTGGCAGATTGGGAGCCAAAGCGTCACATTTTTCCCTTGCCCCTCAACTTTCCCTTCATAATTGCTGAGGGGCACAGGGCCTTGGGTGGGGCTTTGGTTTCCCGGGCGTTTCCGTGCCCTCCTCAGCTCCCTGCTTTAGAGTGGCTTCGGTCACCCGGGCTTTATTAGTGGTAAGCAGGGAGGGTTTTGTGGAGGCGCTCTATGGCCTTGGCCTTGCTCGGGACCTTGGGGCTGTTCGGCCAGGCAGCCTGGGGAACAACAACAACAAAAACAACTGTATTGAAGCATCTTTTTATTGTATTAAATCTTGCAGTGATTTAATTGATCTTTCCATAGATTCCTTTTTATGCATTTTAACATAACTTGCATCTTGTTTGTTATCAGGCTATACCAGTGCAGGTTAGCCTGAAGTAGAGTACATTTATGCCCAGTTAAGGATACCCCGCTATCGCAGATTAACTCTGGAGGGTATAGGTGTTTTTGTTCGCCGGCATATAAGTTCGAGGGTTTGGATCTAGCGTACCGTTGTTGCATAGTGCCCTATTACTAGTCCAATCATTAAGTGCCCTTATGTTATTCGTAGTCCCGGTCGTAACAGAAACGTTGTCAATAAAGTGCTCCTCCTCATATGGTGTTTATATATTCAGTTATTCCATCATCCTTTTCTCCTTCTATCACTACCCTTTTCCTTCTATATCGCCATTCTTTAACCCTTTCAGTTTGCTATGATGCGTTCTTTAATTTTGTTTTGCCTATTATTAAATTTGTAAAGCTTAGAGGAGTCTGTGAGAGTTAAAGGGATAATTGATTTTTTTTTTACCGTATAATTACTAGAAGTCCTTCCTAAGCTGTTTAAAATAGTTTAATGATAGCCAGAATAGAATTAAAAAAAAAACTTTGTTAGTGGTTCGCCCTTTACTGATTTGTTTCCTACAATAATTAATTAATTCATGTACCGGTATTCATTCATTTCTTTCTTACACCTTTCCTTCATTCATATGTCCCTCCATTAATTTCTTACTTTCTTCATGCATTAATCCATCCATCGTCAGTCCAATCATTCATTCATTCATTCATGTTTTTCTTCCTTCCTTCCTTCATTCATCGATTCTATTCTTGCTTCTCATCTTTAAACCTGTAGATTCGTTTCCTCCCTTTCAAACTTTAATTCCATTCCCTCCCTTCTTTCCTTCCTTCGTTTCCCCCTTAAAACCTTTCTACTTCCTTTCCCCCCCCCCCCCTCTCTCTCTCTCTCTCTCTCTCTCTCTCTCTCTCTCTCTCTCTCTCTCTCTCTCTCTCTCTCTTTCTCTCTCTTCTCTCTCTCTCTCTCCTCTCTCTCTCTCTCTCTCTCTCTCTCTCTCTCTCTCCGCTCTCTCTCTCTCTCCGCTCTCTCTCTCTCCGCTCTCCTCTCCTCTCTCTCTCATCTCTCTCTCTCTCTCTCTCTCTCTCTCTCTCTCTTAAGAGAGCTTAAGAGCTTAAGAATGTAAACAGAGAAACCGATCTGGGAGTAACAATATCGAGTAACCTAAAACCGAGTCAACAATGTTCAGAAGTTGTTAAGAAGGCAAACAAAATAATTGGCTTTATAGGCAGATCATTTGAGCATAAATCCAAAGACGTAATCCTAACCCTTTACAATTCCTTAGTCCGCCCTCTTCTGGAATACTGCGTTCAATGCTGGTGCCCTTATTACCAAAAAGACATAAACAAGCTAGAACGAGTTCAACGTAGAGTTACCAAAATGATACCTAGCCTAAAGAACAAACCATACGAAGAGCGTCTTAGAGAATTAAATCTATTTCCTTTAACCCAGCGCAGATTAAGAGGTGACTTAATTCAAGTGTTCAAAATCATCAAAGGCATCGACAATATGAACTGTAGTAAGTACTTCACTATCGACCAATCTAATTACACGCGGGGAAACGGTTGCAAAATTATTGGTAAATCTTTTAACTCACACGAATCTAAGAATTTCTTCTTCAATCGAGTTGTCAACTTGTGGAATGGGCTTCCCCGAGACGTTATAGACTGCAGCACCGTTGATTCATTTAAATTCCGCCTAGACAAATATCTCGCATCAAACCCGCGTCTGACTGCGTTTGTAAATGAATAACTTTATTTTATCCTCCCCTCAGTTACTAACTTCCTAGTCCTGCCACGTTAGTGGCAGGGCAGTAGTTCCCTTTCCAATGTTCCCTTACCCACTCTAAACCACTGTTTGGACACTTGATCCTCAGTGTTTTGGAGGACAAGCAGCCTAGAAGGGTCACTAACCTGTTGTTGCTTGATT
>CM064489.1:6245597-6265597 GCA_032716605.1 Paralithodes platypus
TGTGTGTACTTACTCTAGTTGTATTGCGGGAGTGAGCATGCTCGTTATTTCCCGCCTCCTATATGTGTAGGTGTTATATGTATCGTTGGAATGGCTGTGGATGTGTGTGTAGTCTGTATTTTTAGCCAATTGGCGACACCGGAAACGAAGGCTTAGGGTGGATCTGTATGGTACCATTCTCACTATAGAAGGTACCGTCTCGCCCGAAGGCTTAGGTACCCATCAGCTTAGGTGAACCATATGATACCCATCTCGCCTTGTACCATTTTTGCCAACCCCAGATGGGACGTCACAACGTCGTCCACTTATTTCAGGTACCTATTTACAGCTAGGTGAACTGAGGCTAACACATGAAAGGAGACAAGCCCAATTTGTCTCCGCCCGGCCGGGGATTGAACCCCCGACCCCTCGTGTGTGAGACGAGAGCTCTACCTACTAGGCTACGGGCTGTGTGTGTGTGTGTGTGTGGTGTGTGGTGTGTGGTGTGTGTGTGTGTGTGTGTGTGTGGTGCCCTTGTGTTGTGTGGTGTTCTGGTGGGTTGTCATTGGTGTGTGTGTGTGTGTAATACTAATGATACTAATAAACGGTTTACTTAAAGAATGACATTCCGAAGAGCTGAAAATACACATTTTACAATTTAGTGGATGAAAAGGGTAATCTTAGTTTACAATGTTTAAGTATAATATATATCAATACATAATGACATCAAAGATACTGAGTGCAAGTGTTATGTATCAAGTTACGTTAATTTACACGCATACAAACATATACATTCAATACAAATATACACACGTTCAAATATTATGTGCACACATACTTATACACATGCCTATATAACGTGTAGGCTACCCGGTATATAACGTTTATATATAAATATTGCTATTTTTACATATATACTGTATACATACAGTACCGTATGTACAAACTCTGACTTATACTGTATGTGCCGACATGAATCATATACTATATTATAGATTATATATATATCTAGTATATAGATATAGATATATATATAATATATATATATATATATATAATATATAATAATATTATATATATATAAATATATTATATGAGATATATAGTATATATATACAATATATATACACACACACACACACACAGTATATATACTGTACATACCTAACAACGATAATAGAAATACCAACGGAAACGGATACTAGAGTGAGAAAAATCAAACCAGCACATTTATAATACAGACGAAAGCTTGCAGCTTTGTGTTTCATTTTCCTAGCGAGTACAAGAAAGTTAGAACATTAAATACGGTTCTGTTTATAAACACATACTAATCATTCACATATGTATTCCGGCATAACCTACAGAAGTGAACGCATATATAAGTGCATCACATGCAGTACAAACGTAACTAGGCCTATACATATTCATACCCCCATTCTACATACATAGCCTACACAAGCAAATGTGTGTGTGTGTGTGTGTGTGTTAACGGCGGATATCCTCAAAGTCACGTGATTTGAGCTAAAATTACAGTATGTTGCATTGGAGTCTGATTCTTTACCTAAATTTGTATTCAGCAATAGTATGATACTGCACCGATTGTGAAAGTAGGTGAAGTTTCTGCCTTCAATTGTATAAGTTTACATGACGTCACTATTAAAGCTTACCTAAGATTGATTATTTTTTTTTTTTTTTTGTTTTTTTTTTTTTTTTTTTTTTTTTGGACCGATATAGTATTGCGGCTGTATTGGATTTCTGGATAATTTATGGGAATATAAGCAATTCACTACTTGCGAGTTTCGTTCTATAAGGAAGTTGGAGTTGTTGACATCGATATTTAGCAGAATTACGAGCTAAAATACGTTTGTAGTACATTTATAAATACATAAAATCCAATTCAACGTATTCTAGCCATCAGACACCTACATTATTATTTCATGTCAGTTTACTATCGATGTCTACAGCTCCAACTTCCTTATAGCCTAAAACTCGCAAGTAGTCAATTGGTATGTATCTGTATCATGTCATCAAGTGTTCACGATTATCACCATATATTGTTATATAATGGTGTAACAACTGTGTTATTAAGATGGGGATATCTCAAATGTTCGCCAGTTTTAATACAAATATCTATAATATATATATATACCGGTACTGTATATAGCAATAGATATATAGATCTATAGTTGTTATATTCGTCAACGATTGAACAGTACTGGTAGCTAATACTGTATATTTTGTTTTGATACGGTCCAGTGCGAATGATTTAGGTAGGCTAATATAGCTACAAACTTGTATTTGGCGAAAATAGGCAATGCAACATTGCTTTTTTTTTTTTTTTTTATTTCTTTTTTTTTTTTTTTTTTATTTTTTTGTTTTTTTTTTTTATTTTCTGGCGTATTATAGACACTATACAGGTAGGCTACTCTGTTTTTCTTCAACTGGCGCTAAATTGCAACGTTCCCATCCCGATTTCTCAGTTGTTTGGAAGATTGTGTAGTGAAATATGGTGCAGAGATATTGTAGTTTCTTATTTTCCCATTAAGTATCGAGAAAATAGCTATTAACCCCTTCTGTACCAGCGACGTTTTTTATATATTATTCTAGCTATATTTAGATGATTTTATGCAGCTTGGGAGGGATCTGTGGTAGTCAAAAGGGTTGATTGAGATAGTTTGAAGCCTTATAATTGCTAGAGATCCTTTCTAAGCTGAATATAACCATAGAGTAGTTGCCAGAATATAATGAAAAGGATGTCACTGGTACAGAAGTGGTTAAGGGATTCAATGTATCTACAGTTGAATAGAAACAGGGTATAGACGGTTATTGATGTTTTGGGCCGGATTGTTTATTATTACATAACACATATATACTGTATACCGGTAGCTACATAAACAACCTTTTATATTCGCTTTTGATATTTTCATTTTTAACTTCATTCCTTGCCACCCCTTTGATCTTTGCAGCCTTCCTTTTACCCCCACCCCCACCCACCCACGCCCACGCTCACGCTCACGCTCTCTCTCTCTCTCTCTCTCTCTCTCTCTCTCTCTCTCTCTCTCTCTCTCTCTCTCTCTCTCTCTCTCTCTCTCTCTCTCTCTCTCTCTCTCTCTCTCTCTCTCTCTCTCTCTCTCTCTCTCTCTCTCTCTCTCTCTCTCTCTCTCTCTCTCTCTCTCTCTCTCTCTTTTATCTACTCTCTCTATATATATCTCTCTATATATATATATATATATATATATATATTATATATATATATATATATATATATTATAGGCTAACATACGGAACATAAACACCCCCGCGAGGGGTTTGCTATACAATCTGTTATTGTTATATTTGAGCAGTCAGGCCTCTGCTGTACGGTTAGAGGCTCTCCTATTTGAAATATATTTTTGAAATTAATTCACAGGTTTTTGTAATTTGTTTAACAAATGAAGTCCAGCGAAAATTCACGAGCATCAGTACTTTTATGGCTTCTCGTATTATGACAAAATTCAATGTGTTCCCTTCTCTGGCTTCTGTGTGTGTGTGTGTGTGTGTGTGTGTGTGTGTGTGTGTGTGTGTGTGTGTGTGTGTGTGTGTGTGTGAGAGAGAGAGAGAGAGAGAGATAATTTTTATAATCGGTAGATCACATAATGCTTTCATTAATTTCATTGGAGGTGTTTGGTGTTGGGGAGAAATTAATAAAATATAGAATATATATATTATGACCTATAATATACCGTAAGTATCTGATATGGGGTAGAACTTACAGGTATGGAAATGTGCAGTCAATTAACGTAGACTTTAATTAAACAAGTATACTGGCCAAGTTGAAGCATCCTAACTATATTTAATTTTAATTTTAAATATGTTACAGCTTCCTATTGTGTTATTTTGTCATTTCCTTAGGTTCTTTCCATTCCTCAAATTTGTTCACTATTTCCCTCATTGTACTCTCACTACTCATCCTAATGTCTTCCCAACCTGTTGATTCTACCCAACTTTAAAACAGTATTTTCCCGGCATTTTCCTTCCACCACATAAATTCATAGTTTAAGCTAAAGCCTGTAGTGTCTTGACAATAACCCTCATAAAATAGTGTCCACTTCATGCACCTTGCTTTACCTTATAATTATAGCATAGTCATTCTTAGTTGTTTAGTAGTAGGGGTGAATAACTTAAGGGGAGATGGGTCAGTTTTCTGGTCTCTTATCTCCCTCATGTTTAGCCCCATTAGTTTTCAGCTTTTAAAATGTTTGTCCCATTAGTTTGTCGATTTTAAGACCTTTCGCCCCATTTCTTTGTCAATATTATGACCTTTCGTGGTATTTAGGTGTCGATTTTTTATCTGACGAACGATAGTGAACCTGTAATTTTGGAACAACCGGCCCTTCGGCCGGGACATTTTACTACCGAAAAATGTACAAATTAATCTAGAAGGGGGATATAATGCCTGTTTTTAAAAGTTTGATGGAGGTCTAGGGAAACTAGAAAAATAATGAATACATTAAAAAATAGACCAAAAAATAAACCATATATTGTACAGTACCTTATATTTAACATTATAAACCATATATTGTACAGTACCTAATATTTAACATTCAGTTCTAGGCCAAACACTCTGGGAATTGTTTTTGGTGAAGTTGATAATTATAGTTTTGTGTTATATTACAATAAATAAATACATATAGTTACAAGCATTAGGCTGTATAGCACATCAAAAACGCACGTCTAACATTAAACAAAGAATCAACACAGCAACATAGCTTACATATATATTTGCAAGTGTGGGTAGACTTTTAGTTTAGTCTGAGATGAAAGGCGTGTTTTCTATGTTATCGCGGACTCCCTTCCTTCCTCCCCCTCTCTCCCTCCCACCCAGTTCTCCTGGTTCCTTCCAATTCCACTTCTTCCTGCTTATTCCTCCAGAGAGAGAGAGAGAGAGAGAGAGAGAGAGAGAGAGAGAGAGAGAGAGAGAGAGAGAGAGAGAGAGAGAGAGAGAGAGAGAGAGAGAATGAATGAAAGGTTATATGTGTGAGAGTAGCCTATGATATAACATGTTTTAGGATAGGTTTGTTTACCCTAGATATGTTTGCTTGTGTCGGTGGAGGACTTTGAGTAACCTGCTCTCGTACACAAAAAAAAAAAAATAATACTTCTAATAATTTATATATACCGGTATCGATAATTAGAGAGATGGATAAAGACGGAGTAAACTGCTCTCGTACAAAAAAAAATGGTCTAATAATTTATAGATCGATAAAATATTAGCGAGATAGATACAAATGTAAACGCAAACATAGGGTTGAACAAGATGAAAGTAGATAATTGGGTTTACATGCAGTATCGATTGTGTACAGTGTACTGTAAATTATGCAAGATATTGGGCTCCACCTGGGCGAATGGTTCACTTGGGGGATTTTTGCATGTATTAAAAAAATTCTAGTTTCCTCCATCACATTTAAAAACACATCCAATAGATCCCCCTTCTAGATTAATTTGTACATTTTTCGGTAGAAAAATGTTCCGGCCTCTTCCAACATTACAGGCTCACTATCGTTCGCCAGGGAAAACATCGACACCTAAATAACACGAAAGGTTAAATATTGACGAAGAAATGGGGCGAAAGGTCTTAAAATCAACTAACTAATGGGGCAAACATCTTAACATCTGAAAAATAATGGGGCTAAACATGAAGAAGAAAGTGGTCCAGAAAACCGGCCCATCCCCCCTTAATGGCTCGCACCAGTATCTCCCCCATACAGCATATAATATGTATTCTCTCTCTCTCTCTCTCTCTCTCTCTCTCTCTCTCTCTCTCTCTCTCTCTCTCTCTCTCTCTCTCTCTCTCTCTCTCTCTCTCTCTCTCTCTCTCTCTCTCTCTCTCTCTCTCTCTCTCTCTCTCTCTCTCTCTCTCTCTCTCTCTCTCTCTCCATCCCACCTTTTACTTCCTCCATTGTTTCCACTCCTCACTATTTTCATCTCTTTTCATTCTCTCCCCCCCCTCCCCCCTCCCCCTCCCTCCTTCTCCTTCTCTCCCTACCCCTCCTCTTTCCAACCCCTCCCGTCTTCTTTCCCACCACACCACCTCTTTCCACTGTCTCCACCCCTCCTTTTTTCCATCTCTGTTCTTTCTCCACCCCTCCAACTCCCCTCCCTCTTTCCAACCCCTCCCCCTGCTCTTTCCCCACCCTTCCGTCTTCCCAACCCCTCCCCCCCTTCTCTCTCCCATCACCCCTCCCTCTTTCCACCCTCTCCACTGTCTCCACCCCTCCTTCATTCCACCTCTGCTCTTTCTCCACCCCTCCCTTTTTCCAACCCCTCCCCCTTCTCTCCCACCACCCCTTCCTCTTTCCACCACCCTTTCTCCTCCACTAGTCCACCACCTTATCTCAAATTCAAATTTAATATAAATTCAAGTAAACCTATTAAGATTATTGGATATGTATTTGCATAAGCTTAATCCATCCCTTCTGCCAAAGGACAAATATCGTTTGTTATTTGATACAATAATCTCTATATAAACAAAATGCGAATAAAAGCATCATTTTAGCATAGTAAGCGTTTCATTTTAATTATGTAATCAACAATATATCAATGTGCAAATAGGTCGACAGTAGAAATATTCATACCTCCTCTCCAGTCTCCTTCCCCCCCCCCCCCCCCCTCCTCTCTCCTTTCTCAATCCCCTATCTCATTCCTTCTCTCCAGCCCCCCCCCCCCTCTTCCTCCTGTCTCAATCCCCTATCCCATTCCTTCACCTCCCTCCTCCTCTCCACCTCATTTATCTCTACCTCTACCCTTTCTCATTTCCCAATCCCCTCCCTTTCCTTTATCCTCCCCCCTTCTCTCCACCCCCTCTTTCCCCACCTCTCTTCTTTCTCAATCCACTCCCTTTACCTCCTCTCTCCACCCCATTTTGAACTGTAAACAAATCAAGGACATATATATCTATATATATATATATATATATAATAATAATAATAATAATAATTGGGCATATACTGTATAATTATAGTACTACTTTTTTTTTCTTCTATATTCCAACTACACCCTCTCGGGCATAGGATGAGAGCCTGCACACTCAACCGCTGAACACGGTCAGGCCCGTGAGGTCTTGTTCCAGTCTAGGGAGTGAGACATGCGAAGCACCCCGGCTCGAAGCAATCCCATCTCTGAAGCTGCTCCGCCTCTGCGCTTCACAGTCTCACTCCCTAGACTCGGACCCTCACTCTCAGAACGCCACCTATTGAGCAATTATCTCACTAGGCATTGCCCCCCTGTAGCATATTTTGAATATGGGAATATTCATACAGTGCTATTTAATCAGGGAACAACGAGGGTATTTTTTTGGCATTTCGTTGTGCTGTGGTAATGCACTGAAACTAGGTACAGCGGTTTAATGTTATTTTAATTCCACGAATTTTGTTGATATATTTGAAGATAAATAATGAATCTATATGCTCTAAAGATCATAAGAAAATTTGTTTTAACCCTCGGCAAAACCTAATAAAAAAGTATGGTACTAAAATGTCCTTTTCGTAACAAGGTTGTCAATACGGTACTTTCAGTCATCGATAGCGCTAAAGATCATATGAAAATGTGTTAAACCCTCGGAAAAACCTAATATAAAAGTATGGTACTAAAATTTAATTTTCGTAACAAGGTTGTCAATACGGTACATAAGAACATAAGAAATGGGAGTCTGCAGAAAGCCGATTGGCCTAAGCAAGGCAGATCCCTGTCCCACACAACCCCAATTACAAAGCCCAATTATAGGCTCAACACTCTAATACCCTGAGGATCATCTTACCAAAACGGTTAGAGATTAACGCAGGATTACGGGGGTCTGCAGAGCGCTGATTGGCCCAACCCGGCTGATCCCCCTTCACACCCAACCCTTCTCGTCCATATGCTTATCCAATTTTATCTTAAAGCTCCCTATCGTTTTTATCCCACTATAGCACTTGGTAGTCCATTCCACCCATCTACAACTCTGTTACCAAACCAATATTTGCCTATATTTTTTCTGAAACGAAATTTATCTAATTTGAAACCATTGGTACGAGTTCTTTCGCTATCACTGAGCTTTAGTACATTTGTCATGTCCCCTTTGCTAATCCCACTAACCCACTTGAACACCTCTATCATATCCCCTCTAACTCTGCGTCTCTCTAACGAATGTAAGCCTAATTTCTTCAACCTTTCTTTATACGGAAGATTTCTAATATTATGGATAATTTTTGTCATTCTACGTACTACGGGTACTAACGGGTACTTTCCCGTTATCAATGTACAATCAAGCTGAAGATTGCAGAATAAACACCATAGACTTAATCGACTTTTCTTTCACCTTTGTCTAATCGACAGCCAATTTTTTTGTTTTTTTATTAAGGGATTAGTGCTCAACCAGAGGGGGTGTGGGGCGGCAGCCCCCACCCATAATACTAGGTTAGGTTAGGTAAGGTTGTTAGGTTAGGCTAATGTATTTTCAAATCACTATCGGGGAGCGAGCATGTCTCAACATCGATCGATAGGCCTAATGGGGAAAATAGGTGTTCCCGAGATTTCTAATTAATTACAAACACTATATATTGATGTAAATGACCATTATTTTTTTTTATAAAAAAACACTGAAAATTCGTGGTATTAAAATAAAAAAAAATCCGGTACAGCAAAAATTCCATCCCAATAATATCTTCCCATTGGCATATTGGGATTCGAACCCGGGTCCATTGGATTACCAGTCCAGTGGCAAGACCACTCAGCCACACCTCCCCTATGCCTTTACCTTTCTACCCTTGTATTAGATGGGGTTATTACCATCCATATTCCTATAATTGGTATACAGTATTATTATGGACACATAAAATACCCCTTTCATGCTCATTAGTCGTTACAGTGTAGACTGAAGCAACTACTAGGAAAGAGCTCTACCAGATTATTTGTCTGGTCCCCCTTCTCCTTCATGTTTAACCCCATTATTTTGATATTTTAAAACTCTTGCGATATTAAGACCTTTCACACCACTTATTTGTCAATACAATATTAAGACCTGTGCTATTTAGGTGTTGATTTTTTTCTTGGCGAGCGCTAGTGAGTGTAATTTCCTTTCAACCGTGTTTTTTTGTGTTTTGTTTTTTCCAAGCGTGATAAGGGGCTGGGAGCAAACTAAAAAGAAAAACAAAATTTAATAAGAAAAGAGAAAAGGAAATAAATCCATTGATGTTGTCCAACGAACAGTGTATATAGTATGATGGAGGGTAACGCAACTTGTTGAAGCGACTGTACCATCATAATCAATCATCATATACTGGTGTGCATATAAACGCTAATATGCTAATATCCTCCTCCCTCCCCCCCCCCCTACCCCTCTCTCTTCCCTCCCTCCCTTCTCTTTCTATCCCTCCCTCCCTTCTCTCAATCCCTCTCTTCTCTCTCCAACCCCTCTCTCTTTCCACCCCCTGTCTCCACCCTTTCTCTCTTTCCACCGCCTCTCTCTTCACTCCCCTTCTCTCTTTCCACCCCTTTCTCTCTTCACTCCCCCATCTCTCTCCACCCACCCTCCCTCTCTCCATCCCCCTCCCCTCCCCCCCCTCCCTCTCTGTCTCTCCACTCACTCCCCTCTCCACTTACGTGACCTCTCTCCACCCACCCTCTCCTCCACCTCCTCCCTCCAACACAAAGCCTCGCCCCCATCCACCTCCACACCACAACGCCCTTCTCCACCCCTCCCCCCCTCTCCCTCCACCACCACAACCCCACGCCACATTTTGTAGCCAGCTGCCTGTGGTTTACCGCACACCACCACCACACTCACCACACACACCACACACTTCCACCCTGCACCACCACTACCACCTCTACTACCATGGTCCTCCTTGCTACACTCTCACTCCAACATCACTATCTTCACTCTATAACATTCATACTACTCATCGCCATCACACTCAGCACCATCACACTCACCACACACTTCCACCCTGCACCACCACTACCACCTCTACTACCATGGTCCTCCTTGCTACACTCTCACTCCAACATCACTATCTTCACTCTATAACATTCATACTACTCATCGCCATCACACTCAGCACCATCACACTCACCACACACTTCCACCCTGCACCACCACCACCACCACCACCACTACTACCACCATGGAACTCCTCCTTACTACACTCTCACTCCAACATCACTATCTTCACTCGATAACATTCATAATATTTACCACCACCACACTCACCACACACCACTACCACACACACCACACACTTCCACCCTGTACCATCACCACCACTACTACTACCATGGACCTCCTTGCTACACTCTCACTCCAACATCACTATCTTCACTCTATAACATTCATGCTACTCATCACCAGCACCACACACTTCCACCCATCACCACCACCACATACTTCCACCCATCACCACCACCACCACTACTGCCATGATCCTCCTCCTTGCTACACTCTCACTCCAACATCACTATCTTCACTCTATAACATTCATACTACTCATCACCACCACCACACACTTCCACCCATCACCACCACCACCACTACTGCCATGATCCTCCTCCTTGCTACACTCTCACTCCAACATCACTATCTTCACTCTATAACATTCATACTACTCATCACCACCACCACACACTTCCACCCATCACCACCACCGTGGTACCACTACTGCCATGGTCCTACTCCTTGCTACACTCTCACTCCAACATCACTATCTTCACTCTATAACATTCATACTACTCATCACCACCACCACACACTTCCACCCATCACCACCACCACCACTACTGCCATGGTCCTACTCCTTGCTACACTCTCACTCCAACATCACTATCTTCACTCTATAACATTCATACTACTCATCACCACCACCACACACTTCCACCCATCACCACCACCGTGGTACCACTACTGCCATGGTCCTACTCCTTGCTACACTCTCACTCCAACATCACTATCTTCACTCTATAACATTCATACTACTCATCACCACCACCACACACTTCCACCCATCACCACCACCGTGGTACCACTACTGCCATGGTCCTACTCCTTGCTACACTCTCACTCCAACATCACTATCTTCACTCTATAACATTACTACTCATCACCACCACCACACACTTCCACCCATCACCACCACCGTGGTACCACTACTGCCATGGTCCTACTCCTTGCTACACTCTCACTCCAACATCACTATCTTCACTCTATAACATTCATAATAACTACCACCACCACACCCACAACACTCACCATTTTAAGACCTTCCGCCCCATTTCCTTGTTACATATTGAGACCTTTCGTGCTATTTAGGTGTTGATTTTCTTTCCTGGCGAACAATAGTGAACCTGTAATTTTGGAAACAAAAATTCTACCGACAAATTTACAAATCAATCTAGAAGGAGGATGATGGGATCTAATGGATTGTTTTTTTTTGTTTTTTTTTTTAGTTTGATGGAGGGCTAGGGAGGTAACTAGAAAAATAATTAATAAATGAAAAGCAAATCTACCAAAAAGTTAACCATCCCCCTTAACTACATCCTATAGCACTCACATTATTACTGAAAGACACCTTTATAGTCTTTTCTAGCACCCTACCCACAACTTCATCCTGTTATTCTCAACTTCACTACTTTTGTTTCCTATGTGTATGAAGAAGACAAAAGGCAAAGCTGCATGTAGCAAGTGGCTCCCCCAAAGTTGCAAGTGTAGGCTACTTGGTCTTAATAAACATGCAACTTTATTTGACATCTCATGTGGTGACTTCTAACTTTACTGTCACCCACAGTCTATTATTTTATAGTGTTTACACGTGTGCCCTTTGTTGTTTTCTTCCTTATTTAATTTTTATTTATTTATTTTTATTTATTTTTATTGTTGTTTTTTGCATAAAATTCGCTCGTGTAATACCGGCTTTTATTTAGGCTACTCACTCCCCAATCGAATGATCTATGTCATGATTATTTCTATGGTATGTCATTCATTCTCAATCTTCCACTCATGTCATTCTACGGTCTCAATATGTAACTAACCGTTCTTATATTACTACATACTTCGAAAGTTCAATATTACATACGGTACTAGGCCTATAGGCTATACTTCAATAGTAAAAAAATAAAATACAGATTTGACCTTCCCACTACTTTGTTAATTTCTGTCTTTCGCATTTAATATGTGTATATATTTTGTAGATACCGGTAGCTTAATTACCATAAATAACAGAAGCCCTGTGCCCTCTGAAAGTCTTGCAGACTGTGTAGTTTATCTCATTAACTCTACGGGTTACACTCGCACGGTCTCATTCTTGCACTATGATACTGCACGGTACTTTATATTCTTTAGTATTATTATATGTTCCGTATTGATTCATTATTTATTTGTATTATTATTAATTGTATTACCGTACTAGTTTATACATTTCATAGACTTATATAATACCCTTTTAGAAAGTGTTTTGATAATAGTTTGGGTACTGAACACAAAACTATTTTATTTGGTTATTATTTTGTTTTCTTCTGTACGTCATAGATTGAGATATATTTGTTTGCGTATACGCCGGTGACAGTTTATTGTTTGTATGCTTGTTTTTCGTATATGGGCATTTCAAATTTGATTATTTTGGTCTGTAATTAATCTGTGTTACATTTTGCCAATGGAAATCAACTCTCCATAAACGATACACTTAGCTGTCACCATTAACAACAATAACCACACACACACACACACACACACACACACACACACACACACACACACACACACACAGTACACACACACACACAGTACACACACACACACAGTACACACACACACACAGTACACACACACACACAGTACACACACACACAGTACCATCATCAAAATTGTCTTCTCACTAAGCCCGACATACTCTCTGACTCTCTACCACAACCACCACAATTACCACAACCTTCCCGTCAACCCTACTTTCACCACCATCACCACCACCACTACCAACATCGCACTTTCATCTTGTTGTTCTAGTGCATCTATCATAACTACCAAAATTTGTATCTTGTAGAATGAGTCAGCCTACCTCAATTATCTATATTACACATGGAGTTTATATATATGTGTTTTATGTCGTTCTAGCGCATCTATCATAACTACCAATATTTTACTGTTATCTTGTAGAATGAGTAAATCTACCTCTATTATATATATATATTACACTCAGGATTTATATATATATATTTATTTATTGTTCTTATAATCTCCACTATCAACATCCTACTTTCATCTTGTCGTTTTAGCGGATCGACCACAATTATACACATTACACTCGGGGTTTAGTTATCTACCACAACTACCAACATTGTATTTAGTTATCTACCACAACTACCAACATTGTATTTAGTTATCTACCACAACTACCAACATTGTATTTTTCATCTTATTTTACCCAGTCAGTACCGGTGACATTGTTTTCATTGTATTCTGTCAACTGTTAGACGCTTTTATTCAGCTTAGGAAGGATGTCTACCCGTTCAAAGATTACAGACAATCTCAATTAATCCTTTTAGTTACCAAATATCCTTCCTAAGCTTCATAAAATCGTCTTAACCCCTTATGTACGCACGACGTCTATTAACTATTATTCTAGCTATATTTAGACGATTTTGTGTATTTCAAGAAGGATCTGTGGTGGTAAAAACGGTTAAGTAAGATAGTTCGAAGCCTGTTAATTGCTGGAGGCCCCCTTTTAAACTGATACAATCGTCTAATAGTAACCAAGATGTAATTAAAAAGGCGTCGCCGGTACAGAAGGGGTTAATGCAGTTGAAATACAAACACCAAAAAAGCCGTCGTCGGTACTGTAAGGGTTTAGGAGTTAGGCCTAATCTACCACAACTACCAACATTACTGAGGGGTAAGGTTTTTTCCTTCTGGACCCCCTTCTCCCTCATGTTTAGTCCATTGATTTTGAGATTTTAAGACGTTCGCTTTTTTAGTTTGGCGAATTAGTTTTAAGACTTTTCGCCCCATTTCTTCGTCAATTTTAAGACCTTTCTTGGCATTTAGGTGTCGATGTGGTTGTTGAAGTTACTTTATTTCCCGATTGTACTGTAGGTGTTGTTATAACCATACCACCATTGTAGTTCCATCATGTTGTTTTTGATCACTTTCCACAACTATCATTATTATTGTTCTTTATTCCCGAGGCTTTTATTGATACTTTGGTCGTTTTTTTTGTTTTTCTTAATTTATTTATTATTTTTCTAGTTTCCTCGTTAGACCTCAATCAAGCTTAAAAAGACGCCCCCCAGACCCCTATTCAAGTTAAATGTTTACATTTTTCGGTAGAGAAATTTCCCGGCCAAAGGCCGGTTCCTCTTAAATTACAGGCTCGCTATCGCTCGCCTGGAAAAATTCGACACTTAAATGGGAGGAAAGGTCTTAAAATTGACAGAAATGGGCCCAAAAGTTTATAAAATCGCCAAACGAATAGGGCTGTAGATGAGGGAGAAGGGGGGTTATAAATAGTTACTGTGTTTCCCGATTGTACTGTACGTGTTGTTATCATAACTATACCACCATTGTAATTCCATCATGTTGTTTTTATCACTTATACCACAACTATCATCATTGTTCTTGATTCCCCAGGCTTTTCTTGGTACTGGTAGAAACGGTCAGCCTTTTTTTTTTTTTTTTTTTTTTTTTTTTTTTAAATGTTGGCTTATTTTTTCATATTCTAGGCAACATATAAACACATTATACTATATGTATTTTTGTATTTAGACGTCCATATTTTGTATTTAGACGTCCATATTTTGTATTCATTTTGTTTTTAGTGCAATATTTTGTAAACCCCGTCTTTACCGATCCTGTCTTGTTTACTACCGTATATTCTGGCTACTATTAGACGATTTTTTTCCCAGCAGTGAACAGGTTCTGTAATAGGTCACATAACTATTGTCAGTACGTACCACAGATCCTTCTTAAATTGCACACAATCGTCTAAATACTGTATAGCTAGAATAAAATTAAAAAGCTTCGCCGGTACAGAAGGGGTTAGAGGTAATCTGATAACAATGTAGCTATTATTGGCTTTGGATTAGAAGATCTACCGCAAATACGGCACTACGATATAAAGATGTATTTTAAAAGTTGTCCAGAACTCCCCCCCCCCCGAGTTCTGGACAACTTTCTCCCTCTTGTTTAGCCCCCATTAGTTTTTAGATTTTAAGTCATTCGCCCCCATTAGTTTTGCAATTTAAAAAACTGAATTAAAAATACCCTGTTCTCTCGATATAGAGTTGTATAGTTTGTTTGGTGTCTGTCTGTCTGGGTCCTTTTAGGACCCCAGAGCCTTCGGACTATGGAGAGGAGACTTAGCTTGTGCACTCAGTGGTTCGAAGAATAGGTTTTTAGCATATAATATACCGGTATATATTTTTTTGTTTTTTTATTTTATTTATTTTTTTCCTAATGCAGTCCTCTCGCGTTAATGTGACTGTATTTAATAATTGACACATGAACAAGCTCCTTCCCCAATATTTCTTATGTGTTACACTCGTTGGAATATTGTGTTACAGCTACCACCAGGGTCCCTTAAGGGGAGATGGGTTTTTATCTAGAAGAGGGATCTAATGGATGTTTGTTTACGTTTGATGCAGGTCTAGGGAGGAAACTAAAACACGATAATGAATATATGAACAAATCAACCAAAAGGTGAACCATCCCCCCTTAACCCCTTCAGCACCATGACGCGTTTTTACCTTTGATTCTGGCTAAAATGAGACGATTGTATGTAGTTTAAAAAAGACCTATGTTACTAAGAGGGTTTATTGAGATCTTATTTACCCATTTGAGTGCTAGAGGTAGATGGACCTATGTTACTAAGAGGGTTTATTGAGATCTTATTTACCCATTTGAGTCGTAGAGGTAGATGGACCTATGTTACTAAGAGGGTTTATTGAGATCTTATTTACCCATTTGATGGCTAGAGGTAGATGGACCTATGTTACTAAGAGGGTTTATTGAGATCTTATTTACCCATTTGAGTGCTAGAGGTAGATGGACCTATGTTACTAAGAGGGTTTATTGAGATCTTATTTACCCATTTGAGTCATAGAGGTAGATGGACCTATGTTACTAAGAGGGTTTATTGAGATCTTATTTACCCATTTGAGTGCTAGAGGTAGATGGACCTATGTTACTAAGAGGGTTTATTGAGATCTTATTTACCCATTTGAGTCATAGAGGTAGATGGACCTATGTTACTAAGAGGGTTTATTGAGATCTTATTTACCCATTTGAGTCATAGAGGTAGATGGACCTATGTTACTAAGAGGGTTTATTGAGATCTTATTTACCCATTTGAGTGCTAGAGGTAGATGGACCTATGTTACTAAGAGGGTTTATTGAGATCTTATTTACCCATTTGAGTCATAGAGGTAGATGGACCTATGTTACTAAGAGGGTTTATTGAGATCTTATTTACCCATTTGAGTCATAGAGGTAGATGGACCTATGTTACTAAGAGGGTTTATTGAGATCTTATTTACCCATTTGAGTGCTAGAGGTAGATGGACCTATGTTACTAAGAGGGTTTATTGAGATCTTATTTACCCATTTGAGTCATAGAGGTAGATGGACCTATGTTACTAAGAGGGTTTATTGAGATCTTATTTACCCATTTGAGTCATAGAGGTAGATGGACCTATGTTACTAAGAGGGTTTATTGAGACCTTATTTACCCATTTGAGTCATAGAGGTAGATGGACCTATGTTACTAAGAGGGTTTATTGAGATCTTATTTACCCATTTGAGTCATAGAGGTAGATGGACCTATGTTACTAAGAGGGTTTATTGAGACCTTATTTACCCATTTGAGTCGTAGAGGTAGATGGACCTATGTTACTAAGAGGGTTTATTGAGATCTTATTTACCCATTTGAGTCGTAGAGGTAGATGGACCTATGTTACTAAGAGGGTTTATTGAGATCTTATTTACCCATTTGAGTCGTAGAGGTAGATGGACCTATGTTACTAAGAGGGTTTATTGAGATCTTATTTACCCATTTGAGTCGTAGAGGTAGATGGACCTATGTTACTAAGAGGGTTTATTGAGATCTTATTTACCCATTTGAGTCGTAGAGGTAGATGGACCTATGTTACTAAGAGGGTTTATTGAGATCTTATTTACCCATTTGAGTCGTAGAGGTAGATGGACCTATGTTACTAAGAGGGTTTATTGAGATCTTATTTACCCATTTGAGTCGTAGAGGTAGATGGACCTATGTTACTAAGAGGGTTTATTGAGATCTTATTTACCCATTTGAGTCGTAGAGGTAGATGGACCTATGTTACTAAGAGGGTTTATTGAGATCTTATTTACCCATTTGAGTCGTAGAGGTAGATGGACCTATGTTACTAAGAGGGTTTATTGAGATCTTATTTACCCATTTGAGTCGTAGAGGTAGATGGACCTATGTTACTAAGAGGGTTTATTGAGATCTTATTTACCCATTTGAGTCGTAGAGGTAGATTATAAACTATATCAAATCGTCTAATGGTAACCAGAATATGATGAAAATTACGTCATGGTGGTGAAGGGGTTAACCCTGGCTACCACTATCAAAATACGCCCTCCACACCATAGCCTACCTACACCACAACTACCACAACCTCAACCATGATATCTACCACAACTTGCTACCACTATCACTGCTCGTCAACCACAATTACCACCATCACCATGACTACTACCACGGCTTCCACTTTCACACACACACACACACACACACACACACACACACACACACACACACACACACACACACACACACACACACACACACACACCACACACCACACACACACACACACACACACACACACACACACACACACACACACACACACACACACACACACACACACACACACACACACTATACTCCGTTTAATTTCATCTGACGATAAATTAAACCCTTTAGCAGCTAATTTCTTGATATTTAGTGGACAAATATGAAACTACTATATTTCTGCATCCTATTAAGACCAAGTTAATATAATTAACACCATATTGCCCTACAAAACCTTAACAAAAACTATAAATCTTGATGGGAACTTTGCAATTAACCGCCAATTGAAAAGAAAGGGACTATAGTATGGATATGCAATAATTGTAATACGTGTGTACAAATGAGAAGACTTACTATAATAACTAAACCGGTATTTCAACGCGTTTTACACATTTGTCAGTAGTATGTCATTTATTCAGAGTATGTTACATTTATTATACGCATCCCCAAGTTGGCTATACAAAAAGATTGTCATAATAATATTTCACACTGCCTCTCGTCTCCTTCACACACATTTTTGTATGGCATTAATACAAATAACTTGTAGAGCCTAAACCCAGTTATGTTATTATAATTAGTTTGGCGATTTCAGCCCCCCCCCCCCTTTGTTGTGTGTGTGTGTGTGTTGGGGGAGGGGGGGGGGGGAAGTGATAGCGAGCCTTTAATTTTAGAGGATCCGGCCTTCGGCCGAAACAAATTTTTATCGAAAAATGTACACATTTGTCTTGAAGGAGGGTCTTGGGGTGTTTTTTTTTAAAGCTTGGTGGAGGGCTAGGGAGGAAACTAAAAAAATAAATAGAAAGCTAAATTATTAAGCAAGTAAATACGGCTATCCCCCTTAATCACAATTTACACGGACAACATAGTAATCATAGTTATTTGAAAAATAGACTCGACTAGTTTGATCAGCACAACTATATGAAGACACTTTAACCCGTACAGTGCTAGCGACGTGTGTTATATTTAATGCTAGCTATATTTAGACGATATTATGCAGCTTAGGAAGGATCTGTGGTAGTTAAAAAGCTGGATTGTGACAGTTTGAAGCCTTATTATTGCTAGAGGTCCTACATAAGCTGTATAAAATCGTCTAATAGTTGCCATTATATGATGAAAAGGACGTCGCTGGTATTCAAAGAGTTAATTGTTATACAAATACTAAGATCATAATTGAAAACTACCGTAATTATACAGTAGTACACACGTTCCAAAAACAACACATTTAAATACGTTTCCACAAATACTACAACTACCATAGCTGCATTTACCTAGACAAATATAACTACCACGATGTACACCACAACAGTACCTACCTCCATTGATGTTTCCACCACCATAAGCTACACAATTATTGCGACCATAATTACCATAGTCATCGTAACTACCAAGACAACCATTTATAGGTATACTTAATGGTTCACTTTTTGGACGATTTTTGCATTTATTAATTATTTTTCTAGTTTCCTCCCTAGACCTCCATCAAATTTAAAAAAAACATCCATTAGATCCCCCTTCTAGATTAATGTGTACATTTTTCGGTAACGGTTCTTTCAACATTACAGGCTCACTATCGTTCGCCAGGGAAAACATCAACACCTAAATAGCACGAAAGGTCTAAATATTGACGAAGAAATGGGGCGAAAGGTCTTAAAATCGACTAACTAATGGGGCAAACATCTTAACATCTGAAAACTAATGGGGCTAAACAAGAGGGAGAAAGTGGTCCAGAAAACCGGCCCTTAACTACCATAACTTAGAACCCTGACTTATACCGTACCATTCAGTCGCCATAACTATCACAATTTATATCACAAATTAAGAAACAAACCTTACAATTCCACGACTACCATAGCTCGCATAGCCTAACTACCACAACTTTTACGACTACCAGAACTCACACCACTACCACAACAACTACCGCAACTCGCACAACAACCACAACTCCCTCAATTACCACAACTCACTCAACTACACAACTCACAACTACCGCAACTCGCACAACAACCACAACTCACTCAATTACCACAACTACCACAACTCACTCAACTACCAAAACTCACACAACTCGCACAACAACCACAACTCCCTCAATTACCACAGCTACCACAACTCACTCAACTACCACAACTCACAACTACCGCAACTCGCACAACAACCACAACTCACTCAAGTACCACAACTCACTCA
>CM064489.1:6268097-6304902 GCA_032716605.1 Paralithodes platypus
ATTCTGAATAACTATACCACCACAACTACCACAACATGCCATCCTTAATAACTACTACCACAACACACCATCCTGAGTAACCACCACCATAACTACCACAGCATACAACCCTACCACAGCAGCTGGGCACAACGTTACAGCAAATCACACCAGTACCACACACATACCAGGAATTACCACAATCAACACTTGCTCAGCTCCTACCACCCACCACCACTACCACCTACCACCCATTCTGTCTTCATCACTACCAACAATATCCTCAACAACATCAAAAACAGCAACAACAACAACAACATTAACAACAACAGCAACAACAACAGCAACAACAACAACAACAGCAACAACAACAACATCAGCAAACACTTCTACATACGTTTAGTTATGTTCACTATAACTATACTGTGTTCATCTTAACAGGGCGATAACGTTCATCCCCTAGCAGCTGATTTCCGTTTACGTAATTGACCACTTGCGAATTTCAGGCTATAAGAAAGTTGGAGCTGTAGACATTGATATTTAGCAGAATTACCAGCTATAATACGGTCATAATACATTTATAAATACACAAAACCAAATGTATCCTACCCACATTATTATTGCATTTCTGTTTTATATCGATGTTTACGGCTCCAACTTTCTTACAACCTGAAACTCGCAAGTGGTCAATTGCAGAATAAGAACATTATAATTCTCTGTTACATGCTAATAATTGCCAATAGTTTCCATTATGAAGGGGAGGTTTTGAGTTTACTCCATAGATCTCCATCAAGCTTAACGGGGTTGTGCTTGGTTTTCTGGACCCCTTTCTCCCTCGTGTTAAGCCCCATTAGTTTTGAGATTTTAAGACGGTCGTCCCATTATTTTGGCGATTTCAACACCTTTCGCCCCCATTTAATTGTCAATTTTAAGACCTTTCGTGCAATGTAGGTGTCAATTTTTTCCTGCCGAGCGATAGCGAGCCTGTAATTCAAGAGGAACCGGCCATCGGCTGGGCAAATTTCTACCGTAAAATGTACAAATGTATCTTGAAAGGGGGTCTAGGGGGGTGTTTTTTCTAAGCTTGATGGAGGTCTAAGGAGGAAAAAAAAATAAAAAATAATAAATGAATTAATAGACCAAAAATTCAGTCACTAGCCCCTTTAATATATACCCCCAAGAACCCCCTTTAATATATACCCCCAAGAACCCCCTTAAATATATACCCCCAAGAACCCCCTTTTTTCGATAGCATGTCCCGGCCAAAGGTTGCTCCTAAATTGCATATACCCTACCAAGAACCCACCTTTAATATATACCCCCATAAGGAACCCCCTTAAATATATACCCCCAAGAACCCCACCCCCCCCCCCCCCTTTAATATATACCCCCAAGAACCCCCTTTAAGATACATTTGTACATTTTTTCGATAGCATGTCCCGGCCAAAGGTTGCTCCTAAATTGCATATCCCTACCACAATCGTTACTGCTACCAAATTACCATGTAGGTAGTATACCATTAAGGACTACCACTACCACCTAACCCCCCCCCCCCCTCCCCCCACTACCACTAGCAACCCCTCCTCTCCCCACTAGCAACCCCCCTCCTCTCCCACCACTACCACCTATCCCCCCCTTACCACCACCACTACCAACCCCCCACTACACTAGCAACCCCCTCCTCTCCCCACCACCACCACCTTCCCCCCTCTCCTTACCACCACTATTGACCCCCTCTCTCTCCCACCACCATCTACTCCCCCACCCCCCACGACCACCTACCCTCTCCACCCTCCCCCTTACACCACCACTACCAATATCAACCCACACCCTCCCCACAACCATCACCACCACCTCTACTACCTACTCCCCCCTCCCTCTCCCATTACCACCTACCCCCTCCTCTCTTACCACCACTACCACCTACCCACCCCTCCCTTACTACCACTGCAACCCCTCCCCTCTCCCACCACCACCACTACTACCTACTCCCCCCCCCTCTCCTTTACCACCATTACCAGCTACCCCACTCTCCTCTCCACTCCCTCTCCCCACCACCACACCTCCTTAACCACCACCTACCCCCCCTCCCTCCCCCACCACCACCACTCTACCTACTCCCCCCCCTCTCCTTACCCACCATTACCAGCTACCCCCTGTCTCTCCACTAGCAACCCCACTCCCTCTCCCCACCACCACCACTACTACCTACTCCCCCCCCCCCTCTCCTTTACCACCATTACCAGCTACCCCCTCTCTCTCCTAGCAACCCCACTCCCTCTCCCCAGCACCACCCTCCTTACCACCACCTACCCCCCTCCCTCTCCCCACCACCATCACTACCACACACGTTCAATGACTCCTACCACAACTACCAGCACTACCAGCAACATGCCTCAACAAATACATATCATTACCACCACAATTACCTCTAAACCAACTCCACCAACTACCACCATTATTTGCCTCTCTCGCTACCACAACTACCAACATTACCTCTAGACCAACTCCAACAACTACCACCATTACTTGCTTCGGTCGCTACCGCAACTACCAACATTACTCGTTTCGGTCGCTACCACATCTACCAACATTACTCGCTACGGTCGCTACCACAACTACCACCATTACTTGCTTCGGTCGCTACCACAACTACCAACATTACTCGCTACGGTCGCTACCACAACTACCACCATTACTTGCTTCGGTCGCTACCACAGCTACCAACATTATTTGCCTCGGTCGCTACCACATCTACCAACATTACTTGCCTCGGGCGCTACCACAACTACCACAATTACCTGTCTTGGTTGCTACCACAACAACCACCAGTACTTGCCTGGGTTGCTACCACAACTACCACCATTACCTGCCTCAGTCACTACCACAACTACCACCATTACCTAAGGCCAACTCCAACAACTACCACAATTACCTATCTCGGTCGCTACCACAACTACCACCATTACCTCAAGATCAACTCAACCAACTACCACCATTACTTGCCTCGGTCGCTACCACAACTACCACCATTACCCCGGCCGCTACCACAACTACCACCATTACCCCGGCCGCTTACCGTAACTTATTAAGATTGTTGTTACCTTCCAGCAAGGCGGCTGTTACATTCACCATAACTACCACAATTCTGTTACATGCACCACAACCAAAACTACCACAATTGATATGACTCCCCCCCCCCAACTCCCACAACAGTTATATCTTCTCAACAGCCAGAACTACCAACATTCTGCAATATTTACCTACCACAATTTAAAACTTCTTAACAACCACAACTACCACAATTCTGTAACTTTCCAACAACCTACTGAATTGTGGTAGTTGTGTTTATTGAGAAGCTGCAGTAATTGTGGTAGTTGTGTTTATTGAGAAGCTGCAGTAATTGTGGTAGTTGTGTTTATTGAGAAGCTGCAGTAATTGTGGTAGTTGTGTTTATTGAGAAGCTGCAGGAATTGTGGTAGTTGTGTTTATTGAGAAGCTGCAGTCTACGTGGTGCGATGCATAAGGTGTTGATTTTCGGTGTGAGCATCCTGGATTCGAATCCACGGACTGCCACATGTGTTTGTAAATTTCATTAATCGATTTTAGGAGTATAGTTGGTTGTTGGAAGGAACATAATAATTGTAACCACACTCATTATATATGCTATCCATCAGAAACCTTCATTGTTATTTCATTTATGTGTTATATCGATGTTTACGTCTCCAACTTCCTTATAGCCTGAAACTCGCAAGTGGTCGATTGTTGTGTACTGTATTTCTCATGATTCGAGGACACCATTAGTTGATGGGATTACGTTGTTATTGAATTGGTTTCTTTCCTCCATTCTTGTTTGTAAAATCAATCACTCAATTGTCACTATTTCCACTTACTTTAAGGGGAGATGGGTCGTTTTTCTGGCCCCCTTTCTCCCTCGTGTTAAGCCCCATTTGTTTTGAGATTATAAGACGTTCGGCCCCTTAGTTTGTCGATATTAAAACCTTTCATCTCATTTATATATCAATATTAAGACCTTTCGTGCCATTTAGGTGTCGATTCTTTCCTGGCGAGCGATAGCGAGCCTGTAATTATAAGATAAACCGGCCTTCGGCTTGGAATTTTTCTGTCGAAAATGTTTACAAATTTGTCTAGAAGGGGACAACGCTAACACCACTACCAACATCACCAATATAAACTATTTCAGCATCATCGTAGCCATAACCATAAACCAACACCATCAGCACCACCACCACCACCACCACCACAACAACAACAACGCTAACTCCACCACCAACGCTAACACCACTACCAACATCAACAATATAAACTATTTCAGCATCATCGTAGCCATAACCATAAACCAACACCATCAGCACCACCACCACCACCACCACCACCACAACAACAACAACGCTAACTCCACCACCAACGCTAACACCACTACCAACATCAACAATATAAACTATTTCAGCATCATCGTAGCCATAACCATAAACCAACACCATCAGCACCACCACCACCACCACCACCACAACAACAACAACGCTAACTCCACCACCAACGCTAACACCACTACCAACATCAACAATATAAACTATTTCAGCATCATCGTAGCCATAACCATAAACCAACACCATCAGCACACCCCACCACCACACCACCACAACAACAACAACGCTAACTCCACCACCAACGCTAACACCACTACCAACATCAACAATATAAACTATTTCAGCATCATCGTAGCCATAACCATAAACCAACACCATCAGCACCACCACCACCACCACCACCACAACAACAACAACAACGCTAACTCCACCACCAACGCTAACACCACTACCAACATCAAACAATATTAAACTATTTCAGCATCATCGTAGCCATAACCATAAACCAACACCATCAGCACCACCACCACCACCACCACCACCACAACAACAACAACAACAACAACAACAACAACAACAACGCTAACTCCACCACCAACACCACTACCAACATCAACAATAAAAACTATTTCAGCATCATCGTAGCCATAACCATAAACCAACACCATCAGCACCACCACCACCACCACCACCACCACCACCACCACAACAACAACAACAACAACAACAACGCTAACTCCACCACCAACACCACTACCAACATCAACAATAAAAACTATTTCAGCATCATCGTAGCCATAACCATAAACCAACACCATCAGCACCACCACCACCACCACCACCACCACAACAACAACAACGCTAACTCCACCACCAACGCTAACACCACTACCAACATCAACAATATAAACTATTTCAGCATCATCGTAGCCATAACCATAAACCAACACCATCAGCACCACCACCACCACCACCACCACCACAACAACAACAACGCTAACTCCACCACCAACGCTAACACCACTACCAACATCAACAATATAAACTATTTCAGCATCATCGTAGCCATAACCATAAACCAACACCATCAGCACCACCACACCACCACCACCACAACAACAACAACAACGCTAACTCCACCACCAACGCTAACACCACTACCAACATCAACAATATAAACTATTTCAGCATCATCGTAGCCATAACCATAAACCAACACCAACACCAACACCACCACCACCACCACCACCACCACAACAACAACAACAACAACAACAACAACGCTAACTCCACCACCAACGCTAACACCACTACCAACATCAACAATAAAAACTACATATACATCACCATAACCATGATCATAAACCAACACCATCACCAACACCACCACCAACAACAACATCAACATTATAAACTATTTCAAAATCACCATAACCATGATCATAAATCAACACCACCACCACCATCAAGACCCTCCCCCCCCCCCAACAACCACCACCACCAACAACAACAACAACAACCACAACCACAACAACAACAACAAAAACCAATATCTAGCTTACCACACTCACTCACCACAACAATCCCAGCCTCGCTTTCATCATTGCTTCAACTACCACAATTGCAACTACCACCATTGTCACAGCTACCACAATCACAAACATTACCACACAAACAATTTCAATCAGTTTCAGGGTCATGTCACAGTCATCACGATATCAACCACTACTTCCACAATGGCAGATTTGATAGTACAGTCGGCTACCATAGTCTGTAACCCACTCATACCAATTCGTGGACCCCCTATGTTTTTCTTTATACAATTATCTGGTTTGATTTTCGGATAAATCTTGTTTTTCAATAAATGGTATATATAGTTTTGTAGTTGATCTCTAGAAAATTATATTCATAAATGTGTTTCCAGAGACATGCTTCCATAAATACAAATAGGTACAGTCCTGGAATATGTATGAGTCGGCTAGAGACTATGGTATCCAAGTGTACCCTGGCACCTATTATCGTAACTCAATATACGATGGTTATTAGACGATTTTATTCAGTTTAGGAGGGAATCGTTGGGTCAGAGGATTAATTGAGATGACTATACACCTTTGACTATTATACGAGACGATTTTATTCAGTTTAGGAAGGAATCGTTGGGTCAGAGGATTAATTGAGATGACTATACACCTTTGACTATTATACGAGACGATTTTATTCAGTTTAGGAAGGAATCGTTGGGTCAGAGGATTAATTGAGATGACTATACACCTTTGGTTCCTACCGATCCATCCCAAACTGCATCAATTCGCTAATGCTAACCGGAATCACAGGCAAAATAGCGTCATAGGTATTCAAGGGGGTTAACTGCCGGAACAATATGTTTTTGTTATTTACTGTTACTACTGTAACAACTCAAATTTAATTAATCAAGTGATTAATTAACCGTTTCAGACTCGTATGACGCAGAGGTTGCCAGATTAGCAATAAGAAATAGAGTTCTCTCACTCTTATAATTACCTCTCAAAAAAAAAAAAAAAAAATCTGCCCACAGCTAACTCAAAGACAACTGCAGAGGTTGAAGTAACTAAACTAACGGTTTATAAATACCCCTGATGGTAACAAAGGCTTTAAAGTATCCCTAATAGGCTCAAAATCGCGTCATATGTCGGAGAGGGTTAACTCATAAACATTCGTGGACTCCCTATGTTTTTATTTATGCAATTATAACTATTTGGTTTGATTTGTATATATAATTTGTTTTTCAATTAATAGTATATATAGTTTGTAGTTTATGTATAGGAAACACTATTAATTAAATTCGTGTCCATAGCTATATTGCCCTAATTAACAACAGGTGAAGTTCAGGAATATTTATGAGTGGGCTTGAGACTATGGTATCCGAGTGTACCCTGTACCTTCATGTATTATTTATGAGTGGGCTTGAGACTATGGTATCCGAGTGTACCCTTTACCTTCATGTATTATTTATGATAATTGTAAATTCGAATATATAGTCATTGGTTTCATTGTTCGTGTATATCGCTTGAATCTGTTCATTGTTTTGATTATTTGGATTTCAGACGATTTTGTACTTTTTCTTAACCCCTTCTGTACCGGCGACGTCTGTTGTATTACAGTATATTCTAGCTTCACTTAGATGATTGTATGCAGCTTAGGAAGGATCTGTGGTAGTAAAAATGGAAGTTCGAAGCCTGTTAATTGCTAGAGGCCCTTTTTTAACTGAATACAATCTTTTAATAGTAGCCAGTATATACATATATAGACGTCACCGGTACAGAAGGGGTTAATTTATAGGAGTAAATATGGCCCCAATTTACTTTTAACTCGTTTGGCTGAAGTGGGAGACATCATCTCACTATAGCACTGTGATATCTTAAGGGGAGATGGGCCGTTTTCCTGGTCCCCTTTCTCCCTCATGCTTATCCCCATTAGTTTTGAGATTTTAAGAAGTTTGCCCTATCAGTTTGACGATTATATGACCTTTCGCCCCTTTTTGTTTGTCAATATTAAGACCTTTCGTGCCTTTAGGTGTCGATTTTTTCCTGGCGAGCGATGTCGAACCTGTAATTGTGGAGGAACCGGCCTTCGGCCGTGACATGTATCTAACGAAACATGTACAAATTAATCTCGTAGGGGGATCTAATGGATATTTTAAGTTTGATAGAGGTCTAGGGAGGAAACTAAAGAAAACAAAATTAATATAAAATTGATCCCAAAAAATAACCACCGTCTCCTTAATAAGAGAAACTGACATCCCATCACCACCACTCCCACACCATCATCATCATCACCACCACCACCACCACCACCATCATCATCATCATCATCATCATCATCACCATCATTCTTATCGTACGTTATCAAAGTCACAGGTATTGTCACTTTCACAGATATATGTGCACCTCCACCACCACTATTACCCCTCACCACGCTCTTCCATCATCACCATAATCATCATCATCACCACCACCACCACCACCACCACCACCACCACCACCACCACCACCATCACCATCACCATCATCATCATTTTTTATCGTACGCTATCAGTCACATCTATTGTCACTTTCACGGATATACTGTATTTGCACCTCCTACACCTCACCACGCCCCATCACCACCACCACCACAGCATCATCACCACCATCATCATCATTATATTTATCGTGCACTATCAATCACACCTATTGTCACTTTCACCTCACCACCACCATCACCACCATAATATCTGCACCACCACCACCACCTTAGCATCATCAACACCACATCATGACCACCTCCCCCACCACCACCATCACAATACCATGCATTATTAAACCCACTGTTATTGTCGCATTTACGAGTATGTCAGCACTGCCATCATCACTACTACCACCCACCATCACCACAACCCATAGCTTTCACGGGTATGTCAGCACTATAATCACCACCACCTCAACAACTACTCTCACCACTAGTACCACCCACACCATCACCACAACCCTTTATTTTATCACTACTACCAAACTTTCATTCACCACAACCCAGCACACCATAACTATAACCATCACCATCCACCACAACTACCATTATCCACCACAACTACCACTACCCTCTACAACTATCATCACTATCTACCATACCTACAACAAGCACAATCACCGATCACAACTACCACTATCACCACCAACCATAACTACCACCACCAACAACCATAACTACAATCACCGCCACCACCACCAACAACAACAACCACAACTACCACCATCAACCACAACTACCACCATCGCAAGCGGAAAGTGAACTCCCCGCCTCCTTGCCCTCCCGTGAACCCTTCTACCACAATTACCATCATCACCTACCACAACTACCACCATCATAGCAACCTTCACGATGTCTCCTCCTACCACTATTACTGTACATACCAGCCACAACTACCACCATTGTCTAAGCTACTATTACTACTACCATCACCTACTATGACTATCATTTACCTACCACAACTACCACCATCACCAACCACAACTACCACCATCACCTACCACAACAACCATCACCTACCACAACTACCACCATCACCTACCACAACTACCACCATCACCAACCACAACTACCACCATCACCTACCACAACTACCACCATCACCTACCACAACTACCACCATCACCTACCACAACTACCACCATCACCCACCACAACTACCACCATTACCCACCACAACTACCATCATCACCTACCACAACTACCACCATCACCTACCACAACTAACACCATCACCTACCACAACTACCACCATCACCTACCACAACTACCACCATCACCTACCACAACTACCACCATCACCTACCGTACCACAACTACCACCATCACCTACCACAACTACCACCATCACTAACCACAACTACCACCATCACCAATACCACAACTACCACCATCACCAATACCACAACTACCACCATCACCAATACCACAACTACCATTACCACAACTACCACCATCACCAATACCACAACTACCACCATCACTAACCACAACTACCACCATCACCTACCAAAACTACCACCATCGCGAGTGGAAGTGAACTCCCCCATGCCCTCCCGTGAACCCTCCCCCCCCCCTTCTACCACAATTACCACTATCACGACAGTCTCCCATTTGAACCCCAGCGTAGCACCACAACCACAACTACCACTATCATTACACACACACACACACTCATATATATTTATACACAAACACACACACACACACACACACACACACACACACACACACACACACACACACACACTTGCCACCAACATTGTGCTTCCAACAAACACACACACTCATATACTGTATATTTATACACACAAAAACACAACACACACACTCATATATATTTTTACAAACAAAAACACAGCACAACACACACACACACACAGTACACACACCACCAACATAGTGCTTCCAACCACTCTCCCAACAACAACAACAACAACAGTAATACCACCACCACCACCACCACCACCACCCATCACATTATCAATATACTGTATATGTTTACCGTGTTATTTTTAATGTTAACATTTATTATTTCTTCATAATCTGCCTTATCTATCTTATTAAAGTTCTGAACTAGATTTTCGACCATAGTACAGTGTGGCAGGTCCAATGCCAATACAATCCACTAGCTACCAATGGGGATTCGATCCTCGGTCTTTCAGATGAGAGCCCAAGGCTGTTTACCTCTGCTTCACTCTGATGGGGGAAAACAACAAAAATCATGGAATATTACGACTGATTAATGATTTGATTTAAATAATTAGTACTATTTATAGCAGTACAATATATATTATTACTAGAACCACCACTACTATCTTGATTGTGTTCTTTTAATTTTTAATTTTAATTTTAATTTATAAATTATTATTTTACTTAAGCGTTGTTTCCACATAGCGATTTTGATTAGTTGTCTTGTCTTTTTACTGTGTTCGTATAAGTTTTGGTTTGTTTATTTTGCAAGTTTTACATTATAAGTTGAATATTACGACTGATAAATGTGCTAATATTAATAAAATAAGTAATAATTATAATGACAGTAAAATATATACCATTACTATAACCACCACTTCTAACACCACCACAGTAATCAGTATAATTGCATATGGGAATTTGCCCCTAACACTTCCCCTCACTCCCTTGCCTTCTACCATTACCACCCTCACTATAGTCGGTTTATTTCCAGCTGATGGCAAATTGAATCCTTTAGCAGCTGATTTATCGATACTTAATGAAAACAATATTAAACTACTTCGTCTCTGCATCAACAATATTAAACTACTTCGTCTCTGCATCAAAGATATTAAACTACTTCGTCTCTGCATCAAAGATATTAAACTACTTCGTCTCTGCATCGTGTTATAGCCCAGTTTTCATAATCAGCAACATATTTCGCCACAAAACCATCGTAATAGCTAAGTAATTAAGATGAAGACGTGGCAATTTACCATTAGCTGGACAAAACTAGACTATAGTGACTACAGTATACCACAACTACCATCATTACCACCACACTACCACGCCAACCAATTTCACTGCACCAGGACATTAGCCACAACACTTCCCCTCACTCCCTTTGTCCCCTACCACAACTACCACACATATTACTATTACCACCACACTACCACACCAACCATTGCACCAGGGACATTGGCCACAACACTTCCCCTCACTCCCTTTGTCCCCTACCACAACTACCATTACTACCACACCTATTACTATTACCACCACACCAACCATTGCACCAGGGACATTAGCAACAACATTTCCCCGCCTCGCTTCCTTGTCTCTTACCACAACTACCATTACTACCACAACTATTACTATTACCACCACCACATACCCATTATCACTGCACCAGAGACACTAACCATAACACATCGCCTCGCTTTCTTGTCCCCTACCACAACTACCATTACTACCACACCTATTACTATTACCACCACACGACCACACCAATCATTGCACCAGGGACATTGGCCACAACACTTCCCCGCCTCACTTCCTTGTCCCCTACCACAACTACCATTACTACCACACCTATTACTATCACACTACCACACCAATCATTGCACCAGGGACATTGGCCACAACACATCGCCTCGCTTCCTTGTCCCCTACCACAACTACCATTACTACCACACCTATTACTATTACCACCACACTACCACACCAACCATTGCACCAGAGACACTAACCACAACACATCGCCTCGCTTCCTTGTCCCCTACCACAACTACCATTACTACCACACCTATTACTATTACCACCACACTACCACACCAATCATTGCACCAGGGACATTGGCCACAACACTTCGCCTCGCTTCCTTGTCCCCTACCACAACTACCATTACTACCACACCTATTACTATTACCACCACACTACCACACCAATCATTGCACCTTACCTTACCTTAGGTTACCTTAGGTTGTGTTCGCCACTCTCCTAGCAGCACCGAGGAGCGCATCGCCCCTCGTTGTGGATTGTGATTTGGTGCAGCAGACTGTTTGAAGAGACAGCCCGCTCCCTTGCTAAGATGGGCTCGTCTGGCACTTTTTGCAGTTCAACATCGAGGGCTCTCTTGAAGTTGTCTAAAGAGATGCCCCTCATGTCTCTTACTCGCCGTGGGAGTTTGTTGAAGAGACGTGGGCCTCTGTGTGATAACCAGACCTCTCGCAGAGAGCCCATAGCACCCCTGTTATTCATCCGGGGGATATTGCATTCCCAGCCTCTCCTATCACTGAATTTCATGACTATCGGAGTATGTAGGTTTGGCACTAAACTCTCTGCGATTTTCCACGTGTATATTATTAGGTAACGTTCTCTTCTACGTTCCAGCGAGTACAGGTTCAGTGCTCTTAAACGATCCCAATAGTGTAGCTGTTTTACCGAACTTATATGCGAAGTGAAATTTCTTTGTACACTCTCCAAGTAATTTATTTCACCTGCTTTGTATGGGGATGTTAATACGCTACAGTATTCAAGCCGCGGTAGCACTAGAGATTTGAAGAGCGTTATCATAGGTAATTCACCGCGTGTTTTAAATGTACGCAGAATCCAACCCGTTAAACGTTTCGCAGCCGCAACTTTGACCTGGTTATGTTCTTTGAAACACATATTTTCAGACATTAACACCCCAAGGTCTTTCACACTGTCTTTCCGTTCTATTATGTGGTTAGATTCTGTTAGGTAGTTTGTGATTACTTTAACGCCATTATTTTCTCCGTACCTTATTAATTGGAATTTTTCTTCATTGAATTACATGTTGTTTTCCCTGGCCTACACTACATTTATGTCTTCCTGCAGCTGGCCCGTGTCCTCTTGTGTGTTTACTATCTTGCTTAGTTTTGTGTCATCCGCAAAAGACGACACCGTACTGTGTCTTGTGTTGGTATCTATGTCGCAAATTAGAATGAGGAACAGAAGGGGTGCTAGCACTGTTCCTTGGGGCACTGAGTTTTTACATCCGAAGGCTCAGATGTGACTTGGTTTACTGCTACTGATTGTTTCCGGTTTACGTGGAAATTATATATCCACCGTCCGATTTTCCCCGTTATACCTTTTGCTTTTAATTTGTGGGCTATTATACCATGGTCACATTTATCAAATGCCTTAGCAAAATCGGTGTAGATGACATCAACATTTTTCTTTTCTTCTAGCGCTTTAAGAATTTTGTCATAATGTTCCAAAAGTTGTGAGAGACATGATCTTCCCGCTCTGAACCCATGTTGACCGGTGTTGTGTAGTTCATTTGCCTCCATGAAAGCTGAGATTTTGCTTCGCAGGACTCGCTCGAAAACTTTAATGATGTGGGAGGTTAGAGCTACCGGGCGGTAGTTTTTTGGTAGTGCTTTACTCCCTCCTTTATGCAGTGGGGCAATTATTGCGTTTTTTAAGCTATCTGGTATTTCACCAGTGTCTAGACTCCTTCTCCACATTATAGCCAGGGGTTTTGAGAGGTTTGCCTTACATTTCTTCATTAGGATCGAATTCCATGAGTCCGGGCCTGGTGCAGAGTGGGATGGCATGTTGGAAAAATGGCCGCTTCTATGTCTTTTGGACCGAAATCAATATCCAGCATCTGGGGGGCTTCCGTGGGGGAGGTTTCCATGAAAAATATATTTTGGTCTCTGATGGCTTTTGTTTCATCAGGCTCACTGAAGGCCATTTCATACTGCCGGCGTAAGAGTTCGCTCATTTCCTTTTTGTCCCCTGTGAATGACCCATCCCCTTTGCTTAGTGGGCCGATGTTTGATGCTGATTTAGCCTTTAGTTTGGCATATGAAAAGAAGTACCTGGAATTTTCCTTTATACCTGCAATAGCTTTCCTCTCCTCTTCCATATGTTGTAGTTCATATGATATTCTTAGCCTATGTTCAATTTCCACAATTTCTCTATCTATTTTGGCCTTTTGCCTATCCTGTAGATTTGGCTGTGTGTGTCTTTGTGTGAGTAATTTTCTTCTTCTGTACAGCTTCCTTCTTTCCCGGTCTTGTTTGCTTCTTCGTCTTGTTTGTCTTTCAGGTATGTGGTGGCTACAGATTTGGGTCATGGTTTCTGTTATTAGGACAAGACATTCTGCAGGTGTCAGGTTATTCATTAAATCTTCCCAGTCTATTTCCTCCATTTCTTGATTTACCTCTTCCCACCTAATATTTTTGTTATTGAAGTTAAATTTACTGAAAGGGCCGGTTCTTGGTCTCGATTCTGAGGTTGTCTGAACACTTGCTAAGGTTGTTTGATCTCAATTAATTTATGATCTGAGTATGTTGTGTCCGATATATTTATGCTGTGTACTAGAGAGTCATTGTTAGTTAAGACAAGGTCTAAGATATTGTTTTCCCGTGTGGGTTCGGCAATATGCTGGTTGAGACTAAAATAGTCGCAAAGTGTAAAAAGCTCTCTCGGATTTGCTTCCATGGTGTTATTTGCCACTACTTGGTTTTCTACTTGTCTCCATTTAATGTTTGGTAGGTTAAAGTCTCCTAGCCACATACTATTTGGTGTTGGGTTCCCCAGTGCTTCCACTTCTGTTTTTATTTTGTTGAGCTGGGTTTTGAATTCTTCTAGGGATGAGTCCGGAGGCCTGTATGTTACAATAACTGCTAAATTTATGGATTCTATTTTAACTCCCAGTATTTCCACCACTTCATTACTGTTATTTAGGAATTCAGTACATATCAGTGAGTCGTGGATGTACAAGGCACCAGGGACATTGGCCACAACACTTCGCCTCGTTTCCTTCTCTTCTACCACAACTATTACTATTACCACCACCACATAACCATTATCACTGCACCAGGGACACTAACCACAACACAACGCCTCGCTTCCTTGTCCCCTACCACAACTACCATTACTACCACACCTATTACTATTACCACCACACTACCACACCAATCATTGCACCAGGGACATTGGCCACAACACTTCGCCTCGCTTCCTTGTCCCCTACCACAACTACCATTACTACCACACCTATTACTATTACCACCACACTACCACACCAATCATTGCATCAGGGACATTGGCCACAACACTTCGCCTCGCTTCCTTGTCCCCTACCACAACTACCATTACTACCACACCTATTACTATTACCATCACACTGCCACACCAATCATTGCACCAGGGACATTGGCCACAACACTTCGCCTTGTTTCCTTCTCTCCTACCACAACTATTACTATTACCACCACCACATAACCATTATCACTGCACCAGGGACACTAACCACAACACATCGCCTCGCTTCCTTGTCCCCTACCACAACTACCATTACTACCACACCTATTACTATTACCACCACACTACCACACCAATCATTGCACCAGGGACATTGGCCACAACACTTCGCCTCGTTTTCTTCTCTCCTACCACAACTACCATTACTACCACACCTATTACTATTACCACCACACTACCACACCAATCATTGCACCAGGGACATTGGCCACAACACTTCGCCTCGTTTTCTTCTCTCCTACCACAACTACCATTACTACCACACCTATTACTATTACCACCACACTACCACACCAATCATTGCACCAGGGACATTGGCCACAACACTTCGCCTCGTTTTCTTCTCTCCTACCACAACTACCATTACTACCACACCTCTATTACCACCACACTACCACACCATCATTGCACCAGGGACATTGGCCACACTTCGCCTCGTTTTCTTCTCTCCTACCACAACTACCATTACTACCACATTACTATACCACCACTACCACACCAATCATTGCACCAGGGACATTGGCCACAACACTTCGCCTCGTTTCCTTCTCTCCTACCACAACTATTACTATTACCACCACCACATTAAGGGGGGATCGGCTGTTTTTTCTGGCCCCTTTCTCCCTCATTCAGCCCCATTGCTTTGGAGTTTTTAAGACATTCGTTCCATTAGTTTGTCGATTTTAAGGCTTTACACCCCATTTCTTTGTCAATATTAAGACCTTTCGTGCCATTTATGTAACTTTTTTCCTGGCGAGCGAAAGCGAGCCTCTTATATTATGAGAAACCGGCCTTCGGCCCAGACAATTTTCTACCGATTTTTGTTTAGAAGATTATCTTGAAGGGGAGTCTAGGGGGTGCTTTTTTTACAGGTTAATGGAGTTCTAGGGAGGAAACTAACATTTGTTATAAAGATAAAACAATGGGGCAATAAATACGCCCATCTCCCCTTAACCAGTATCTTTGCACAAGGACATTTGCCACTAAAACTTTACATCGCTTCCTTGTCTCCTACTACAAATACCATTACCACCACAACTATCATTACTACTATACAAAGGAGTACAAAGGAAATCAAGCAACAACAGATTTTGCGACCCCTCGAGGTTACTTGCTCTCTAAATGACTGCTGTTTTAAGCGCCCAACAGTTTCTCAGAGAGGATATGATAAAGTGTGAATTCAATTAGGTTACTAAAATATCAATACAGTACTAAGGAAATAATTTATTCATTTACAAATGCAGTCATCCGTGGGTTTCAGGCAAGGTGATTGTCTAAATACTGCCACAGCTACTATGCTACTGTTCTTCCACCACATATATGCTATAGCCCTACCACAACTACAATACTGCCACAGCTACTATGCTACTGTTCTTCCACCACATATGCTATAGCCCTACCACAACTACAATACTGCCACAGCTACTATGCTACTGTTCTTCCACCACATATGCTATAGCCCTACCACAACTACAATACTGCCACAGCTACTATGCTACTGTTCTTCCACCACATATGCTATAGCCCTACCACAACTACAATACTGCCACAGCTACTATGCTACTGTTCTTCCACCACATATATGCTATAGCCCTACCACAACTACAATACTGCCACAGCTACTATGCTACTGTTCTTCCACCACATATGCTATAGCCCTACCACAACTACAATACTGCCACAGCTACTATGCTACTGTTCTTCCACCACATATATGCTATAGCCCTACCACAAGGTGGTGATGGGCTGGTCTATCAGAGTGAGAGCTGAGCGATCTCTGCCATACCCATAGCTTACTCTGACTTTTCCTTTGGCTTATATGTTTTCTGGATCTCGGGTGACGGCGTCTCTTCCGTGGATTGACCTCCCAATCTGCCGGGATTGGAGGCCAAAGCGTCACATTTTTCCCTTGCCCCTCAACTTTCTCTTCATAATTGCTGAGGGGCACCTCTGGGGCTTTGGTTTCCCGGCCGTTGATAGCCCCCCGCCTGTGGCTGCACACAGCTGTGGGGGCTTTCTGTGGGGCGCTACGAGTTGCTACTGTTCGGCACCAGGCAGGGAACAGCAACAACCAACAACTACAATACTGCCACAGCTACTATGCTACTGTTCTTCCCACATATGCTATAGCCCTACCACAACTACAATACTGCCACAGCTACTATGCTACTGTTCTTCCACCACATATGCTATAGCCCTACCACAACTACAATACTGCCACAGCTACTATGCTACTGTTCTTCCACCACATATATGCAATAGCCCTACCACAACTACAATACTGCCACAGCTACTATGCTACTGTTCTTCCACCACATATATGCTATAGCTCTACCACAACTACAATACTGCCACAGCTACTATGCTACTGTTCTTCCACCACATATATGCTATAGCCCTACCACAACTACAATACTGCCACAGCTACTATGCTACTGTTCTTCCACCACATATATGCAATAGCCCTACCACAACTACAATACTGCCACAGCTACTATGCTACTGTTCTTCCACCACATATATGCTATAGCTCTACCACAACTACAATACTGCCACAGCTACTATGCTACTGTTCTTCCACCCCATATATGCTATAGCGCTACCACAACTACAATACTGCCACAGCTACTATGCTACTGTTCTTCCACCACATATATGCTATAGCTCTACCACAACTACAATACTGCCACAGCTACTATGCTACTGTTCTTCCACCACATATGCTATAGCCCTACCACAACTACAATACTGCCACAGCTACTATGCTACTGTTCTCCACCACATATATGCTATAGCTCTACCACAACTACAATACTGCCACAGCTACTATGCTACTGTTCTTCCACCACATATATGCTATAGCCCTACCACAACTACAATACTGCCACAACTACTATGCTTCTGTTCTTCCACCACATATATGCTATAGCTCTACCACAACTACAATACTGCCACAGCTACTATGCTACTGTTCTTCCACCACATATATGCTATAGCCCTACCACAACTACAATACTGCCACAGCTACTATGCTACTGTTCTTCCACCACATATATGCTATAGCCCTACCACAACTACAATACTGCCACAGCTACTATGCTACTGTTCTTCCACCACATATGCTATAGCCCTACCACAACTACAATACTGCCACAGCTACTATGCTACTGTTTCCATATATGCTATCTACCACACCTACAATACTGCCACAGCTACTGCTACTGTTCTTCCACCACATTTGCTATAGCCCTACCACAACTACAATACTGCCACAGCTACTATGCTACTGTTCTTCCACCACATATGCTATAGCCCTACCACAACTACAATACTGCCACAGCTACTATGCTACTGTTCTTCCACCACATATGCTATAGCCCTACCACAACTACAATACTGCCACAGCTACTATGCTACTGTTCTTTCACCACATATGCTATAGCCCTACCACAACTACAATACTGCCACAGCTACTATGCTACTGTTCTTCCACCACATTTGCTATAGCCCTACCACAACTACAATACTGCCACAGCTACTATGCTACTGTTCTTCCACCACATATATGCTATAGCCCTACCACAACTACACACAAAATTAAGCAAGATAGTAAACACAAGAGGACACGGGCCGACTGCAGGAAGACATGAATGTAGTGTTCCAGTGAAAACAACATGCAATTCAACGAGGAAAAATTCCAATTAATACGGTACGGAGATAATAATGGTGTTAAAGAAATTACAAATTACTTAACAGAATCTAACCACATAATAGAACGGAAAGACAGTGTGAAAGACCTTGGGGTATTAATGTCTGAAAATATGGGTTTCAAAGTACATAACCAGGTCAAAGTGGCGGCTGCGAAACGTCTAACGGGTTGGATTCTGCGTACTTTTAAAACACGCGGTGAATTGCCTATGATAACGCTCTTCAAATCTCTAGTGCTACCGCGGCTTGAATACTGTAGCGTATTAACATCCCCATACAAAGCAGGTGAAATAAATGACGTAGAGAGTGTACAAAGAAATTTCACTTCGCATATAAGTTCGATAAAACATCTACACTATTGGGAGCGTTTAAGAGCACTGAATCTGTACTCACTGGAACGTAGAAGAGAACGTTACCTAATAATATACACGTGGAAAATCGCAGAGGGTTTAGTACCAAACCTACATACTCCGATAGTCATGAAATTCAGTGATAGGAGAGGCTGGGAATGCGAAATCCCCCGGATGAATAACAGGGGTGCTATGGGCTCTCTGCGAGAGGGCTGGTTATCACACAGAGGCCCACGTCTCTTCAACAAACTCCCACGGCGAGTAAGAGACATGAGGGACATCTCGTTAGACAACTTCAAGAGCCCTAGATGTCGAACTGCAAAAAGTGCCAGACGAGCCCATCCTCGCAAGGGAGCGAGCTGTCGCTTCAAACAGTCTACTGCACCAAATCACCACCCATAACGAGGGGCGTCGCGCTCCTTGGTGCCGCTAGAGGAGCGGCGAACACATCCAAAGGTATCCAAAGGTAAGGTAATACTGCCACAGCTACTATGCTACTGTTCTTCCACCACATATGCTATAACTCTACCACAACTACAATCACCAAGAACACTACCACAAGCAGTACTATAATTCCATCACTACTATAGGTAGCGCCAACGAACTTGACAATAATCTTGATACCTGACCTCTCTGAACTCAAAAGGGCCTAGAGCAACTGGCTGTAAATGTCCACACCTATTTCCTGGTGGACTCTTCCCAAATGATAGAAACATCAGCCCCATTGCTTTTATTTATTTCGAGTGATAAGAAGTTAAGGGGTCAAGATTATTGTCAAGTTCGCTGGCGCTACTTGTACCAGCACTACCTTAATTCCGACTACCACAACTACCACTAGCTACCACCATCCCCATACAAGGATACCTTTCAAGTACAACACCATTTTGTGTCCCTACCACTACTACCGCAACAACTACTACCATAACTACCACCATAACTACAGACAGACAAGACAAAAACAAATTATTTAGCCCATTTACATTACATACATATATATACAGTACATGTGTTATAAAAATATTAAGGCTGAGCCTCCTGAGAGTTTATACTCTCTTGAGGAGGCACCAAGAATAAACTAAAATTAAGACACTGTTTACAGTATTTATTTGAGAAAAACAAAGGCTAGATGATAAAATGCAATAGATTTTTTACATAAAAACTAAACTAGTGTTTATTACAAAAGCAGGATTTTTAAAACAAAGTTCGTGAAAAGAGGTGTTAGCGAAATAATAATAATAATAATAATAATAATAATAATAATAATAATAATAATAATCGCACTCAATGACCAATATACTGTAGCAATATTCATAAAAAATAAGCAAAAATCGTGCAGAAAAACAAAAATGGGAACTGGTTTAGCAGTAAAACTTAATTACGGAATACCAATTATACTTGACTATATGATGAGAATAAATAATGTTTGAGTGTATTTTTAAAAGACAAAAGAGAGGGTGGGCTATGAAGATACGTGGGTAAGCCATTCCACATTTTGACGCCATGATATGATATACAAGATTTCGACTGGATAGATTTTACAACTGGAAGCTTTAATAAATTGTTTGATCTAAGTGGATATCTTTGGTTGGCTCTATATGTAAACATGGGGGTTGTAAAATTATGAATGGACTTGTACACAAAAAGAGCACATAAAATAATAATTATGTGTTAAGTTCACTATACTTAAGCAACTTCAAAAAGCAGAAGGCATCATGAGTGTGATCATACTTTTTTAGTCCAGCTATTGTTCTGATTGCCCTTTTCTGTGCCGTAATGACTGGTTTGATATTTGTCTGGTAAACCGCTCCCCAAACTGTGTGACAGTAAGTTAGATATGGATATATCAATGAAAAATACGAGGATACCAGTCATGTACACTATCAGGCTCCCTCCCTACCACTACCACAACTACCAGCCACGGACACTACCATCACTACCACAACTACCACCACCACCCGCCTCCCTACCACCATCATCATCACCTGTCATATAATATACAGTATACACCATCACGCCACCTCCCTACCACCACTACCGCAACTACCATCATCACCTGTCATATATGTACACCATCACGCCACCTTCCTACCACCACCACAACTACCACTACCACAGCTACCAGCCACTATCATCACCTGTCATAATTATACAGTACACCATCACGCCACCTCCCTACCACCACCACTACCACAACAAAAACTACCATCACTACCACAACTACCATCATCACCTGTCAAATATATATATACACAGTCACTATCACGCTACCTCCCTACCACTACCACCACCACCACTACCACTACCACTACCACCACAACTACCAGCATCAACACGGACACCTGTCACATTATCCCCCCCCCCCCCCCCCTCCCTCTCCCCTGCAATAATAGTACAGTTGCATTCAGTGTTTTCGGGACACCTCAACTAGTAGACCATTTCAACCAGTAGATTACTTTGGCCAATATATTTCAGCCTGTAGAGTGACCATTTCAACCAGTAGATCTCAAGCATTGTTAACTTAATCAGGGCCAACTTTACCCATTTAAGGGGAGATGGGTCGTTTTTCTGGTCCTCCCTCGTGTTTAGCCCCATTAGTATTCAGATGTTATGACGTTTGGCCCATTAGTTTGTCGATTTTAAGACCTTTCGCCTCATTTCTTTTTCAATATTAAAATCTTTCGTGCTATTTAGGTGTCGATTTTTTTTCCTGGCGAACAATAGTGAGCCTGTTATTTCGGCCGTGACATTTTTCTTCCGAAAAATGTACAAATTAATCTCGAAGGGTGATCGAATGGATGATATTTTAAGTTTGATGGAGGTCTAGGGAGGAAAGTTAGGAAACTAAAAAAATAAATGAATATATAAATATATAGACCCCCAAAATAACCACTGCCCCCTTAAGGGGAGGTATTTAGTTTGTTCCCTAGGCCTCCATTAACCACTGCCCCCTTAAGGGGAGGTATTTAGTTTGTTCCCTAGGCCTCCATTAACCTTAAAATTACACCCTCTCGAGTCCCTTTCAAGATAAATTTGTACATTTTTCGGTAGAAAAATGTCCCGGCCGAAGGCCGGTTCCTCTTAAATTACAGGCTCGCTATCGCTCGCCAGGATAAAATAGACACCTGAATTGCACGAAAGGTCTTAATATGGGGTGAAAGTCCTTTAAATCGCTAAACTAATGGGGAAAACGTTTTATAATATCAAAAGCAATGGGGCTAAACATGAGGGAGAAAGGGGTCAAGAAAACAATCCCTCAAGTGGAGACCTCCCCTTAATCAGGGTCAATTTTACCCCTTTAATCAGAGGATGATCTTCATACTTTACTGTAGCTACCACCACACGATATAATTGGGCTGTATAATAGGAGTGCAATTAATGAAAGAGATACATGCAGTTTTATCTAACCCTTATAACCCAATACATGTTTATGGTCAGTATAAAGTCAAACTCAAATATAATTGAGGATAGCGCCACTTGATTGAAAGTGTTAAAGAAGTACTATCTGTTAACCTTACGTAACCTAAGCTAACTTAACCTAATCTAACTTAACTTTACATAATCAAATCTAACTTAACATTATCAAATTTAACTTAACCTGATCAAAATATATTGGTTGAGTTTCACGGTTTAGATCTACTGGTTGAAATGGTCTAATGGTTGAGCTGTCTGGTCACCGCATGAACATTGATTCGAAACGGTCTCGAATGCAGATGAGACACGAAAACGATATAGCATGGTTCAATTGTTTCGGAGGTATGAGTACATTTGTCGGAGGCGTATTTAATTACAAGTGTACTGTGTACCCAGGCTCAAATATGGTGTTCTGCTTCCTTAGACTTATTTCAACTCAGATTGGCACTAGGGACCTGTTTTTGTTCTGTCGTTTTCTATCTTTCTCTGGCTTGTATCCATTTGGCCCCATTCAGCCTACTGTTTTAAGACGTTTACCCCCATCTAGGTGTCGATTTCTTTCTGGCGAGCGATAGCGAGCCAGCATTATATGAAGAAATCCGGCTTCGCCGGAGAAATTTTTCTATCGAAAAATGTACAAATTTAGCCTGCTGTCTAACATAAACAAACAAAAAAATATGCTGGCTCGCTACCGCTCACCAGCAAGAAATTGACACCTGGATGGGGATAAACGTCTTAAAACAGTAGGCTGAATGGGGCCAAATGGATACAAGCCAGAGAAAGATAGAAAAGGACAACAAAAACAGGTTAAACCCCCTTAAGGGGAGGTTCTTGGTGGCTTTTAAGGGCGGGCAGACGAGTTAAGGGGAGGTTTATGTTCTTTTGTCTGGGCTTCCTCCTCCCTCATGTTTAGCCCCATTAGTTTTTTGACATTTTAAGTCGTTTGCCCCTTTAGTTTGCCGATTGTAGGAACTTTCGCCTCATTTCTTTGCCAATATTAAAACTCTGCGTGCCATTTTACTGTAGGTGTCAATTTTTATCCTGACGAGCGATAGCGAGTCTGTAATTTAGGGGGGCATGATTCTACCAAAGAATGTACACATTTACCTTGAAGGGGAGGGGGGGGGGGGGAGAGATATATTTTGAATGCTTGATAAAGGTCTGCGGACCAACAATGACCCCCTCCCCTCACCCCCTTTAATCCTTTTAGTATACCAGGCCACATTATTATTTTTTTTTTCTTAGATATTATTAGACGATTGATTGTTCCGTTCTATTGTCTAGTTGCAAATACTACTTCTACCGTGATGAGCGTGTATATGCATAGATTGACTTACATACATCTATCCTACAGTAATTGGTCTCCCACAACTAGTACTCCAACCATACAGGCAACACCTATTCTCCCGCAATTGTAAACTTTTATCGTGTATTTAATATAAAGAGTTATATCGGTAGTTTATTAGGGGGGGGGGGTCTTTATTTATGTATGTATTAGTTTCCTCTGTAGACCTCCACCAAGCTTAGAAAAACGCCCTCAAGACCCCCTTTCGAGATAAATGTGTACATTTTTCGGAAACAAAAATTAACAAAGACAACAAATAAAATAAAATTAATAAAATACAAAAATAAAATAAGTTGGGTAAGTGCCAGAGTACATACATATTACATACATATAAATTACAATACATATATGTCAGTTATGATTTACTTGCAACCAGGCGCATCTACCACACCTACCACAACATGCAACCAGGCGTCTTGTTCTCCGTGGGGTTGGTGAGAGTAGCTACCACAACTACCACTACCACCACAACCACAACCACAACCACAACCACAACCACCACCACAACCACCACCACAACTACTACCACCACTACCCCCCCTCCCATCACAACTACCACTTCCACCCCCACCACCACAACTACCACTTCCAGCCCCACCACCACAACTACCACTTCCACCCCGACCACCACAACTACCACCACCACCACAACTACAACTACAACTACCATCACCACCACCACCACAACTACAACTACCATCACCACCACCAACATTACGACAGTCGGCATAACTACCACTATTATTTCCACTACAATACTCGGCCGCCACCACCATTACCACATCCTTCCTACACCACACCACACAATGCCACATCACACTACACTGTTACACCACACCACACCACATCACCACACAATGTCTCATCACACTACTCTATGCCACACCACACATTGTTATATTATATTACTCTATGCCAAACCACATCACCACACAACACCACATCACCACACAACACCACATCACCACACCACACCACATCACCACACCACACATCATAGCACATCACACCACATCCGATCTACATCACACCACATCACACTTTACAATTCATCACACTATACTACCACACCACACTACATCACACCGCACAATGCCACACCACACTACACTACAATTCATCACACTTCACCATGCCTCACCACACAATGCACATCACACTACACCATACTCCACACCACATCACCCACCACACTCAAATAGTGCACCTCATAATTCTATAGCACACCATAAAGCTTCATGTCACAGTTAAGGGGGGGTCACCTGCTATTTGTTATCACCTTTTCTCTTTCTCTCCATTCGGCCCCATTCAGCCTACTGTTTTAAGACGTGTATCCCCATTCAGATGTAGATTTCTTCCTGGCGAGCGATAGCGAGCCAACATTGTATGGAGAAATCCGGCTTCTCCGGAGATATTTTTCTATCGAAAAATTTACAAATTTAGCCTGCTGTCAAAAACATTTTAAAATATATGCTGGCTCGCTACCGCTCGACAGGAAAAAATCGACACTTGGATGGGGACAAATGTCCTAAAACAGTAGGCTGAATGGGGCCGAATGGATACAGCCCAGACAGAAAGGGACAAAGGGAGAAAAGAAAACGAGGTGGGCCCCCTTAACCATTTCAAGATCCGATTACAAATTTTGTCTGTTTTCTGGCTATTATTAGACGAGTTTATTCAGATTAGGAAGGGTATATGGAAGTCAGAGGGTTAATTGAGATAGTCTCCCCTTATAATTATGGAAGTCAGAGGGTTAATTGAGATAGTCTTCCCTTATAATTATGGAAGTCAGAGGGTTAATTGAGATAGTCTTCCCCTTATAATTATGGAAGTCAGAGGGTTAATTGAGATAGTCTTCCCTTATATTATGGAAGTCAGAGGGTTAATTGAGATAGTCTTCCCCTTATAATTATGGAAGTCAGAGGGTTAATTGAGATAGTCTTCCCTTATAATTATGGAAGTCAGAGGGTTAATTGAGATAGTCTTCCCCTTATAATTATGGAAGTCAGAGGGTTAATTGAGATAGTCTTCCCTTATAATTATGGAAGTCAGAGGGTTAATTGAGATAGTCTTCCCTTATAATTATGGAAGTCAGAGGGTTAATTGAGATAGTCTTCCCTTATAATTATGGAAGTCAGAGGGTTAATTGAGATAGTCTTCCCTTATAATTATGGAAGTCAGAGGGTTAATTGAGATAGTCTTCCCTTATAATTATGGAAGTCAGAGGGTTAATTGAGATAGTCTTCCCCTTATAATTATGGAAGTCAGAGGGTTAATTGAGATAGTCTTCCCCTTATAATTATGGAAGTCAGAGGGTTAATTGAGATAGTCTTCCCCTTATAATTATGGAAGTCAGAGGGTTAATTGAGATAGTCTTCCCTTATAATTATGGAAGTCAGAGGGCTAATTGAGATAGTCTTCCCTTATAATTATGGAAGTCAGAGGGTTAATTGAGATAGTCTTCCCTTATAATTATGGAAGTCAGAGGGTTAATTGAGATAGTCTTCCCCTTATAATTCCCACAGATTCTTCCAAAACTGTGTAAATAAAGTCTTCTAACGATAGCCAGAATACACTGTCAAAATGTGTCCTACTTTTCATTGTATAATGTGGTGTCTTTTATATATAGACACGCACAACACACTACACGTTTACTGTTGCCAGTTTAGCTCCATTTACGCTAGATCTAGAGGCATTTACTTCGATCTAGAAGCACATTTTTACATCTAGTGACATGATTTGTCGCAGAATTCTGGAAAATTAATTCATTTTAACCGATAGTCGAGAGATTGTGGCATTATTCTAGCGATTACATTTATTTATGTTCTATCTAGTTACCTTTCAGCGACTTTTGCGAACGGATCTAATTTTTTTATTATTTATATGCATATATATTTTATTGTATTTATTATTATTTATTTTTTATTTTTATTTTTATTTTTTATTTTTTTTTGGGGGGGGGTTCGATTTGGTAACCTTGCACACTACACAGGGCACACTGCACTGTACAGTCCACTTCACACCACTCGCTACAATACATGAAAACAATACTGTACATATAGTGCACTCCGCAACACATCACTGACACCACACCACACTACACGTCACAATACATTACACGTCACAACAATACACACTACACATCAAACTACACATTACTACACAACACACTGTAAATACATAACAAATATATACTTTCAATCCACTACACTATACACCACAATATCACTACACAACACCGAGTATAGTAATCAACACCACACTACACCTTTACATATACACTATCCAACACACCACATCACCTTACACATCACCTTACACTTCACCTTACACATCACCTTACACATCACCTTACACATCACCTTACACATCATACAATACCACAATTATTATTATTTAGGCCGAAGTTTTTTTTTTCTGGCCCCCTTCTCCCTCGTGTTTAGCCCCATTGGTTTTTAGATTGTTAAGACGTTAGGCCCATTAGTTTGGCGATTTTAATAATTTATGCCCCATTTCTTTGTCAATATTAAGACCTTTCGTGGCATTTAGGTGTCAATTTTTTCCTTGCGAGCGAAAGCGTGCCTGCAAATTTAAGAGTGATCGGCCTTCGGCCGGGACATTTTTCTACCGAAAAATGTACAAATTTATCTTGAAGGAGGGTCTAGGCACTCTAGGTGGGGGGGGGGGGGGTTTACAGGTTGATGGAGGTCTATGGAGGAAACTAGAATATAATACAAAGATAAAACAATAAGCCAATAAATACGCCCATCTCCCCTTAAGGGTGTATTACAAACCACTTACTCGCCTTACCTCCACAAGATCACTACCCTACCCTACCGTACCCTACCCTACTCTTCCATTACAGACCATAGTACCCGTACTATACTGTTTCAAATTACCAGGCCAAAACTCCAAAACATTAACCTCTATAACCCACAAACGACTAGGGTAATCGAACTGATATTTCTACTATTTGTGGAATATTAACCTCTATAACCCACAAACGACTAGGGTACCGGTAATCGAGCTAATATTTCTACTATTTGTGGAATATTAACCTCTATAACCCACAAACGACTAGTGTAATCGAGCTAATATTTCTACTGTTTGTGGAATATTAACCTCTATAACCCACAAACGACTAGTGTAATCAAGCTAATATTTCTACTATTTGTGGAATATTAACCTCTATAACCCACAAACGACTATTGTAATCGAGCTAATATTTCTACTGTTTAGGAAGAGTCAGCCAGGGAATACTGTAGGTGTGGACATTTACAGACCATTTGCTCAAGCCAGAGGTTAGGGTTCATGATTTCTGGCCTACCTATTTGCAACAATTTGCAATTGTTAACTCCTTCTGTACCGACAACGTCTTTTTAACGTTATTCTAGCTATATTTAGACGATGTTGTGCAGGTTAAGAAGGATCTGTGGTAGTGAAAAGGGTTAATTAAGATAGTTCGATGCTTCTTAATTTCTTAAACTGAGAAAATCGTCTAATAGTAGCTAGCATAATATGAAAACGACGTCACCTCGTAGGCGGATATAATGTTTTGTTGTTAAAGTTTGATGGAGGTCTAGGGAGGAATCTAAAAAATCAATGAATGAATATATATATATATACAGTATATACCGGGTATATATATATTATTTGTTCATCCTATCTCAGGCCATTCCACTCCGCCCCACCCCACCCCACTCCACCCTTATCTCAGCACACCGCCATGCATCACGACACATGCATCACACCACAGTGCAATACAACGCACCACAACTCGACTCATTATAGCAAATCACACCACAAAACATTACATCACACCACATCAGAACACAACACACAACTCAACACAGTATATTACAACACATACCACAACACAAAACCACACAACACACCAGAACACACCACTAAGCAGTACAACACACCACAACACAGTACAACATACCACAACTCAGTACTACACACCAGAACACAACACTGAGCAGTACAACACACCAGAACACAGTACAACATACCACAACTCAATAATACACACCAGAACACAGTACAACATACCACAACTCAGTACTACACACCAGAACACAACACTAAGCAGTACAACACACCAGAACACAGTACAACATACCACAACTCAGTACAACACACCAGAACACAGTACAACATACCACAACTCAGTACAACACACCAGAACACAACACTAAGCAGTACAACACACCAGAACACAGTACAACATACCACAACTCAGTACAACACACCAGAGAACACAGTACAACATACCACAACTCAGTACAACACACCAGAACACAACACTAAGCAGTACAACACACCAGAACACAGTACAACATACCACAACTCAGTACAACACACCAGAACACAGTACAACATACCACAACTCAGTACAACACACCAGAACACAGTACAACATACCACAACTCAGTACTACACACCAGAACACAACACTAAGCAGTACAACACACCAGAACACAGTACAACATACCACAACTCAGTACAACACACCAGAACACAACACACCAGAACACAGTACAACATACCACAACTCAGTACAACACACCAGAACACAACACTAAGCAGTACAACACACCAGAACACAGTACAACATACCACAACTCAGTACAACACACCAGAACACAACACTGAGCAGTACAACACACCAGAACACAGTACAACATACCACAACTCAGTACAACACACCAGAACACACAACACTGAGCAGTACAACACACCAGAACACAGTACAACATACCACAACTCAGTACAACACACCAGATCACAACACTGAGCAGTACAACACACCAGAACACAACACTAAGCAGTACAACACACCAGAACACAACACTAAGCAGTACAACACACCAGAACACAGTACAACATACCACAACTCAGTACAACACACCAGAACACAGTACAACATACCACAACTCAGTACAACACACCAGAACACAACACTAAGCAGTGCAACACACCAGAACACAGTACAACATACCACAACTCAGTACAACACACCAGAACACAGTACAACATACCACAACTCAATACTACACACCAGAACACAACACTAAGCAGTACAACACACCAGAACACAGTACAACATACCACAACTCAGTACAACACACCAGAACACAACACTGAGCAGTACAACACACCAGAACACAACACTGAGCAGTACAACACACCAGAACACAACACTGAGCAGTACAACACACCAGAACACAACACTAAGCAGTACAACACACCAGAACACAACACTAAGCAGTACAACACACCATAACACAGTACAACATACCACAACTCAATACTACACACCAGAACACAACACTAAGCAGTACAACACACCAGAACACAACACTAAGCAGTACAACACACCACAACACAGTACAACATACCACAACTCAGTACTACACACCAGAACACAACACTGAGCAGTACAACACACCAGCACACAGTACAACATACCACAACTCAGTACTACACACCAGAACACAACACTAAGCAGTACAACACACCAGAACACAGCACTAAGCAGTACAACACACCAGAACACAACACTAAGCAGTACAACACACCAGAACACAACACTGAGCAGTACAACACACCAGAACACAACACTGAGCAGTACAACACACCAGAACACAACACTAAGCAGTACAACACACCAGAACACAACACTGAGCAGTACAACACACCAGAACACAACACTAAGCAGTACAACACACCAGAACACAACACTGAGCAATACAACACACCAGAACACAACACTGAGCAGTACAACACACCAGAACACAACACTAAGCAGTACAACACACCAGAACACAACACTAAACAGTACAACACACCAGAACACAGTACAACATACCACAACTCAGTACAACACACCAGAACACAGTACAACATACCACAACTCAGTACAACACACCAGAACACAACACTAAGCAGTACAACACACCAGAACACAACACTAAGCAGTACAACACACCAGAACACAACACTAAGCAGTACAACACACCAGAACACAGTACAACATACCACAACTCAGTACAACACACCAGAACACAACACTAAGCAGTACAACACACCAGAACACAGTACAACATACCACAACTCAGTACAACACACCAGAACACAACACTAAGCAGTACAACACACCAGAACACAGTACAACATACCACAACTCAGTACAACACACCAGAACACAACACTAAGCAGTACAACACACCAGAACACAGTACAACATACCACAACTCAGTACAACACACCAGAACACAACACTAAGCAGTACAACACACCAGAACACAGTACAACATACCACAACTCAGTACAACACACCAGAACACAACACTGAGCAGTACAACACACCAGAACACAGTACAACATACCACAACTCAGTACAACACACCAGAACACAACACTGAGCAGTACAACACACCAGAACACAACACTAAGCAGTACAACACACCAGAACACAGTACAACATACCACAACTCAGTACAACACACCAGAACACAGTACAACATACCACAACTCAGTACAACACACCAGAACACAGTACAACATACCACAACTCAGTACAACACACCAGAACACAACACTAAGCAGTACAACACACCAGAACACAGTACAACATACCACAACTCAGTACAACACACCAGAACACAGTACAACATACCACAACTCAGTACAACACACCAGAACACAACACTAAGCAGTACAACACACCAGAACACAGTACAACATACCACAACTCAGTACAACACACCAGAACACAGTACAACATACCACAACTCAGTACAACACAATAGAACACAGTACAACATACCACAACTCAGTACAACACACCAGAACACAACACTAAGCAGTACAACACACCAGAACACAGTACAACATACCACAATTCAGTACAACACACCAGAACACAACACTAAGCAGTACAACACACCAGAACACAACACTAAGCAGTACAACACACCAGAACACAACACTGAGCAGTACAACACACCAGAACACAACACTAAGCAGTACAACACACCAGAACACAACACTAAGCAGTACAACACACCAGAACACAGTACAACATACCACAACTCAGTACTACACACCAGAACACAGTACAACATACCACAACTCAGTACAACACACCAGAACACAACACTAAGCAGTACAACACACCAGAACACAGTACAACATACCACAACTCAGTACAACACACCAGAACACAGTACAACATACCACAACTCAGTACAACACACCAGAACACAACACTAAGCAGTACAACACACCAGAACACAGTACAACATACCACAACTCAGTACAACACACCAGAACACAACACTAAGCAGTACAACACACCAGAACACAGTACAACATACCACAACTCAGTACAACACACCAGAACACAACACTAGCAGTACAACACACCAGAACACAGTACAACATACCACAACTCAGTACAACACACCAGAACACAACACTAAGCAGTACAACACACCAGAACACAGTACAACATACCACAACTCAGTACAACACACCAGAACACAACACTGAGCAGTACAACACACCAGAAACACAGTACAACATACCACAACTCAGTACAACACACCAGAACACAACACTAAGCAGTACAACACACCAGAACACAGTACAACATACCACAACTCAGTACAACACACCAGAACACAACACTAAGCAGTACAACACACCAGAACACAGTACAACATACCACAACTCAGTACAACACACCAGAACACAACACTAAGCAGTACAACACACCAGAACACAGTACAACATACCACAACTCAGTACAACACACCAGAACAAAACACTAAGCAGTACAACACACCAGAACACAGTACAACATACCACAACTCAGTACAACACAACACTAAGCAGTACAACACACCAGAACACAGTACAACATACCACAACTCAGTACAACACACCAGAACACAACACTGAGCAGTACAACACACCAGAACACAGTACAACATACCACAACTCAGTACAACACACCAGAACACAACACTAAGCAGTACAACACACCAGAACACAGTACAACATACCACAACTCAGTACAACACACCAGAACACAACACTAAGCAGTACAACACACCAGAACACAGTACAACATACCACAACTCAGTACAACACACCAGAACACAACACTGAGCAGTACAACACACCAGAACACAGTACAACATACCACAACTCAATACTACACACCAGAACACAACACAATACAAAACAGTACAACACAACACATAACCACTAACCATAACTATAACGAATAATACACTAATTTACGGATATTTGACCAATTCAATACAGACACTTCACAATACAACCACTTTTATCTGTATTATTAGTTGCCACCATAACAAGGAATGCTCTTAAGGGGAGGTTTTTAGTTAGTTCGCTAGACCTCCATCAAGCTTAACATTACAGCCCCTAGACCCCCTTTCAAGATAAATTTGTACATTTTTCGGTAGAAAAATGTCCCGGCCGAAGGCCAGTTCCTCTTAAATTACAGGCTCGCTATCGCTCGCCAGGAAAAAATCGACACCTAAATGGCACACAAAGTCTTAAAATTGACAGAAATGGGGCGAAAGTTCTTAAAATCCCCAAACTAATGGGGCGAACGTCTTATAATACCAAAAGCAATGGGGCTAACCATGAGGAAGAAGGGGGTCAAGAAAAAACTCCCTCAAGTGGAACTCTCCCCTTAACCCTTTCAGACTCATATGACGCAGAGGTTGTCAGATTAGCAATAAGAAATAGAGTTCTCTCACTCATATAAGTACCGCTCCAAAATTAGGTTTCTGCCCACAGCTAACTCAAAGACAACTGCAGAGGTTGAAGTAACTAAACTAAAGGTTTCTAAATACCCCTGATGGTAACAAAGGTTTTAAAGTATCCCTAATAGGCTCAAAATTGCGTTATATGTCGGAGAGGGTTAATGTTATGGGTTATGTTGGTCCAGTGAAGGGAAAGGGGTTTAGAGATTTTTTTTTTATTATTATTCGTTTTTAGGTGACACTCGCTTGAAACTAAACATTCTCTCACTCACTCAATCAGTCAATCAATCAATCATTCACTCAATCATTCACTCACTCACGCACATTGATAGTCACACTTATTCTCTCTCTCTCTCTCTCTCTCTCTCTCTCTCTCTCTCTCTCTCTCTCTCTCTCTCGCGCTCTCTCTCTCTCTCTTCTCTACTCATACTCACTCTCCGTTTCTCTCTCTCTCTCTCTCTCTCTCGCCTATTCTCACTCATACTCACTCCCACTCACTCTCTCTCGCTCTCTCGCTCGCTCGCCTATTCTCACTCATACTCACTCACTTTTTTTTCTCTCTCTCTCTCGCCTATTCTCCAGCCCTCTCTCTCTCTCTCTCTCTCTCTCTCTCTCTCTCTCCTCTCCTCTCTCTCTCTCTCTCTCTATCTCTCCATCTCTCTCTCTCTCTCTCTCTCTCTCTCTCTCTCTCTCTCTCTCTCTCTCTCTCTCTCGCCAAAACCTACCTCTTGTATTTGCTAATGTTTTGTAATTATGGAATGTAATGGCGTTCGCAATTACCTTTGTAATGGAATCGATTACAGCCGCAACAACCAACACTTCTAATACTACGAGGCTTTGGGGGAATATTTGTTTCGCGATTACACTTTATTTGTAATTCCAATTCTTGACTCGGATTAGGCTTTTAACGGTGACCGGACAACTCAACCAGTAGACCAAATCAACCAATACTATATTTTGGCACTGGTTTGGTTGGTCTTGGTTGAATTGGCACTGCTTGAGATGGTCTACTGGTTGAGATGTCCTGGAACCTCTTAAAACGTAGGTCCTTCTTATACTGCACAAAATCATCTGATTTTAGTCGGAATCAAAGGTTAAAAGCGTCATGGTGCTGAAGGGGTTAATCCATGACCCACTATTATTCGTTTCATCCCATTAGTTCAGCGATTTTAAGACGCTTCTACCCATTCAAATATCGATGTGTACTTAGGCGAGCGATACCTGTAATTAGGAGAAAAAGGCCTGGACATTATTCTACCTAAAAGTGCATACATACATAGCTTGGAGACATAATGGTGTAATTTTTATTTTTTAAAGAGAGGCTGGGAATTTATTATGAGTGCGTTACGGGGTAGAAGAAGACCTTACACCAACTGTATCACACTAACATAACCTTGCTAATACCCTTATGACCAGAGACAGCTACCACATCTACAACTTGAGTTTCTGCCATTTAATTTCACCACACCATTAAATTATGTTCATACCATACCTATGCTACCAGCCTACAATGCGCTCACAGCCGAATTTCGTAACCCCTTCTGTACCGGCGACGTCTTTTTATTTGTCTTATAGCTATATATAGACGAATTTGTGCAGCTTAAGAAGGATCTGTGGTAATAAAAAGGGTTACCGGTAAGTGAGATATTTCGAAGCCTTTTTAATTGCTGGAGGCCCTTTTTAAACTGAATACAATCCTGAATTATAGTTAAAAGGACGGCACCGGTAAGGAATGGGTTAAATATTCTCATCTCTAATGCCATACCATATATCACTTGACACATACCATATTACTGTACCACACACTGCTACCACATTGATAACATACCTGGTACCGGTACCTGATAAACCTTGCTACCACACCCTCACTTTCTACAATTTCTCACCACACTGCCATTACATTAGACTCAGTACCACACTACCATTAACCACACAATTAATATACGACCATACCTGTGCTATCATGCAACCACACATCCACTTTCTACACTTTCTCGCCACACTACCACAACATTGCCCTCACTACTGTGACACCTCTACACACTACTTCTACCACATTCATTACTGCACTACTACCACAGCAAAACATAAAAATTACTTTCTTTTTATTGGCACAATAACCATAAAGATTTCACATTACCAGTTTACCACGCACGACCACTTAACTAGTATACACCATCACAGCAGTACCACTCGACTACCACACCACTACTACCACTCACCAACACTTAACTAACACACCACTACTACCACACACCACCACTTAACTATTATACACCACCACACCACTACCACTCGACTACCCCACACCACTGGCATACACCACCACCACTACTACACCACTGTCATACACCATCACCACTGTCACACACCACACTCGAACACCACCACTACTTCCACACCACTGTCATACACTACCACCAGTACCACTACAATTTAACTACCAAACCACTGTCATGCACCATCACCACTGTCACACACCACACTCGAACACCACCACACACTACCACACCACTGTCATAC
>CM064489.1:6305002-6430752 GCA_032716605.1 Paralithodes platypus
CACCACACCAAACCACTACACTACACTACAACCACACTACACACTACCACACACCACTACCGCAGCACTCTCTCTTTCTCCTTTGCCATTATCATTCCCATCGCAACTCCCATTATTACTGCTACCACCATTACTACAATCATCTCCCACCACCACCATCACCACCACCACCATTACTACAATCATCTCCCACCACCACCACCACCGTTAATACAATCATCTCCCACCACCATCACCCCACCACCATAATTATAATCACTACGATCATCATCACCTTCATCATCATCACCACCAGGACCATCATCAATGCTATCACCACCAGGACCATCATTACCATCACCACTACGAGCATTATAACATCACTATCATCATCAATGCTATCACCACCCCCACCATTATCATCATCTCACCAACACCACTAAATCCTTACTCACCTCATCAACATCACGAACAACATTAAAAATAACGAGAACATCAATACTTCAATTACCACCACCACCACCATCAATATTATAAGCATTACCAACATCAACAATCATATAATCAGTCACCACCACCACCACCACCACCACCACTACTACACACAACAATACTATTAAAAACAAGAACATCATCACCACCACAGTTCTGAGTCAGCTGTCTCTTATTCACCACCACTATTACACCCGCCCCTCCCTCTCCACCAACACCTCCCTCCCCACCACCACCACCACCACCACCACCACCACCATCATCAAGAAACGAGAACAATGCCTCTATCACTACTACTCTCATCACCATCATCATCATCATCATCATCATCATCATCATCATCACTACCACCACCATCATCATCATCGCCATCATCACCAGTTCTGCCTCCACTGCCTCTTGTTCACTACCACTATTACCTCTTTCCTTCCCCCTTCCCTCCCCACCCCACGCCCATATCATAACAAATTAACCCCTTGTGTACCGGCGACGTCTTTTTCTTTTGATTCTAGCTATATATATATTGTTATCATTTTGTGCAGTTTAAGAAGGATCTTTGGTAGTTAAAATGGTAAAGATAGATAGTTCCAAGCCTTTTAATTGATGGAGACCCTTTTTAACCCTTTCACGCTTTTATGACGCAGAGGTTGCCAGATTAGCAATTATAAGTAGAGTTCTCTCACTCTTATAATTACCTCTCCAAAATTAGTTTTCTGCCCACAGCTAACTCAAAGACAACTGCAGAGGTTGAAGTAGCTAAACTAAAGGTTGCTAAATACCCCTGATGGTAACAAAGGCTTTAAAGTATCCCTAATAGGCTCAAAATCGCGTCAAAAGCGTGAAAGTGTTAACTGAATATAATTGTAAAAAGACATCGCCGGTACAGAAAGGGTTACTGACACTGCATAACCCATTCATCAGGTATAACGTGACTTAATTCAAAGGTGGATTTCCTATTAATGCTATCGTTGCCTTATTTAAAACTCACTATAACATTAACATTATTTGTCAAGAAGATATAGATACCATAACCTCTCGAAAATCTTGCAAGGTTCAGAGACATGAGGGAAGGCGTGGTCCTTGTATTTATTATGGCTTTTGATATATAGTTAATTCATAGTAATGTTATTGCTTTTTGTACTCTTTTAGTTAAATTTTGTATTGTTTTTTACACGTTTTAACTTGATATGATGATATAATCTTTATTTATTTTGTTTTCAATATCTTCGTTTTCTTTACTTTTAAATATTTGTATATTACTCATTTGTTTTAAGTAATTTTTGTAAGTCAACTTCTTTATCAGATTGTTTAAGTGTTTTCATTGTTTAGATAAGTTAATTCTTTTAAAGGTTACTTTTGCTTTCATATGATTATATTTGTTCTCAATTTTTTCCTTCTTTTACATTTTAATTTCATTGATAAAACAAATTTCAAATACCGGTAACTATTTTTATTAAGTTATTTTATGTAGAGCTTCAATATTACTTAATACATAATGATTTATTAGGTAGGCCTAAATAGTCTGCGCAATAACCTAGAAAGTCTTAAAAAAACACCATCACCACTACCACCCTCACCACCATTACTACTACCACTACCACCACCACCATCATCAGTTCTAAGGCAGCTGTCTCTTATTCAGCACCATTATTATTCACGTTGCTCCCCCTCCCTGTCTCCACCACCACCACCATCATCATCATCATCATCATCATCATCCTCCTCCTCACCACCACCACAACTCTGAGTCAGCTGCTTCTTATTCATAACCACCATTACCCCCCTCCCCTCCCCTTCACCACCACCACCATTACCCCTCCCCCCGCCCCCTCCCTCACAACCCCCCTCCCCTTCACCACCACCACCATTACCCCCCTCCCTTTCCTCGCCACCACCAACATCCTCTTCACCCCCCTTCCCCTTCACTACCACCACCATTACCCTCTCACTCCCTCCCTTTCACCACCACCACCATTACCCCCTACCTCACAATCACCCTCCCCTGCCCCCTCCCTCACAATCCCCCTCCCCTTCACCACCACCACCATTACACCCTCCCCCCGTCCGTTCCTCACAACCCCCTTCCCCTTCACCACCACCACCCCCACCATTACCTATTCCCCCCGCCCCTCCTTCACCACCACTTCCCCTCCCCTTTCACCACCACCACTACTACAGACCAACAACATTAAAAGCCAGAACAACAACCCTGATCACCCCCACCAATACCAATAACCACAACATCAACAATACTTTCATCTTGAGCCTCATTGGTTTTCAGATTTTAAGACCTTTGCCCCCATTAATTTGGCGATTTTTTAGACCTTTCGCTCCATTTGTTTATAATACGAAGACCTTTCGTGCCATTTAGGTGCCGATTTTGTTTTCCTGACGAGCGATACCGAGCCTGCAATTTAGGAGGCATCGGCCTTTGGCCAGGACTTTTTTTCGAAAAATGCACAAAATGATCTCGAAGGCGGGTCTTAGGGGTGTTTCTAAGCTTAATATAGGTCTAGGGAGCGAACTAAAAGCAAACCTTAATATCGAACTCCAATATCATAACCATAACAACCTCCTATATAGACCACCTACAACATATTATCTTCAACGTAAACAACAAACCAAGGGTATAGAGAGGGTATGGAAATAGTATATAGGCTACACTCATATTTGTATATTGATGGTGTTTCACCTTGCTGTCTATGTGTATGAAAGGTATATTATCACCAATATATCTTTTAATGGACAGACTATTATAGACACCTCTCTCTCTCTCTCTCTACTACGAACACTATCAGCCCCCCCCCCTCCCCCTCCTTCTTTACCACACACACACACACACACACACACACACACACACACACACACACACACACACACACACACACACACACAACCACTCCCACCATCACCTCGGAGTCATCTGCCACTTATTCATCATCACTATTATAAACAACGTCATTCAAAGCAATACGAATAACACTCCAATCCATACCATCACCATTGACAGTAACAGCAACAACAACAACGTAATCACCACCCACCAACCACAGCCAATAACATTAAAAACAATGAGAAGAAATATACACTTCAAGCACCACAATCATCACCAATATTAATGATGACAATATACACTTCAAGCACCACAATCATCACCAATATTAATAATGACAATATACACTTCAAGCACCACAATCATCACCAATATTAATGATGACAATATACACTTCAAGCACCACAATCATCACCAATATTAATGATGACAATATACACTTCAAGCACCACAATCATCACCAATATTAATGATGACAATATACACTTCAAGCACCACAATCATCACTAACAATAATGATGACAATATACGCTCACCACCACTTCCAAATTCTATGCCTCTACCACCATCACCATCGACAACAATAACAACACAACCTGCTTTCTCTTACCACCTCAAACAGTCTTAGCACCCCCTACAACCTCCACTCCTACCCACCACCACCAACAACATCAACATAACAGCCAACATCAACACAACAACCAACAACAACAACAAAACAACCTGCTTCCTCTTACTCCTTCAAATAGTCTTAGCACCCCCTACAACCTCCTCTCCTATACCCACCACCAAAAACATCAACAAAACAGCCAACACTAACAACAACAACAACAAAACCTGCTTTCCCTTATTACCTCAAACAGTCTTAGCACCCCCTACAACCTCCACTCCTACCCACCACCACCAACAACATCAACATAGCAGCCAACAACAACAAGGCATCAGTAAACACTTCGTCCCCCCTCCACCTGTACCACCACCATCACCACCTTCTCCCCCTCGAATACCTCCCATAACTCCCTCCTCCCCTGCCCCGTCCTTCATTCCCATCCTATTCCTTCTCTTGTGTCTCCATTACTCCTCTTTCCTCCCCATCTTTCCTCATAATGTCCCTCCCATCTCATTTCTCTTCTCTTCTCTCCTCTGTTTCCTCCCCGCCTATTATCTTCTCTTTTCCCTCCCCCCAACCCTTCCCTTCTCTCCATCTCCCCCGTCCCACCCCTGCCCTTTCCGTACATCTATCCCTCTCATATTTACCAAGCAGCCCTTCACCCCTACCAGTAATACCACTACCACAGTTACCAGTACCAATGTTAATATTAAAATAGTATTACTTCCGTTTCTAATACCACTGCTTCTACCTACCCCTTGCACTGCCACCACCATCTTCTTTCTCCCCTCATGAATACCCCTCATATTACTCTTCTCTTGCCCCACCCCCTCCCCTCCCCCCACCCCACTTCTACCACTGCCCCTTCCCCTGTCGCTATCACTTTCATATTCACCAAGCTACCCCTCAGTCCTTTACCCCTACCCCTAATGCCACTACCACCTTTATCACTATACGCTATCAATGGTATCACTACTATGTCAATTACTACAGATTCTACCTCTACTGTACTTCACTATTACCATCACCAACCTATCCACTCCTAATGCTTCCCATACCATCCTCTTCCCTGCCCATCCTTCCCCTTCCACACCAGCCCCTTCCCCTATATATCTCACTGTCATATTTACCAAGGTGCTCCTATATACAGTATAAAAAAAAAAAAAAAAAAAAAAAAAAAAAAACCCTGTCGTCATCACTACCATATTTACAAAGTTTTAATACGTATCACTACCACTTCCACTGTATGTTATTTCCGTCACCACCACCACTGCTACCCTCACTCTCCTACCAGGGCCCACTAAAATGCCACTTCCACCTCTTTTACTACCAGTACTATCACTATCAGTACTTATGCGACTGTCACTACTACCACCTCCACCACGACCAGTACCATCGCTTATATTTAGCTACCACTACCACTTACTTCAGTACGGTACTACCTATACCACTACTACCACCTCCACCACGACCAGTACCACCGCTTCTACCCAGCCGCCACTATTACTTACGTCAGTACTACCTCTATCACTACTACAACTTCCAGCACGACCAGTACCACCGCCACTACCTCTATCACCACCACCACCACCACCACCAAGACTTCCACTTATTCCAGTACCACTACTACCACCTCCACCACGACCAGTACCACTGACACCACCTATATCATCACCAAGACTACCACTTACTCCCACCACTATCACTTCTACCACCATCCTACTACCCGCTCTCTCCACGACCACCACCACTACCACCCTATACTTGTAACTTGTACTACAACCACCACCACATCCATCTCTCCCACTCCCATCATTACCACACACACCACCCCCTCACTCCACCTCTTCTCTCTCTCTCTCTCTCTCTCTCTCTCTCTCTCTCTCTCTCTCTCTCTCTCTCTCTCTCTCTCTCTCTCTCTCTCTCTCTCTCTCTATATATATATATATATATATATATATATATATATATATATATATATATATATATATATCTTCCACTTCACATTTACATATAGTTATATACATTGAATCACAAACATACTACCTCTCTTTTCCATTCCTTTCTCCTACCTTCCTTCATTATCCCTTCCCATACCTATCTTATTTTCCTTTGTCACTATTCCTTTTTATACCTCTCCTTCCTCCCTTCCTTCACTACTACCTCCCCCCTACCTAACCTCCCTCCCTTCCTTCACTACTAACCCCCCCTACCTAACCTCCCTCCCTTCCTTCACTACTACCTCCCCCCTACCTAACCTTCCTCCCTTCCTTCACTACTAACCCCCCCTACCTAACCTCCCTCCCTTCCTTCACTACTACCCCCCCCCCCTACCTAACCTCCCTCCCTTCCTTCACTACTAACCCCCCCTACCTAACCTCCCTCCCTTCCTTCACTACTACCCCCCCCTACCTAACCTCCCTCCCTTCCTTCACTACTAAACCCCCCCTACCTAACCTCCCTCCCTTCCTTCACTACTAACCCCCCCCTACCTAACCTCCCTCCCTTCCTTCACTACTACCCCCCCTACCTAACCTCCCTCCCTTCCTTCACTACTACCCCCCCTACCTAACCTCCCTCCCTTCCTTCACTACTACCCCCCCCTACCTAACCTCCCTACCCCTCCCTCCCCTTCCTTCACTACTACCCCCCCCTACCTAATTTCCCTCTGTTTCTTCACTACTACCCCCCCTACCTAACCTCTCTCGCTTCCTTCACTACTACCCCCCCTACCTAACCTCCCTCCCTTCCTTCACTACTACCCCCCCTACCTAACCTCCCTCCCTTCCTTCACTACTACCCCCCCTACCTAACCTCCCTCCCTTCCTTCACTACTACCCCCCCTACCCAACCCCCCCCCCCTCCTTCACTACTACCCCCCCCTACCTACCTCCCTCCCTCCTTCACTACCTACCCCCCCTACCTAACCTCCCTCCCTTCCTTCACTACTACCACCCCCCCCTACCTAACCTCCCTCCTCCTTCACTACTACCCCCCCTATCTAACCTCCCTCCCTTCCTTCACTACCCTCCCCCTACCTAACCTCCCTCCCTTCCTTCACTACCCTGCCCCTACCTAACCTCCCTCCCTTCCCTTCACTACTAGCCCCTCTTCCTAGCCTCCCTCCCTTCCTTCACTACCCTCCCCCTACCTAACCTCCCTCCCCTTACCTAACCTCCCTCCCTTCCTTCACTACTACCCCCCCCTACCTAACCTCCCTCCCTTCCTTCACTACCCTCCCCCTACCTAACCTCCCTCCCTTCCTTCGCTGCTACCCCCCCCTACCTAGCCGCCCTCCCTTCCTTCAGTACCGTGGCCCTACCTAACCCTCCCTCCTTCCTTCACTACTACCCCCCCCTACCTAACCTCCCTCCCTTCCTTCACTACCCTCCCCCTACCTAACCTCCCTCCCTTCCTTCACTGCTACTACCCCCCCCCTACCTAACCTCCCTCCCTTCCTTCACTACCCTCCCCCTACCTCACCTCCCTCCCTTCCTTCACTACTACTACCCCCCCTACCTAACCTCCCTCCCTCCTTCACTGCTACCCCCCCCCCCCTACCTAACCTCCCTCCCTTCCTTCACTGCTACCCCCCCCCCCCTACCTAACCTCCCTCCCTTCCTTCACTACTACCCCCCTACCTAACCTCCCTCCCTTCGTTCACTGCTACCCCCCCCTACCTAACCTCCCTCCCTTCCTTCCTGCTTGCACCCCTACCCCCCCCCCCCCCTACCTAACCTCCCTCCCTTCCTTCACTGCTACCCCCCCCCCTACCTAACCTCCCTCCCTTCCTTCACTGCTACCCCCCCCCTCCCCCTACCTAACCTCCCTCCCTTCCTTCACTACCCTCCCCCTACCTAACCCCCCTCCCTTCCTTCACTGCTACCCCCCCCCCCCTACCTAACCTCCCTCCCTTCCTTCACTACCCTCCCCCCTACCTAACCTCCCTCCCTTCCTTCACTACTACCCCCCCTACCTAACCTCCTCCCTCCCTTCCTTCACTGCTACCCCCCCCCCTACCTAACCTCCCTCCCTACCTTCACTACCCTCCCCCTACCTAACCTCCCTCCCTTCCTTCACTACTACCCCCCCTACCTAACCTCCCTCCCTTCCTTCACTACCCTCCACCTACCTAACCTCCCTCCCCCCTACCTAACCTCCCTCCCTTCCTTCACTACTACCCCCCCCTACCTAACCTCCCTCCTCCCTTCCTTCACTACCCCCCCCCCACCCAACCTCCCTCCCCTCCTCCCCTCCTACCCCCCCCCCCCCCGACCTAACCTCCCTCCCTTCCTTCACTACCCTCCACCTACCTAACCTCCCTCCCCCTACCTAACCTCCCTCCCTTCCTTCACTACCCTCCCCCTCCCTACCCTCCCTCCCTTCCTTCATTGCTACCCCCCCCCCTACCTAACCTCCCTCCCTTCCTTCACTACCCTCCCCCTACCTAACCTCCCTCCCTTCCTTCACTACTACCCCCCCCTACCTAACCTCCCTCCCTTCCTTCACTACCCTCCCCCCTACCTAACCTCCCTCCCTTCCTTCACTACTACCCCCCCCTACCTACCACTAACTCCCTTCCTTCACTACTACCCCCCCTACCTAACCTCCCTCCCTTCCTTCACTACTACCCCCCCCCCTACCTAACCTAACTCCCTTCCTTCACTACCCTCCCCCCTACCTAACCTCCCTCCCTTCCTTCACTACTACCCCCCCCCTACCTAACCTCCCTCCCTTCCTTCGCTACTACCCCCCAACCTACCTAACCTCCCTCCCTTCCTTCACTACTCCCCCCCCTACCTAACCTCCCTCCCTTCCCTTCACTACTACCCCCCCACCCTACCTAACCTCCCTCCCTTCCTTCACTACTACCCCCCCCCTTACCTAACCTCCCTCCCTTCCTTCACTACTCCCCCCCCTACCTAACCTCCCTCGCTTCCTTCACTACTACCCCCACCCTACCTAACCTCCCTCCCTTCCTTCCTTCACTACTACCCCCCCCTACCTAACCTCCCTCCCTTCCTTCACTACCTCCCCCTACCTAACCTCCCCTCCCTTCCTTCACTGCTACCCCCCCCCTACCTAACCTCCCTCCCTTCCTTCACTACCCTCCCCCTACCTAACCTCCCCCCCTTCCTTCACTACTACCCCCCCTACCTAACCTCCCTCCCTTCCTTCACTGCTACCCCCCCCCTACCTAACCTCCCTCCCTTCCTTCACTACCCTCCCCCTACCTAACCTCCCTCCCTTCCTTCACTACTACCCCCCTACCTAACCTCCCTCCCTTCCTTCACTACCCTCCCCTACCTAACCTCCCTCCCCCTACCTAACCTCCCTCCCTTCCTTCACTACTTACCCCCCCCCTACCTAACCTCCCTCCCTTCCTTCACTACCCTCCCCCTACCTAAACCTCCCTCCCTTCCTTCACTGCTACCCCCCCCCCCTACCTAACCTCCTCCCTTCCTTCACTACCCTCCCTACCTAACCTCCCTCCCCCCTACCTAACTCCCTCCCTTCCTTCACTACCCTCCCCCTACCTAACCTCCCTCCCTTCCTTCACTGCTACCCCCCCCCCCCCCCTACCTAACCTCCCTCCCTTCCTTCACTACCCTCCCCCTACCTAACCTCCCTCCCTTCCTTCACTACTATCCCCCCCTACCTAACCTCCCTCCCTTCCTTCACTACCCTCCCCCTACCTAACCTCCCTCCCTTCCTTCACTACTACCCCCCCCTACCTAAACCTAACTCCCTTCCTTCACTACTACCCCCCCTACCCAACCCCCCTCCCTTCCTTCACTACTACCCCCCTACCTAACCTAACTCTCCTTCCTTCACTACCCTCCCCCTACCTAACCTCCCTCCCTTCCTTCACTACTACCCCCCCCCTACCTAACCTCCCTCCCTTCCTTCCCTACTACCCCCAACCCTACCTAACCTCCCTCCCTTCCTTCACTACTCCCTCCCCCCCCTACCTAACCTCCCTCCCTTCCTTCACTACTACCCCCACCTACCTAACCTCCCTCCCTTCCTTCACTACTACCCCCCCCCTACCTAACCTCCCTCCCTTCCTTCCCTACTCCCCCCCCTACCTAACCTCCCTCCCTTCCTTCACTACACCCTCCACCCTACCTAACCTCCCTCCCTTCCTTCACTAATACCCCCCCTACCTACCTCCCTCCCTTCCTTCACTACCCTCCCCCTACCTAACCACCCTCCCTTCCTTCACTACTACCCCCCCCTACCTAACCTAACTCCCTTCCTTCACTACTACCCCCACCCTACCTAACCTCCCTCCCTTCCTTCACTACTACCCCCCCTACCTAACCTCCCTCCCTTCCTTCACTACTACCCCCCCCTACCTAACCTAACTCCCTTCCTTCACTACTACCCCCACCCTACCTAACCTCCCTCCCTTCCTTCACTACTCCCTCCACCCTACCTAACCTCCCTCCCTTCCTTCACTACTAGCCCCCCTTCCTAACCCAACCCCCTTCCTTCACTACTACCCCCACCCTACCTAACCTCCCTCCCTTCCTTCACTACTCCCTCCACCCTACCTAACCTCCCTCCCTTCCTTCACTACCCTCCCCCTACCTAACCTCCCTACCTTCCTTGACTAAAACCGAGTCAACAATGTTCAGAAGTTGTTAAGAAGGCAAACAAAATAATTGGCTTTATAGGCAGGTCATTTTTTTTTTTTTTTTTTTTTTTTTTTCTATATTCCAACTACTCCCTCTCGGGCATAGGCTGAGAGCCTGTACATGCCACCGCTCAACACGGTGAAGCCCGTGAGGTCTTGTTCCAGCCTGGGGAGTGAGACATGTGAAGCATCCATCATGGCTCGAAGCAGCTCCATCTCTGAAGCGGCCGGTTGCTTCGCTCAAGTGCTTCACCGTCTCACCCTCCAGACTCAGACCCTCACTCTCAGAACGCCACCTATTTAGCAGTGAACTCACTAGGCATTGTCCCCCTGTAACATATTTTGAATATGGGAATATTCATACAGTGTTATTTAATCAGGGAACAATGAGGGTATTTTTTTGGCATTTCGGTGGGCTTTGTGGTAATGCACTGATACTAGGTACAGCACAAATTCAATCCCAATAATATCTTCCCATTGACATATCGGGATTTGAACCCGGGTCCATTGGATTACCAATCCAGTGGCATGACCACTCCACCACACCTCACCTTATTTGAGCATAAATCCAAAGAAGTTATCCTAACCCTTTACAATTCCTGAGTCCGCCCTCTTCTGGAATACTGCGTTCAATCCTGGTGCCCTTATTACCAAAAAGATATAAACAAGCTAGAACGAGTTCAAGTTACCAAAAATGATACCTAGCCTAAAGAACAAACCATACGAGGAGCGTCTTAGAGAATTAAATCTATTTCCTTTAACCCAGCGCAGATTAAGAGGTGACTTAATTCAAGTGTTCAAAATCATAAAAGGCATCGACAATATGAACTGTAGTAAGTACTTCACTATCGACCAATCTAATTACACGCGGGGAAACGGTTGCAAAATTATTGGTAAATCTTTTAACTCACACGAATCTAAGAATTTCTTCTTCAATCGAGTTGTCAACTTGTGGAATGGGCTTCCCCGAGACGTTATAGACTGCAGCACCGTTGATTCATTTAAGCTCCGCTTAGACAAATATCTCGCATCAAACCCGCGACTGACTGCGTTTGTAAATGAATAACTTTATTTTATCCCCCCTCAGTTACTAACCCATCTGTCCCCTACTAACTGCCTAATCATGCCACGGACATTAGTTCTAGGGCAGTAGTTCCCTTTCCAATGTTCCCTTACCCACTTTAAACCACTGTTTGGACACTTGATCCTCAGTGTTTTGGAGGACAAGCAGCCTAGAAGGGTCACTAGACCTGTTGTTGCTTGATTTCCTTTGTACTCCTTTGTACTACCCCCCCTACCTAACCTCCCTCCCTTCCTTCACTACTACCCCCCCTACCTAACCTAACTCCCTTCCTTCACTACTACCCCCACCCTACCTAACCTCCCTCCCTTCCTTCACTACTCTCCCTTCCCTCCCTTCCTTCACTACTACCCCCACCCTACCTAACCTCCCTCCCTCCCTACCTAACCTCCCTCCCTTCCTTCACTAACCCCCCCTACCTAACCTCCATCCTTGTCTACATCCCTTTAACCAAATTACCTACCTTTTCACTTCTCAGTCTCTATCCCTACCTCCACACCACTCATGCTATCCTTCCACTGTCCCTCCACTTCTCCTTCCTTCCCTCTCCACATTTCCCCCACCATTGTCATTATTCCACTTCCATTACACCCCTCCACACATACATCCTTCATGTTTTCAACCTTCTACCAACACCATCATCATTATTATTCTCATCCATCATGTTATTCATCTATCCACAGACCCTCCCTCTCTCTCACCATCTATCCATCCATCCTTCCACCCACTGACTCTCCCTCCTACTATCCAACTATCCAACCCACCACCACTACTACCACCACCACCACTAGCCAACCTTCCTCCTTCAACCACATTCCCTCCCCCCTCCCTCCCAACCACAACATTGTCTCCCTCTCTCTCTCCACCATTACCACCCTCCCTCCCTCAACCACAGTCCTCCCCTCCCCCCTTTCTTCCAACCACAACATCACCCCTCCCCCTCCCACCACCACCTTCATACTTCCTTCTCCTCCCTCCACAACTACCTCTCCCTCCCCCCTCCTCGTCAACCACATACCCCTCCCCCCCACCAACCACAACACCACCTCCATCCTCCCTCTCTCTCTGCCTACCACCACACTACCACACTGACTGTTTCTCAACTCTTGTCTGCTAGCATCTATTTTCTAAGTTTCTTGTGTATATCTGTTAATAATTATATTTCCCAAAGTGGCATCCACATAGGGGGTTAGCATTGAAGTAATGGTACCGTACGGTCACGGTCAAATGTCTTATCATACCACCATAATATCAACTCTGGTTATTATCATACACAAATATAACATTTAAAATCAAGGGTTGTTTAATCTTTCCAGTTATAAGGGAAAAAAATATGTTTAACAAACACAACTATAGCATTTATATAGAAGGTTTGTTCATTGTGGTTCATGAGTATTTTTGTATTAACCTTAAGCCAATAGAGGAAAATCAATTTGAAGTTAATGAAGATGGGTCTTTGGTCCATGGGTGTTCATGTTTTACTAAGTGTTGATACCGTATACAGCAGTACATGTACAGGACTTACTAAATACTGTATGTAGCTATATGGTACATTATACTGTATATCTTTACAATATAGTATACATGCATTATCTTAATATGCTCCTGAATGCTTGCGTGCTTGCTTTTTGGTGGGCAAATATGTGTTCTTCTGTAATTGTTTTGTTTCCTTTCTCGTGTCTCTTGCTGATCCTCCCTACCCCTTGTAGGAGTAAGGGCTGGCTTCTGACTGACTGACATTAATTATTGTTCATGTCGTTGGTCGTTCTTAGCGATACTCTGTTGGAACTAACCTCGAAACGGGACTATTTAATGTGTCAATCTTAAGGGGAGGTATTTACTTTGTTCCCTAGACCTCCATCAAGCTTAAAATTATACCCCTTTGAGTCCTTTTCAAGATAAATGTGTACATTTTTTTGGTAGAAAAATGTCCCGGCCAAAGGCCGGTTCCTCTTAAATTACAGGCTCGCTATCGCTCGCCAGGATAAAATCGACACCTGATTGGCACGAAAGGTCTTAATATGGGGTGAAAGTTCTTAAAATCGCTAAACTAATGGGGCGAACGTTTTACAATATCAAACGCAATGGGGCTAAACATGAGGGAGAAGGGGGTCAAGAAAAACATCCCCTAAGTGGAAATCTCCCCTTAAGTGTTTTACTCCATCACACTATATGCTGCTATCCCGTGTATTTCGCTGTTTTTATCTGCATTCCTTCATTCCTTTGTTTTCTTTTCATTCCTTCCATCTACAGTATAACCTCCATTCCTTCGTTTTCTTAATTCCTTCCAACCTTTTTCTGCATTCCTCCCATTCCTTTGTTTTCTTCATGCCTTCCATCTTTTTCCTCCATTCCTTTGTTTTCTTCATTCCTTCTATTTTGTTCTGTATTCCTTCATTCCTTTGTTTTCTTCATTCCTTCTATTGTTTTCTGTATTCCTTCATTCCTTTGTTTTCTTCATTCCTTCCATCTACCCTTTGTTACGCCTCTCCTTTCTTACTTTCCCATGGGCTTTATTGTACTCTTACCTCACTGATGCAACTAATGAGGCGAACTTCTTAAAATCTCAACACTAATGGGGCTAAACATGAGGGAGAAGGAGGTCCAGAAAAAAAATAACCTCCCCTTAACCCCTACTGTGCCGGTGACATTCTATTTATATTTACACGATTTTATTCAGCTTAGGAAGGACGTCTGTCATTTAAAAGGCGACACACTATCTCAATGAATCTTTTTTAGCTACCATATATCCTTCCTAAGCTTCATACAATCGTCTAAATGTAGCTGAAATCAAATTAAAAGAGACGTCACCGGTACTGTATGGGTGGCGTAATGCATAAGTGCGCGGCATTTCGGTGTGAGTGTCCTAGGTTCGAGTCCTTGAAGTGCCACATGTATTTGTTGATTTCATTAATTGAGTTTAGAAATGAAGTTGGTTGGTGAACAAATATAATTAATATATTCTCCCTTCATGTATTTCTTATTGCGCCACCCGCCTTCCCAGCTTGCATTTGAAAGTTGAAACAAAATTACCCCTATTAACATTTGAGTGCGAGAGATCCTTCATGAGCTGAATTGAATCGATTATGGGAATCGGAGGGGTGATTGAGGCCGTTTTTTACCCTGTTAATTACTAGAGGGCCTTCCCATACTGAATGATGAATAAACTGTTAACCCATACCGTAGTACCGGTGGCGTCCTTTTCATTATATTGTGGCAGCTATTAAACGATTGTACTCAGATTAGGAAGGACCTCTACCAATATAAACAAGGCTTCACACTATCTCCACCGCCCCTTTCAACTACCGCAAAACCTTCCTAAGCTGCGTAATATCGTCTCAATATAGCGAGACTAAACACAAATAAAAAACGTCGCTGGTACTCAAAGGGTTAAAACGCGTCATAATCCTTAATGAGTGTGCGTGTGATTTATATTGTTACTGTCTTGGCTTTGCCCTCCATTTTTCTCTCTCTGTCGCATTTAGTAGATATTGTATTTTTGTTTTCTCTCTTAAAAGGGGGGGGGGGGGCGTATATATTAGCATATATTTTTGTTATCATTCTATTATTAGTTTTAGTTTCCTCCCTAGTCCTCCATCAAGCTTAAAAAATCACCCCATAGACCCCCCCCCCCCCTTCAAGATAAATCTGTACATTTTTCGATAGAAAAATTTTCCGGCCGAAGGCCGGTTACTCCCGTATTACAGGCTCGCTATCGCTCGCCAGGAAATAAATCAGTACCTAAACTGTACAAAAACTCTTAATACTGACAAAGAAATGGGGAGAAAAGTCTTAACGTCGCCAAACTAATGGGCTTAAGCCGCTGAACGTCTTAATATATCAAAACTAATAGGGCTAGACATGAGGGAGAAAGGAAGCCAGAAAAACAGACCATCTCCCTTTAAGTTACTTTATCTTGTGCCCATACTACTTTTTTTTCCTACTTTGAATATATATAGTGTGTTCGTTTCTATGGCGTTCAGGAGTACCCCCCCTCAAACCACAACAATACAAAAACTAGATTGTATTCCAGTCTCACTTCTGTACTTGCCTATTTCTTCTAGTACTATGTTGTATTATTTGTTATAGTTATTACCTTGTCTACGTGTCTTCATATTATGTCCTCGTATATCTGTTCTCTTGTCTCTTTTCCCGTCTCTTCCCACGAGTCATGTACGGTATACCATAAATGTTTCGTTATAGTCGTTTTTATCTTAGTTTCCCGTCCTTATCTTCTTATTTGTGTCCACCTCACTTTTCTCCCTCCCTTGTGCCACTAACCCCCCCCCCCCCCCCCCCCCCATGCCCCAACCTCCCATTTTCCTTTTCCACCACCTCCCCCCCACATCCCATTTTCCTTTTCCACCACAACCCCCATCCCCCACCTCCCCCCATACCCCCCTATATCCCCACCTCCCATTTTCCTTTTCCACCACAGACCCCCTCCCATTTTCCTTTACCACCACAACCCTCCCCCCCCCCAACCCCCATGCCCCCACCTCCCATTTTCCTTTTCCACCACAACCACATCCCTCCACCCCCACCCCCCAAACACACACACATTGCCTTCCGCCACAGTTTCCTGACCTACGGAGATTTCTATAGCATTCCTACAGCTTTGTTTCTACGGCCATCGTTACGTTATAATCTGTAGGCTAACTCAACGAGGGTGTAGAATAGCAGTGGGGACCGTATATTGATGATGGTTTACATGCCTATTCCCTATTAAAATGTAAAACTTGCAAACTAAACAAACCAACATTGGGACAAGGACAATATAAAGTAAAATTAAATTATCAAAATCGCTATGTGGAAACAACGCTTACTAAAATGAAATTTATGAAATAAAAGAACACAATCCACCACATAGGGTGTACATTACTACATGAGCAAGTTAATCTGTTTCCCACGCAAACTAATCGCACACATAACAACGCACTATCGTCATGTTCAAGGACGTAGTCAAATATTATTAGATGGGTAGAACATCAGTAGGAATCGTATATTGATAGTGGTTTACATGTCTATTCCTTATTTGTCGATGGGTTTGTTTGTATCAATGTACGGTACCTTTGTCACGGTGTATTAACGTTAATTACCCTCTTCATGCCGTCATTAGACCAATATTTTGTATATATTTAGGGTGAATGTCGTGACTACTTCATACTACTTTCTATTATCTTCAAAATGTTGTGTTTTTCTATTTGATTCTTCTGGAACTTGTTACTAACTAGTTTGTAACCTGCCTCCTTACGATTTGTAGTTTATTGTCATAAACATTGTCTTTGGAGTTATTTTAGTTAAGTTTCGATAATCACCAAGTTGTATACCTCATTGTGTGTTCCATCGTCTTAGCTATGGTACTGCTATCCGACGGGAATATCTTATTACCGGTACCCTATATATTATCTTATTACCGGTACCTTATATATTATGTTTCTTACATCCAGACGTTCATATTTAGTTACCGCATCGTACCGTACCTTCCATCACTATCTTCTGACATCCAGGGTGTTTGTTATGTTTTATATTCATTACGTCGTATACGGTACCTCTTGTTATGCTATATATTTCCTCTTAATGTTGCTTTTTGTGCCTTTCCAGTGTGTGCGTGCGTGTGCGTTTGCGCGCGCGCGCGCGCGCGTGTGTGTGTGTGTGTGTGTGTGTTTTTTTTTTTTTTTTTTTAGCTACACACAGGCGATTATAGTCAGTTTAAGAAGGTGCACTCTCAGGGTCAGGGCCAAGAGTTGGAAGTTTCCTGGGCTACAAATCACGAAATAACAAAAAATAAAATGCACCAAATATATCAACAAATAAATAATAACAATAAATATAACAACAAATAAATAATTACAATAAATATAACAAATAAATAATACCAATAAATATAGCAAACATAAAATAAATATAACAAATATAATGCGCCAAATATATACCGGCAGTTGTATATTACTTTATTAATACTTGGGAAGTTGGGATCATAAGGTGATGATGGTTCACTTCCCTAACGTTTTCTGTGTGGTACGTTTATCTTCAACCTTTGTTTGTTCCGTAATACTCTTGAGGGGAGATGGGCTGGGTTTTTTTTTTTTTTTTTTGCCTCCCTTCTCCCTCGTGTTTAGCCCCATTGGTTTTTAGATTTTAAGACGCTCATTAGTTTGACGATTTTAAGACTACACCCCCTTTCTTTGTCAATATTAAGACCTCTCTCTCTCTCTCTCTCTTCCTCTTTATTATAGGTACCGATATACTCTTCCCTTTCTCTCTCATATACCCTTACCATTATATACCAGTAAATACCACATCCCCTCTGAGCAACCTACCCCCACAGACTCATCCTCCCCGTTTCCATACCACACCTTTTTTGTCCCATCCTTGTGTCTCTTCTCTCTTACTCTTCCTTGCTTTTCGTCTTCTCCTCTTCTCTTTTATCTCCTCTCATCTCTTCTGCTCTTCTCTATCCTCCATTCTTCCTCTTGTTCTCATCTATCTTCTCTTCTACCTTTCGCTCTTTATCTCACCCCTTATTTCCCTCTCTCTTCCCACCGCCCATTTTTTTCTCCCAATCCCTTGTTTCCACCCATGTTTTGGTTAGCAACAGTAATTATTATTATGTAATCACTATTTTTCCACTTCCATTTCAAACCTCTGTCCCATTCCCTCATTACGTTTTGCTTTCACTGTGTTTGTTATTATTGCACCGGTGTTTATTTCCACTCAACCTATCTCTTCTGTTTTAGTTTTTGTTTTTAATCGGTTTTTTATCCATTCCTCCTTTCCTTCCCTTCCCTTGGTGTTCTACTTGTATCAACTTAATTCCCTTATAAACTCCCCTTTCTCTTACTTCTGTTATTTCTCACTCTTCTGTTCGGTTTGATTTACAAGTATTAACTATTTTCCCATTCTCTCTTCTTGCTTGTCGTTTTCTTCCCTCCCTTTCCCGTTTTCCTTCTTCACAAACAATTACAAATCTCCAATTATCTTAATTTTTCCGTTTTCTCCCCATTCCTTCCTCCTACTTTTCTTCCTTCATAAAAAATACAACCCCTTCCCATCTTTCCTTCTTTTTGGCTATTGTCTTCCTTCCTGTTCCATGTGCTCTTCCTCCACACTTGCTTCTCTTTTTCGTCCCTGTTTTCTTCAATTTCGTTGTCTTTGCATGTTCTTCCCATTTTCTTCCCCCCATCATTTATTTACCCCCTCTTGTTTATTTTCCCCCTGTCGCCATTCCCTCCCATGTTTCTTGCTAGCTCCCCTTCCCTTCCTGTTTTCTTCCATTATTTCGTGTTTATATTTTCATACTAACATGATCCCTACCCCTATTCTCGTTTCTCCCATTATTCCGTTCTTTATATATTCTTCCTAACATCATGTATTCCCTCTTCTGTTTTATCCCATTATTCCGTTTATTTACGTTCTTCATAACCCCTGGCCTTCTTCCCATTTCTCCCATTATTCAGTTTCTTTATTCTCTTTCTAACATTCCATTCCCATTTCTGGTTTATCCCATTATTTAAGTTCTTTATTTTCTTCATAACCCCTTCCCTTTTCTCATTTCTCCCATTATTCCGTCTATATATTTTCGTTCTAAAACCCCTTTCCTTTTTTTCTGGTTTATCCCATTATTCCGTTTATTTATTTACTTCGTAACCCTTCCCACTTCTTATTTCTCCCATTTTGCAGTTTCTTTATTTTCTTTCTAATACTCCTTTCCGTGTATGCATTCTTCCTAACTCAACTTCCCTCTTCTCAATGTTCCCACCATTCAGTTTATTTATATTCTTCCTAACACCCATTTCCTTTTTCTGGTTTCAGTATACAGTATACAGGTATATATATATATATATATATATATATATATATATATATATATATATATATATATATATATATATATATATATATATGTATATCTATATCTATATATATGTGTGTGATAAGCCAGGTTCGAATCCCGGTGGATCACATAATTATATGCTTTCAATTATTTCATTGGAGGTGTTTGGTGGTGTGGTGAAATTAATAAAAAATAGATTATTATCCCCGTAATTTCTTCTAACCTGTATGTTAATGTGTAATTGGTAGGCTATTGTAAATTTGGCTTTATCATGTCAGTGCGAATGGATGTATATTGCTGTATCATAAGTTAGTGCATTATATTAGTATACATTAGTCTAAATTTAAATATATATTCTTCCCCTTCTTCCTTCCTCCCCTTCTTCCTTCCTCCCCTTCTTCCTTCCTTCCCTGCTTTCTTCCTTCCTCTCCTGCTTCCTCCCCTGCTTTTATCCTCCATCCCCTGTTTGTTTTTCCTTTCTCTACTCTCTTCCTTCCTCCTGCTTTCTTTCCTCCCGCTTTCTTCCTCCCTCCCCTGCTTTCTTCTTTCCTCCCCTGCTGTCTTCCTTCCTTTCCTGTTTTTTTCCTTCCTCCCCTGCTCTCTTCCTTTCTCCCCTGCTTCCTCCCCTTCTTCCTCCCTTCTTCCCCTTCTCCCTTCCTTCCTCCCCTGCTGAGTTCCTTCATCCTCCCGATTTCTCCTTCCCTTCCCTCTATATTATTCTTGTCTCTGTTTTGAGTTTCATCTATCTCCTTCCATCTTCCCCTTTGTATTCTTCCTCCTTGTTCGTCCTTATCTCTGTTTATTCCTCTCCCTTGTCCATTCCCTCAACATCCCCCCCCCCCCCCTCCCTCTCTCTCTCTCTCTCTCTCTCTCTCTCCCACCACATCACTTCTCCCCACCTCCATCTCCCCATCTCCATCACACATCTCTCACCTCCACTACACCACACCCCCTCCCCTTCCCCTCTACTACACCACACACCCTCCCCTTCCCCTCCACACTATACCACACACCCTCCCCTGCTCTCCACCACTCACTCGTCTTCTCCACCACACTACACCCCCTCCCCTTATCTCCACCACACCCCCATCTCCTCCATCACATCACTCCTCCCCACCCTTCCCCTCCACCACACCACACCCCCTCCCCTTCTCCTCAACCCACAAAAACTTTCCCTCCCCCCTCACACCTACCGTCCCCTCCTTTCCACCACATCACCTCTCCCTTTATTTCCTTCCACATCACCATTTCCCCTCCCCATCCCCCACCTTCTCTCCCCCCTCCAACTTGCAACCCCTCCCCTCCACCACACCACCCCCACCATCACACCACCCCTGTATTACATCACCACGCCATGTTCACCATCAAATTACCCCCACCATCACCCCACCCCCTCCCCCACCACATAATCTCCCTACCCCCAAAATAATACTACCTCTGCTCTCAAACTTCGCCCCCCTCCTCCTCCATATCACTATTAACCCCTACCCTCCACACCACCATTAACCCCTACCCCCCCCCCCCCTTGCACACTACCATCCCCCTCCCCTCCACACCACCACAATCACCCCCTCCACACCACCACCCCCTCCACACTACCATCCCCCTCCCCTCCACACCATCCCCTCCACACTACCATCCCCCTCCCCTCCACACCACCATCCCCCTCCCCCTTCATATAACTTCCACCAACGTTCCCTCACCCTGCCCCCCTCCCTCCCCTACCAACCCAGCCAGCCCCCACCACCACAATTACCACAAACCCCCCTTCCCCCCCTGCCACCACAACCTCCCACCACAGCTGCGGGCCCACCACACACACACACAGCACCACACACATACACACATACACACTACTACAACTTACAAGGCTCAGTCACTGCCACACTCTCCTACCGTCACCACGTCGTTTCATACACACACTCCAATGTGAGTTGGGGAGTTGTACATATTTGCAGTGTGTGTCTTTGTGTAAGGGTGTGTTATTATAGTTGTTTATGTGTGTGTTACGTTTGTTTATATGTTTATAAGTGTATGTGCAATAGTGTCACTGGTGTTAATTTATTATGCACGTACCTTTATCTGTCATGTTAGTTGCTTGTGTGTGTGTGTGTGTGTGTGTGTGTGTGTGTGTGTGTGTGTGTGTTATTCATTAATTTGTGGGCGTGCTTTGTAAGTCCTTAGTTGTTTATTTGTGTTTCGTCTATTTACTTGCAATAATGTCGTGGTGTTTTTTATTGTTTATCATAATTGTCGTGTGTGTGTGTGTGTTATACTTATTAATTTTTTTTTTATTCGTGTACTTACAATAATGGCACCTTGAGTTACTATTGCCATATCATTATTTCCAAATTTAGTTAGGCGTATGTTCGTATGTTATATGTATTACTTAGTTATATATGTGTCATTCGTGTGCTTGTAATGGTGTCATGACGGTAGTTTATTATGTGCATATCATGGTGTCATTCTAATTACGCGTACGTGTATGTGTGTTGTAACTTGAAATTTGTAATTAATTTGTTTATTCATGAGCTTGCAATTATTTGCCTCACGTCAGTATAGTGCGTGTATTCCATAGTTTGTTATTTGGAGTGTGTGTGTGTGTGTGTGAGTGATACGGTGTTAAGTGGGTGCAGATAACACTGAGCTATTGTTATGTTATCACTGTCAACGTGTTTGGTCGGAGTGCTTTGTGTGTTATGTGTGTTAACATTTGGGTACAGTCATCCGTATAACATTTAGTGAACTTTATATATATATACAGTATATATACAGTATATATATATATATATTTTTTTTTTTTATTGTGGGTGAAAAACAAACAGAAGGCAGAATTGCCTGTGGCGAGTGCCTCCCCCAGAGTTGAAAGAGAGGCAGAGCCAAAATCAAGGGACGTTCGAGCAATAATATCCATTCTAATTTAGTTATGAGTGTACTTGTGTGTGCATGAATTAATGATAAGCAGGTTATATATACCAATGCTTATAAAATGTAATTATTAAATCAACTTCATTACCTAAAAATTACGAGAAAAATAGCGGTTCTCGATTTTTTGAATGACTTTAGTATTCTGTATTAGCTTATGTTTGTCAAAGTGTTCATGGATTTAGCTTAATAGTCTGTTTGATAGTGTGAAGGATGCATGTAGTTAATGTGGGCATGTTAATATTCTAATACACTTTGTTTCTGGTTCTATGTCTAGGCCTTTGTTTTGAAGATGGTGCAGTGTGTGTGTGTGTGTGTGTGTGTGTGTGTGTGTGTGTGTGTGTGTGTGTGTGTGTGTGTGTGTGTGTGTGTGTGTGTGTGTGTGTGTGTGATGCCTTTCCTTGTGATTCAATGAATAGTTAAATATGTGTTGATTGTGTGCAAGCAAAAGTAAGTTATATACAGCCCTGTGGTTAATTTGGGTGTGATAGTTTTGTTCATGTATACGCAGTGCATACATACACCCATCCAAGGCATGGATACATACAGTATATACATACAGTACATAATGTAGATACATATTCATAACATACATATGTAGGCTACCGTACTGTATACTACATGCAAATACATTCATATAAGAATATATCCGTAACTTTTCTACACATTTTTGTTGAGAAAATCATCCTTGCTTAACGGTATGCAACATAAGCGAATACCTAGCAAAATATAGGTAGGCCTAGATAATTTGGTAGATAATATTATTAGATAGGCTATATCGTTAAGTTATAGACTCTTGTATACATATACTGCAGAAAGGAAGCATGCACATAACTACTGGACATACAGAGAGAGAGAATGCATGTGTTTACGTACACAGACGACAACAAACACATGGAAAGTTTCAGAACATCATGTTCACAGACCATTAATAATACGTTAATGGAACACACACACACACACACATAAATCAATCCCAATGTTGCGTTATATGTACAGTATATATATATATATACTGTATATGCGTGTTAGTTGAGAGACTCAGAGCGAGAGATAGCAGGTAGGGTGTGGTAGAGGATGTGGTGGTGGTTGTGGGGGGGGGGGGAGTGCGGGCGGTGGAGGAGGAGGGGGGGGGGGGATACATGAGGGTGGGTGGCGTGGGTTAGGTGTGTGTGTGTGTGTGTGTACGTACGTGTGTGAGGCACCTGCGGGTGGATAGGTAGGTGGATGTATGTATATACAGTATGTCAGGTGTACAGTACGTTATTGCTTATCTAGTGTTATGTTACACAGGTGTGTGCATATATGTGCATAATTTTATATATATATATATATATATATATATATAATTGGTTCTATCTCGAGTTGGCCACCCTCAGCTATGGGGTATGTGCCTGAGTATATACTGTACATAGGCCAACATACATATAAATATGTGAGATGGATGATAAGTGAGAGTGGATGAGTATATACAGTGACGGGTGTGTGGATGGTTGAGTGGATGTGAAAGTGGGTGTCGGCTACAGAGATGATGTATTGAGTGTGATAATATGTGTGTGTGTGTGTGTGTGTGTGAGAGAGAGAGAGATGAATGAGAGACTTGTAGGTAGTATAGGTTGACTAGATACATTGATGCTAAAGTATTATTTTGTGTTAGATAAGTTGAAAGTAGAGATGTGTGTGCCTGAAAGATCAAGATATATTGTAAGTTGTAGTATTGATTAAGTGTGTGTGTTGATTTGTTTGTTGATAGATCATTGTTTACGTGGATTGAAAGTCGGTGTGTGTGTGTGTATGTGTGTACATATGTTTGTAGTTTGTACATTAATGAACCAATCGACTCGACACGTACGCCAGTATAAAATTAAATATACATTTGCGAGCTTAGCACTGCATGAATACCTCTTTCTCTCTCGCTCTCGCTCTCTCTCTGTCTTAACAAATGTACCTTCCCCCCTCGTCTCGTTTTCTATTGAAGTATAAAACAACAAATATATGACCCCCTGTGCCTTCGGTTTATGATCTTTTATTTGCCTTGTCCTTTTTCTTCATTTTTGTTTTCTGTTTTAATTAGTAGGGTCGTTACAATATAATTATATTCTTCTTTTCTATAATATTTCTCTGTGCATTTAGTATTCATTTATTGTTGCACTTTCGTTTGTTTACCTGTTTCACCTTCCTTTCTTTCTTTTTTTCTGGTCCTTTTTGTCCTCCTCTTCTTCCCTCCCTTCCCCTTACCTTCTCTTCCTTTAATTTATTTCCTCTCCTCTCTTCCTCTCCTCATTTATCCCTTCCTGTTCTTTTTTTTTCATTCGTACTTTTTCCTTTCTCCTCTTTGTTTCCCTTCTTCCTCCTTTTCTTTTCTATTCTTCCTGTCCTGCCCCTGTTTGTCATCTCTTATTCCTCTCCGCTCATTCGCTTGTTCCTCTTCTCTTCTCTTCTCTCCCTATGCTCTCCTAACCTATCCTTCCCTTTTTCCTCTTCTCTTTCCCCTCACCTCCCCTTCCCATCCTCTCCTTCCCTTTTTCCTCTTCTCTTCTTCCTCCCCTTCCCCTCCTCTCCTCCCCTTCCTATCCTCGACTTCCCTTCTTCTCATCTCTTCTCTTCCTATCCTCTCCTTCCCTTCTTCCTCTTATATTCTCTTCCATCCTTTCCTTCCCTTCTTATCCTCGACTTCCATCCATATCCTCTCCTCCCCTCCCCCTCCCCCTCTCCTCTCCTCTCCTCTCCTCTCCTCTCCTCTCCTCTCCTCTCCTCTCCTCTCCTCTCCTCTCCTCTCCTCTCCTCTCCTCTCCTCTCCTCTCCTCTCCTCTCCTCTCCTCTCCTCTCCTCTCCTCCCTTCTTTCCCTTCTTCTCCTCCCTTCTTTCCCTTCCTCTCCTCCCTTCTTTCTCTTCCTCTCCTCCCTTCTTTCCCTTCCACTCCTCCCTTCTTTCCCTTCCTCTCCTCCCTTCTTTCCCTTCCTCTCCTCCCTTCTTTCCCTTCCTCTCCTCCCTTCTTTCCCTTCCTCTCCTCCCTTCTTTCCCTTCCTCTCCTTCCCACCCGACCCCAATTTCTTCTTTTTCCAGGCTGTGGTCGAAACCCACCCAGTATTGTTTTCCCCTACAAGTTGGTGGTTAGGTGTTAGGATTTTTTTTTTTTGGGGGGGGGGGTTGAAAAGAACACCATATTCCCAACACCTAATTTTGTAAACTTTGCAAACTACTTTATTAGATGCCATTGGACATTATTATTATTTTTTTTTTTTCTATGTGAGTGAGGGAGGCAAAAGGCAGAACTGCCTATAGCGAGTGCCTCCCCCTAAGTTGAAAGAGTGACAGGGCCAAAATCAAGGGACGTTCGAGCCAAAATGCCTGGACACACGGAGTTTGAAGCAATTTAAGTCATAGGAAGTGGGAAAGACTGATTCTGGGAAAGAGTTCCAGAGCTCAGCTGTTGAATAGAAGAAAGACTGAGAGTAATGTTTCACTCTTGGGTTGGAGAGTTGTACAGAGTAGGGGTGGGATTGTGTTGCAAGACGTGTACTACGTGCCCTATGTAAAGGAGGTGGTATACACTGGGAAAGCTCTGAGGAACACTGATTATTATAGTAGCGATAGAATAGCGAGAGAGATGCAACATTGCGGCGAAGAGAGAGAGATTGCAGAGAGTTGGTGAGTGGACGGGAGTCAATGATACGAAAGGCCTTCCTTTCAATTTTGTCTAGGAGAGCGGTGTGAGAGGAACCTCTCCACACATGTGAACAATATTCAATACAAGGACGCACTATGCCCCTGTACAGAGCAAGAAGCTGTGCAGGGGTAAAGAACCCCCTAAGGCGGTTGAGCACACCCAGCTTCTGGGAGGCTGCCTTAGCAAGACTGGTAATATGGTCCTTCCAACTGAAAGCAGAAGAAAATGAGACACCAAGAATATTGAGAGAAGACGAAGGATTGACTTTTGTATTGTTGAAGAATAAGGGATAGTCCGCAGGGAGTTCCTCACGGATAGATAGATGGAGAAATTGGGTTTTGGAAGCATTAAAGGTAACAAGGTTTTCTCTGCCCCAATTGGAGATAGTACAGTAGTTAGATCAGAATTTAAGTGTTCTATGGCTTCATTCCGTTTGTCGTTGAGGAATTGCTGGCTTGGGCGTTCTGAAAAACTAATGGAGTAGTGCAAGGTTGAGTCGTCTGCGTATGAATGGATGGGAGTTGAGGTACAGTTGAGGTCATTTATAAAAATTAGAAAGAGAATAGGAGATAGGACAGCCCATTGGTACATTCTCTGTGATATTATGTTAGGCAGTAAAAAATAGTGTGATTGATTTACATGAATCATTTGCTATATAACTGTTAATTGATCATATGAATTAATTACTGCACTCCTAATTCAATCCTACTATTTTTCTTCCATACATAAAGCCAGGGAGTGTATACAGCTTCATGTGGGCATCTGTAGGCTACATTAGCTGAATCAACCATTGTCTTTTATATTAGCTTAATAGTCCTCCCACTGTATTCCAATTAGATTGTACAGTATTTACTTTTCTATCAGCCAAGTGTTTTCAGCATTATGCTCTATATTATAATTTAGTGAAACTCATATTTCTTGTTCTATACCGGTTTCTGCTAAAAATCATCCATTACTATTTTGTAATTTAATTGATATAATTAACCCCTTCTGTACCGGCGACGTCTTTTTAATTTTATTTTAGCTATACTGTATTTAGAAGGTTATATGCAGTTTAAGAAGGATCTTTGGTAGTAAAAAAGGGGTAAGTGAGATAGTTCGAAGCCTGTTGATTGTTGGGGGCCCTTTCTAAACTGAATAAAATCGTCTAATAGTAGTCAGAATAAAGTAAAAAAGACGTCGCGGTAAAGAAGGGGTTAATGAGAGGAGGAAGGAACTGTATTTATAAGGAGTGGTTCTGGGATGAGAGGTGAGAAGACCTAGAGAGGGAGAGAAGAGGAGGAAGGAAAGATGTAGAGGTGGTTGTATAGATCAGCTAGGGACAGTTTTAGTAGGGGTGAGAGAACTATAGAATTGGAGTGTGTTAGAGTGTGTGTGTGTGTGTGTGTGTTTTTGTGTAGGCCTATGTGTGTGTTTTAAGGTTTGGGAATCAGTTGATGCAATACAGTATTATGAAGTTTAGTATGGATGTATATTAATGGTTGGGATAATGGGATAAAGGACAAATTAGCAGAGATCCATAATTTTGAAAATGTCACCACTCCACTTTTCACCTAAATTATCAATACAGGCGTTCAATGCCTTACCTGCCGCATCTTGTGTAGCCTACTAGTCTAGTTGCTATGTAGAGTATGTTATGTGATGGTAGTTGTTGTTGTTGTTGTTTCCTAAGCTGCCTGGCCGAACAGCCCCGAGTCCCTGAGAAAGGCCATGGCCACGATCGGGCTTTCCCACAGAGCTCTCATTGAGTGTAGATTGTGTTGTTGGCATAAGTGGTTGTGTGAAATGCAGTCTTCTATGATGTGTTTAATGTATGGGGTGCTGTGTTACATCCCGGGCAGGCGTCAACAACGGAGTCATCCAGTCTCTTCTGATAGCTCAGGAGAGCTGGATGGTGTCCGCATCTCAGCCTGGCCAGGTGGACTCTGTCCTCGCGAGGAAGGGAGGATTCGGAAGGATGGATTTCGGGAGGTCGTGCATGCAGCTGCGTGTTGTCTGTGAGTGAGTGGATGGATCGGTGAGAGATATGAGTATGGATGTGCTTCTGGAAGTTGGTTCGGTGTGGGCAGGGAGGGAGAGAGGACAATAATTGTGTGTGATACCGTGTGCTGGGTGTTGTTTTGATATTTCTTGGTGTCTGTGGGTGTGTTGCCATGTAGTTTAGTGGGTGGTCTTGGTTCGTGGAGGCTGCTGCCAGGAATTGAGTGCCTCTCATGTCCAGATGGTCTTTGACTTTGAGGATTTGGGTTTCTTGATGTAGTTGATCTGTGGGTGCAGTAGCTGTGCAGCCTGTAATGATCTTCAGGGCTTTGTTTTGAATAGTCTGTAAGGTCTTATGATGTGTTTCAGCTAGGTTAGAAGCCCAGGCTGGGCTTGCGTATTCCATCACTGATCTTATGTATGTTTATATACTGTGGTGGTAGTTTCTTTGTTGTGTCCAAATTTTGTGTGAGCAAGTGACCTGAGGGCGTTAAGTCTGGGTGTCAGTTTCTTTTTAATGTTTGTGGTGTGCTGTTTGAATGTCATATGAGTATCATATGTTACTCCTAGGATTTTGGGTGTGTGTGTATGTGTTAGGGGTGTGTTGTTTATGGTGAGTTGAGGGATGTATTCGTGTTCTCCTGTCCAACTTGTGAGCAGGGTTGCGGTGGATTTGGCTGGGGCTAGATTAAGTCTGTTTGTAGTGCACCAGCCATGTAGTGTGTTGAGATAGGGTTGAAGGAGATCTGTTGCTCTTTTTGGGTCATGGTGTGTGCATGTGAGTGTTATGTCATCTGCATAGGAGGCTAAGTTTATTTGGGGCGTATTGGGTGTAGTTATATCGTGCATGTACAGATTGAAGAGTGCGGGCGATAGGACGGATCCTTGTGGGACTCCGTTTGGAAAGTTTCTGATTTTAGATGACTGACCGGCAAAAGATACGTGTGATGGTAGTAAACAATGTTTGTTCTTGTTGTGTTTCAGGAAGTGCGTGATGAGCGAGGAGGAGTTCCTGCTGAAGTGGAACAACCACCAAACCAACTTTGTCGATGTGTTCAGTGAGCTTCTGGAGGATGAGTCGTTCGTTGACGTGACGTTGGTGTGCGGGGGCGAGGCGGTACCAGGCCACAAGATGGTGCTGGCCGCCTGCTCCCCCCTGCTACACCGCATCTTGCGCGACAATCCCTGCAAACACCCCCTGCTTATCCTGGGAGACGTGCCGGCGAGGGATATGAGGGCGCTTATTAGATTCATATACCAGGGGGAGGTGAGCGTATCCCAGAGCGAACTGGCATCTTTTCTCAGAACCGCCGATAATCTACAGATCAAGGGCTTAGCTGAGGATAGAGGGAATGAGGACCGCAAGAGGAAGGACAAAGACGGGGACGGTCGGCCAGGGGGCAAAAGACAGCGGCTTTCAGACACAACCAGACCCCCCGAGCGTCCCCCCTCGGCCAGCTCCCCCTCCCCGTTAACTCCTCGCCTCCATAAGTCCCTCCCGGATTCTCAATCATCTAGTCATAAGGGCCGGGGCGCCACCACCAGGGTATCTCCCGAACACATGCCCTTCAGGGGCAACCGGACGGGGTTCAGCAACAACAATAACACCAATAACAATAATAACACCACCACCACCACCACATCCACCACCACTAGTAACCCTAATCATCATCATCACCATTACCATTCCAAACATCATCATCCCAGTAAACACAGTAAGGGCACCCACACCACCGAATCGCCTTCTAAACTGTCGGTGTCGAGTGGGGGCCGAGGGGGCGGGGGAGAGGAGGAGGGGGGCAGCGGGTCAGAGAATAATAATGGGGTCAGTGAGGATGAGGCACCAGTCAAAGCAGAGAACCTCAGTAAACTTGTGAGTACCGTATACCATGAGATAATATCTTTAATAATGATAACATATGAAATTTTGGGTCAATGAGAAAAAAGTGGGATTACTATCGTAGTGCAATTAATATTATAGACTTTATCTAGACTCTTTGCTATATACTGTACAGTACTTGTAGAGTATGATAGTTAATAGTAAACCATATTATTCAGAGTCTTTGTGTATGAGTCCATGTTTGAAAGTTTGCATGTGTGAATGCTATGTTTTAAAGTTTGCAGTGCTTGTGTTTGAATGTTTACACAGAAGTTTCTACATTAGCACCTTAGTACTGACCGAATCCCCACCCCACTCTTCCGTAGATGGTAAAAAGCGAGCCTCTAGACTATCCCGGGGAGATGTTGTGGACGGAGGGTCACGCGGCACTTACGTCGGACGTCATGGATGACTCTCAGGGTCTCCTACCCCTGGCGGCAGCGGCGGCGGCCATCGCCGCGTCGCCGGCCATCCCAATCATGGAGTTTGGTGAGATGGAGTTGATAATATATGGCTACTTTACCAGTAGTTTGATTTGGAATTGCATGTTAATACCTATCAAGGATGAGTAATTTATTTACATCATAACACTTATAGTGGGCACCCCATTGTGGAGTTTGGTGGGATGGGGTTGACCATTCAGACAAAATATTCTCAGTTGCTTGTTTGTGCATTGGTTCTAACAAAGCACATTTGCATTTTCCTGAATTATTTTTTAATTATGAGAGAGATGTCAATTTTGTTTACATCATGAAAGATCATATTCCCATAAAACAAAAAATGTATCACAATTGGATGTAAACACATTTTGAGAAGGAACAGTTTATTGTCAATGTCAGGTGAAGGTATTGAGGGATAAGCCTTTACAACGGCACCTCGCAGCTACTTTCTACTTTTCCTATTTGTTTAATTTGTGACCTAAAGAAGCTATAATCAAAATGTCAATAATATACTCCTCCTCACATGATTCATTCTGTCATCATCTTGGAATTTCTACATAATATAACAACTACCGGCTGTGACCGTACAACAAAAGATAATTTTGCAGGTGAGGATGGTCGAGGGGACGAGGCAAGTCGGGGCGACGCGTCCACCGCTACCTCGGACGACTTCAATGCCAACACCGCACAAGTGAGTACCCACATTACTACCTTAAATCAGATTCACACAAGTACTTTCTCCTCATCTTTATTAAGCAATTTTAGTCTGGCAGCTTCTGATTTGGAGCGTATTGAATTGTTGAATTCTAAATGATTAAATTGTTAAATTATATACAGTACAATCAAGAGCCAAACTTTCTTCCCACCTTTTCTCAGAGTGAAGTAAAAACTTTATAAACCAAGGCTGTTGAAATCTTGCATTGCCTGCACAGCTGCATCAAAATAGTGTGGGAGAGGGGGTGGAGGGGGGAAGATGGTTGTGGTTGTTCAGGAATTATAGTTTATATATAGTTTTGCTTTCACTGTACTCATACGAAAGGAGGAAAGGGTTTTTTATTTATTTTGTATTTGTTTTTATTATTATTACTGTATTACTATTATTTTTTGTTTTTGAGGGTACATAGTTTGGATGTTGCTAGTGGTGTATAATAGTCCCAAAATTTTGCTAGAAATATATTGCCGCTCAGAAGTTGTTGGAAAAAGCGCTTGTGTAAATTCTCATTTATGCTGTCAGAGATTTTGTAGATGCTAAATTAATAATACTATGGTACAGTAGCCCCCAAAACTGAATTATCAACATTATTTTTATTTTGTATTGAATCTGCAGGTAAGTAAGATGATACATTGCTTTATCATTTATAAAAACAATGCTTTGAAGATTTATTATAGTGGTTGAAGCATATAGAAGCAGCTAAAGGTAAGTGGATCTATTTCTTTGTTGACTAGATAATTAATTTATCTTATTGGATAAACTTATTTTATTTACTGAATGTAGATGTCTAGAATGCAAGCTTAGGAGAGGCCAAAGAGGAATGGAGAGGATAATGTGAGGAGGCATAACTTGGAGAGATAAGAAGAGGGCCTCTTGGATAAGAGAACAAACAAAGTAGAAGATATTCTCAGTACAGTACAGTACTGTACTATAAAAAAGAGGACCTGGGCAGGTTATATATTTAGAAGAGATGATAACAGATGGACAACTAGAGCAACAGAATAGGGACCTATAGATGGAGCTAGAGGAATGGTTTGACAGAGAACCAGATGGAGGGATGAGATGCACAAGTTTGCTAGGGTGGGATGGAACAGACTAACATCTGACCGGTTGGAGTGGAAACGTTTGACAGAGGCCTTTGTTCTGCAGCGGACCAACTCAGGCTGATGATGATGATTGATGTAGGTAGATTCAACTGTGCTGTTTAGTTTCACATTTTACATTGCAGTACTGTACAATATTTCAACACAAAAATTATACTACTGAATGATAAAAAGCTTCTTTATTGTCATTATTTCAAAAGAAACCCATGATTATATACTTAGGTTCATTCAGTACAGTACAGTACAAATATTGGGGAGTGTATAGTAATCCTCTTAAATTAATCTTAAATTTGACATACCAGTACCCTAAATTATTTCTGTGCATTGAACTGTTCATATCTTAATAGAAACAGGGCTCTATGCTGGAATTCTTTCTTGTATCCTTTAACCCTTTCAGACTCATATGACGCAGAGGTTGCCAGATTAGCAATAAGAAATAGAGTTCTCTCACTCTTATAATTACCTCTCCAAAATTAGTTTTCTGCCCACAGCTAACTCAAAGACAACTGCAGAGGTTGAAGTAACTAAACTAAAGGTTTCTAAATACCCCTGATGGTAACAAAGGTTTTAAAGTATCCCTAATAGGCTCAAAATTGCGTCATATGTCGGAGAGGGTTAAGGTGTCTAGCATATCATAGTTTCTAGTACTTCTATTTTAATTCACCTTATCGGAAGTTGCACGTTTCTCTGCTTGATAGTGTGTTTCTGTATTTCAATATCTCTTCTTGACACTAGACTAACTTCAGTAACTTGAATGTGGTAGCGCAAATACATCAGTCACTTAAAATTCTGTCTGTTGTATTCCACTTAGTCCTTGTGAGGTTTATTTGTGCTTCATTCAATCATGCTGTGTTGTATTCATTGTGCTTATTTGTATTTTTATTTCACTTTTTTAGATTATGCATTTTATTTTTAATACATTTAATTCTAATGGCTATTCCTACTTGATTGTTGTTTGCTTTAAATGTTTGGTTTTATTTGTATGCTGTTATGGCAGAGGGTTTAGTAGGAAGCTACCACAACTAATGTTCACTAAAAGATAAATATAGATATTAGTTTCTAATTCTGCATCATCTTCATGTGCTGTCATCGTCAAAGGATGTGTCCCCCCTTCATAACTTCAACTGCTCTGAAAATTCTCATGATGAAGGTTAAGAATACCAATCAGTGAAGTTGAATCAGGCTTGTCCATGCACAGTTGGCCACATAAGTTCTGTTCCACTCTGTGAGCTTATACATGGAATTATTTGCGCATGATTGAATTACAAGTGTAGTTTCTTGTGCAGTGGTTGACTCATGGGATTAGTCAACTGATAGTTAAAAGAAACCGCATTATTGTTGTAGTTGCCCCAAGATACACTTCATTGGAAGCCCGTGGCATACAGGTAGTCCCCGGGGCCGCATCTCCCCAGGGGGAGAGAGGGTATAATGAAATCACAAAAAGGAACAGAACTTATGTGGGCAACTATACATGAAGACTTTCTCTATTTATAATAGAGAGGTACACAAATGTACGGGATGAAGGTAGGACACAACTTTTTTTATATAAGCCTGACTATTCAAACCTTCTTGAAGTTGCGATTTCCCGAAGTTGTGGTATCACCTGCTGTTCTCTCTGCCAGGGTGCCAAGGTGCGCTGTAAGAAACCACCCCAGGCTAGTGCGGATGACATAGTAGCCGTGGCTCTGTCATCCTTGGGTCATCCACCTCAACCGTCCCTGCTACATCAGTCTCCGTCAGTTGCTCCACCACTACCACCGCCCCCCCCTCCACCACCACCACCGCCCCCACTACTACATCTGCATCATCATCCTCTCCACCAGACGCCACCAAAGCAACTCCATCCACATCATTCTAATCCCCACCCGAAGATGTTCCCGCCGGGCAGCATCCAGGTTTTCCCACCGCTGCCCCTAACTCCATCATCCATGACACCGCCAGTGCCAACCAGCTTAGGCCCTCTGGCATCCGTCTCAGGGCAACTGTCTCATTGCCCGGTGGTGCCCCCTTCCACCACTATCACCGGCTCCTTCAACAACAATAACAACAATGTCCATAAATGCCAGCAGTGTCCCTTTACTACCTCTAACCCTTACACCTTCACAAGACACTTGAGGATCCACCTGGGGACCAAGGAGTTCCGTTGTCGACTGTGCGGATTTGCCACCTCCCGCAAAGACTCACTGATCCGTCACTTCCGCATGAAACACCTAACGGGGGAGATGGCGGTGTACCACGACCTTGATTCCCGGGACATCGAGGACCTGGCGCTGGCGAGGGAGGGGGGACCTCCGCTACCAGAAGGACTCCAGCTCTTCCCTGCGGCAAAGTTCTAAGCATGAAGATGTTGGAAATTTTGCATCCACGTCCATTAAGCGTTTTGAATTTTGCATCCACGTGCTTCACCCTCAATTCCTTCTCTATTACTGTATCATCGTTATTGTTCCTTGATGGACTCGGCTCTTCCTTGCAAAGAAAACAGTTTGCAGCCAAATACATGTAGTGTTATGCGATTGTTTTTATTACATTCACATGCTTCGTTAACTTGATTCTCAATCCGTTTGGGAATTTTACTGACAGAAGCTTCTCAAGCATCATCTTAATTTCTGCTTGAGAGACTTCAGCTCTTCCCCGTTAAGTTCTCATTCTGAAGAGTATTGAAATTATACACACATATTTTGTCTTTAATATCATCCTCATTATTGGTACATATTCAAACCATCCCCTGCCATTCTAGCTCCCCTCTGCTTATCTCTTGTATATTATGGTTACTTTGTACACATTTTTATAAAGTTCTTGTAATACATTAAATTGTACATATGATTTTCTTTAGGATCTGCATTGTAAAGTATTTCTAGTTTTTAAGGTTTGTATGAAATTGAAGCTACAAAGCCTGTCCACACGACCAGTTTCTGAGTGTTGGGTTCATGCATGGTTACAGTGAATGCCTGTAAACTGACATGTGTACTGTAGATGCATTTGAAGGGCTAGTGGCTGTTTTTTTGGTCAATTCATTTATTTCTAGTTCCTCGCTAGATCTCCACCAAGCTTAGAAAAACACCCACTGGATCCCACTTCAAGATAAATTTGTACATTTTACGGTAGAAAACTGTGCCGGCCGAAGGCCGGTTCCTCTTAAAATTACAGGCTCGCTATTGCTCACCACGGGAAAATCAACACCTAAATTTCACGAAAGGTCTTAAAATTGACAACGAAATGGGGCGAAAGGTGTTAAAATTGCCAAATTAATGGGCTGAATGTCTTAAAATCTCAAAACTAATATGCTAAACATGAGGGAGAAGGGGGTCCAAAAAAATAACTATATGGCCCTTAACTGAAGTACCATACCTGCTCTAAGTGGTTGCTTCTTCACCAAGCTGAAAAATTTATGAAAAACGTACTCGTACACCACTCTTGAAAACTGATATTGTAAACAAGTCTTTGTATCCGTTGATGTTACCGTACAGTTACAACCTGGAGTTTTACAAGATGCAAAATAATTGCTATATCGAGGAAGCTCGAAGAATCTTACCCAAGCCAAATACATTAGTACATAGCTCTTTTTACAAGGATATCTCTTCTTACAGTATTTTAGTACAGGTACCTGCATTTGGAGTTTTGATATTAAGGTTGGTTTTCTAATTGTTTAACCTATCTTAAATGCCTTTCTCTTATTTATTTTAGGAGTTCTTTGTATCTGTAAGTTTGTGTAAGGTGTGGCATTTCAAAATATATATTGTTCTTTATTGGAAATTTTAATCATTAACATTTGACAGTCTTGCTTTTTATGTGTTTGTTTTTGTGTACTGTAATTGATTATTTATTGTTTACTTTATGGAATCTTTTGGATGCCAACATTATACAGTAATGTATTATTTGGTTTTGTTTGCTCTGTTACTCCTTTGCCCCCCATCTACTACCAGTAGTTTGCAGGTTGATGTATGCCTTAAATCCATGTAGCATTTCTACATATGTAACTTCAGTTGCTTGAAAGTCCAATTATTCTTGTTCTGATCTTCTAACTTTCCTTCTTAATTAATGATGTAACCTAAGAAGTTTTTATTATAATTAAGACCTCTCTTCTCCACATTCCAGGATGATATTATTATTTATATTACAGGACTGAGCATTATGCTTCCAGAATAATATATTGCTTAATTCCCTCAGCAAATGTTATTAGACTGATTCTCTACAACATCTCCAAAATGCATGTACACTCGACCAAAACACAATCTTTACACTAACGCTCTAAACATTCTGGAAGTGGGTCGAAATCTTATGCTAATACCTCACAGACATATGTTTCACGCGATTCATTCCGTTCACACTAGATTATTTACAGCTCACCAGTGTAAAGATTGTTTCTTGGTCGAGTGTACATTAATAGGTAATATGGTGGTATAATGTGATCTTTCGCTATGTCAAGATGTCAATGTGTTAATCCACCCTAAATCATTTGTGTTTGCACCTACTGTACTTTGCTACAACTTTTGCCTCGCTTCCCTAGTAAACAAAGTCTTCCAAGATAATGCAACATACAGTACATAGAATTTGTAAATGCAAAGATGATTGATTTGGAGAAGATATGTTAGTTATATACTCTTGCAAAAGGTGTCTCTTATTTTTTTTCTATCGAAGGTAGTGCATCTTTACACAAAATGTTGCTACTTTAAAAAACTTTATGATTTTGTTTCCATAGCTTTATTTTTATCACTATTGATTATAATGTAAAACTTGCAAAATAAACAAACCAAAACTTGGACGACACAAGATAGATGCAATTTTAAGGCCTTTCGTGCCATTTAGGTGTCGATTATTTCCTGGCGAGCGATAGGGAGCCTGCAAGTTTAAGAGGAAACGGTCTTCGGCCGGGACATTTTTCTACCGAAAAATGTACAAATTTATCTTGAATCAAGTCTAGGTTTTTTTTTTCTAAGCTTGATGGAGGTCTAGGGAGGAAACTAAAAAAATATATGAATAAATTAATTAATAGACGAAACAAACGGTCAGTCTTACTTTATAAATACTATATGCCTATAGTCTATCTATTATAAGTAGGCCAACAATCTTGACCACTATTATCTGTGACTCAAAAATGACTCGAGTAATGAAGCAAATTTGTCTACCATTTGGGAAGAGGCAACCGGGGAATAGGTATGCAAATTTACAGCCCATTTGCTCTAGCCCTTTTCGAGTTACAAAGAATAGGGGTCACGATATTTGGCCTACTTATTCTGAATGGACTATAGTAGCATTTAAATTTTAGTATAGTTCTGTTCTTTCGCTGCATTATTCATTTTTATTGACCATAAATTTATACTTATCATTTTATCTTAGATGAGCTGATATATTTGATAGGTATTGTATTGGCCATGTTTCTTGTTATAATCTATTTTATTTTAATATATATTTTGGCAAATTTGCACTAGTTTGCTTTAAGCACGAGAACTCTATGTTGTTGTTGTTGTTGTTGTTGTTGTTGTTCCCCAAGCTGCCTGGCCGAACAGCCCCGAGTCCCTGAGAAAGGCCATGGCCACGATCGGGCTTTCCCACAGAGCTCTCATTGAGTGTAGAACTCTATGTTGAGCAAATTAGCTGATGATACCGTGTCCGAAGAGTTGCAAAAACAAGCACAAGGAATATATAACACAGTACCATCAGCCAATTAATTCAAAATACTGTAGAGTTCTTAAGTGCAAATTTGACAGGTTAAAGAAAATAGATTATACTGTAGTTTGTTTGTGTTACTGGATCTCCATACAACACTGTAATAGCACATACACATTTCAGTCTAAAGTCTGGATTTTCAGTAATGTAACTACGGCTTTAAGTGAAGAGTTACTGCACAGTGTAGTATGAAGGTTCATTAATACAAAGGAAGTGACTTTGGATGTGGCTGCCAGTTAGAGCGTATAAGATTTTGTACAAATATTAAGGTAAGATTATTTGTGCAGCTAAGTGATATAGTGTATGGGTGTGTATGTGTCTGCTGCGGAATGTTCTTGTTGATAGTCTTTGAATACATGTGTTGACAGTTTTATTGTGAATAGGAAGTGTAAATATCTGGCTCTAGCATTAACCCTCCAGCCTCGGCTATGTATTATATATATATTCCCCAAAACCCGGGGGTTTTGGCCGAAAAACGTCTACGCCTAGGCTACCGCATCTTTGTTATTTGGCTTGCTTCCGCATTCCCGCGCATCCCCAAGCGTAGATGTGTTTCGTACCTGTAGAATGGCGTTAAGTAGAGCTCTCTAGACTTTACACTACTTTACGATACTTAACAATAACATACAGGCACACACGAACAAGCGACGCACTCCTTGTGGCCGGAGATGCGGGGCGTCGGTCCAGCCGGCTGTTGTTTACATGCGTCGGACGTACGCCTCGCACACCAAGCTTACAGGCTTTGAGCTCATGGGTGTTTAAAAGCCCTTCCGGGTAGCTCGGGTGTGTTTTTTATGGGTGTTTAAGAGCCCTTCCGGGTCTGAAGGGTTAATGATAAATCTGGTGATACTAAAAGTAGTAGAGAGTGTGTGTGTGTGTGTGTTTGTGTGGACAGTACAGGTATATATAAATTCTAGTTTGATAGTGTTTCTTTTGCATTTATGCTAAATATATATATTGTATGTTGATTAACTTATATGATTTGCAGTTTGTTTTTGTGTGATAGCAAATATGTTTATCCAACGGTATAGAATTGTTCTATATGTGAGCATGTGTGTGTGTATGGTGTTAAGAAATATTTTTATGACTGAGATAATCAAATAATATTTTTGTACCGGTGACTGCTACCTGATGGCATAATATAGACTACAATAATAAAACTGCCGAGTCCACTCCAGTGTAACTTGGAACCTCATCCGACTTTCATTATATATCCCCTTTTAATTTTTGGTTTACGTTTTTATCTTTTATCTGTTCAAGGTGAAGTTAGGCAATGAATTTGGGTGGTAGTTATGGGACTGCATACAAGTTTCATCACTACCTTTCACTTTTCATTAGTTTGTGTCTTAACCCTCTCGCTATCCTGTGGACTCGGAGGTTGCCATTTAGCATTCAGAAATAGAGTTCTCTCAATCTCTTAATTACCTCTTCCAAAAGTAGTTTTCTGCCCACAGCTCACTCAAAGACAACTGTAGAGGTTGAAGTAACTAAACTAAAGGTTTCTAGACACCCCTGATGGTCACAAAGGCTTTTAAGTATCCCAGAAAGGGCACAAATCGTGTCCTGTGCGTGAAAGGGTTAAAACTAGAAAGGCCACTTCTTCATTGATATGCAAATCATCAATATAGGTTTTCCATTTACTGTTTTTGAGCAAAGTATCTCTTGAATCTGTATAATGCAATCTTTGATGTATAAGATAGTTCATCCAGAGAATAGCCAACCTTTAAGCCCATATTAAGGAGGGAGGAAACATAAGAACAGATAAAGAAACAAATTACAGTTGGCGGCCCATTCTTCATATCCCTTCATTAAGCCTTCTAATAATGTATCACTGTCTTCATCTTACAAGAACATATACTAAGATAAACAAATATATTATCTTCCTGTAACAAAAACAGTGCCCAACAATTCTTAAGAGTAAACAGTGTCACAATTCAAAATGAATAATGGAAAATACATACAGTACACTTAAAAGACTGAGTGGTTCATAATAAGTAAGAAGTACAGTTTCAGTCTCATGAGAGTTCTTGTATGCTTGTACATACATAAACACAAGTTTTAAGACCGCTTCATCTACAGAGAGAGTGGTTACAGTCGTACATCCTAAATGGCGGCATTACAGGCGGCCCTGTTCTGAGCCGCCTCTATCATCAGGTTCCTTATGTTGAGATCGGACCGAAGTACTTGATGCCATGTTTTTCTAGGTCTTCCCCTATGCGCAGCTCCCCCCCACATTCATAGTTCGGCATTTATTCACCCAGATTTTATCATCCATTCTCTCTACATGTGATGAAAATACTTATGATACGGATATATTTAAGAAATGGAACCAACAAACTGAAGGTTCTCAATGTTGTCAGTTCTGAATGGGAGAAGATTCTATTGGTGACCAGAGACTGGATAACATGAAAGTTCTTATAACAGTGGCCAACTGGGGTATTTTTAAATATATATGAGATAAAATATAGATATATAAGTACTTTAGCTAGTTAATACACAGTTAATAGAAAGGTGTGGAATTCATTATTAATGTAGCCTTAAAAAATAAATTAAAGTATAAAAGGAAACTTTAGGTATTTCTGAAGTACATAATGTATGTACTGTATTGCAACTTGAAAATGGAGTAACCAGGATATGGAGGGAGAGAGTAAATATACTGTAAACAAATCAAAGCTTAGTGGGTTATCTACAGTAATAAACTTGCCCATTTAAATTTCAAGACAAACTAAATTGTCATATTTGCATTTTAAGCTAATTAAGTAAGACTCTTTGAAATGTTACCAGAAAAGTAAACTCAATTTATCTGTCTTAAACTTTAACATAGGGTGAGGTTGGATGATACAAGACTTTTAGAAAGTAGTGAATATGTTTCAAGGCAATTTAAGGAAATAAATAGTGGCCATGCTGAAGCATAATTCCCCAGTACTGAATGTGTTGCAATTTGAGAAAAATCTTTGGATGCTGTGCGTTACCTTTATAATATTACTGAAAACACCATACAATTAACAAGAACAATGCAAATGCTGAAGACAAGTACTGTATTCTTTATCTTTCATGAGTGTTGAGGAAACATTATTATTATGACACACTTACCTAGGATAGGAAGATAGAAGTGAGTTACTAATCAAGGATTTGGAGTAGGTCTTGTAAAAATGCTCAGTGTGCCTTAGATGCCACAGACTCAATAATCATCATTGATCATCTTCATATGATCAGTGATCATAATAGGTGTCTTCCACAGCTGTGCGGGATGATGGCATTGAAACAATTTAACTTGCACCTGATGTTTAGCATTCACATTAGATTTTTTACTGATCCTTCTATGATGAGTAACCCCTTCTGAACTGCAGCGTCTTATTAATTTTCTTCTAGCTATATTTAGACAATTTTGTGCAGCTTGAGAAGAATCTGTGGTAGTAAAAAGGGTTAAGTAAGATAGTTTGTAGCCTTTTTAATGGGTAGATGTACTTCCTAAGCTGAATTAAAATTGTCTAATAGTTGTCAGAATATAATGCAAAATACGTCACCGGTATAGAAGGGGTTAATATAATGACACTGCAAGGGTTGAAGTTCATGAAGGCCTCCTTCAGTTTCTCAACATTGCATGACTGTGCAACAAGCATGCTCACCAATATGTTCTAGCATCATCATTATCCTTCCTGTGATGAGCTCCTTTATTACCTTTTCTTCCCTGAACCATGTGTTCCTACATGTGATGAGCTCCTTTATTACCTTTTCTTCCCTGAACCATGTGTTCCTACATGTGTAACTCCTGGACAAGCTTCTCTCAGTCCTCTCAAAACTGCTGTTGTTGATGATTCTATGGTGTCATGCCCATCATAGCTGAATCCAAGAACCCTAAAGACTATTCAGCCAGGCAGCCTTCCGGCCAAAGGACGGTTTTTCCAAAATTACAGGCTCGCCATCGTTCGCCAGGAATAAAATCGACACCTAAATAGCACAAAAGGTCTTAATATTGACAAGGAAATGGGGCTGAAGGTCTTAAAATTGACAAACTAATGGGGAAAACATCTTAAAATCTGAAAACTAATGAGGTTACACATGAGGGAGGAGGGGATCTAGAAAAATTACACATCTCCCCTTACGGCATTGACACAATTGCATTTGTTTGTTTGTTTCATTTCAAGATGATGGTCTCCACTGCTTCCTTGATGGGAGAAATGTTTTGGCATCAGTGACTACAGGGTTGATAATGGGAGATTCAGATATGTTTAGATTCCCATTGCAGGTAAAAAGGTTAGCATTTTGTGGTAGTTGTTGGCTGGTTGGTATGATCGCAAACAGATTCAGGAGATAATGGCAAGGATTATTCCTTGTTGCCACTCACCTTTACAACTTCCAAAAGAAAATGTCTGCATTTTGTTTTATTGTTTGAAAGTAAGTTCGATGATTTGCAAAGGTATGCCTTGGTTACCTGATGTCCACTCTCCATGCTTCATGATCCCTTGTAGCGTATTTGTTAAATCTTCTAACGGGTATTTATAGTGGAACCCCTTCAAGTACAGATGATTTAATATTAAGTGGTTGGAGAAAGAAGGTGTTTTTTGACTGCACAACCTTCACACATGGATGCCTTCCTTTGAAAACTTAAGGTGATCTGTCGGTTATCACCTGGCATATCATTCATCTTATGCACATACCATTCATACATTATACATCACATGAAAATTCAAACTTGTTCTCATACTAGACTTGACACATTGGGTGCAAATATATCATTGAGCTAGTCTTTCATCACCACACTGATTAATCATCCATGCCATGTAATGATGTAATTGTGTGACCACAAGCTGATAATTAAGGGCAAATTCTGTTAGATTATCTTTTTAATGCCATAGATTAACAACCTGTAATTTTTTAACAAAATCAGAATGGGCTTTAAGTTGCATTTCCAAGAAAGATTGATCTTTTCTAAAGTGAATGCGGAGTCAGATGATCCTCAATTTTCAGTTTCTTTACCATATTGAGGAACTCCTTAGCTACCACTCCATCAGGTGTCCTATTTTATCTGCTATCTTGTGATAATAACTTGGCTTAGGGCCTATGCAACTATGCAGAAAAAGTGGAATTCTATTAATAAATGTACCAAGATGGTATGGAATCAGTGAAAGAGGCAGTGAGGGAAGGGGTCTTGTTTCTATACGCTCTGTCCATGTCCAAGAAACTTTGTAGATATATAGATTAAGTAGCTACTAAAGTGCACACTATAGGATTGGACTGTGGGTAAACACAAATGCCAGCTAAGCCTTAACACATAAAAGATATGTGTAATACTATATGTTTAAGAAATGTTAAAGAATGTATATGTTTGTGTCGAAAGTGTGTTAATATAATATATTCAAATATACATATTTTTATATGGATGAAATGAGAACTGAACTGTTATTTATTGTATTTATTCGTCCGGTAACAGTATTATTCAGTAAATTTAAGGAAAATATTGTTATTTATGCATAATGATACAACTAACTACTAGTTTCTTGTACTGTGATTTGAATGTATAGTCTTTATATATGATACTTGAAAACTTGTACAGTACATGGCTTTGTAAATGGTAAACTAATGTTATACATGTATAATATGGTTGTTATATGCTTTGTTTAAATATGTTATATAGTTTGTTTAAATAAAATCCTTAAGTTTATAAGAAGGTATGTTGTTTTATTCTCTTAGTGATTATTGCACATTAGTATTGTTTGAGTATTACAGTACTGTACTGTACTGTACTATTGTAACAACAATCTATTGGTAATGTAACAAATTGAAATACAATACTGGGTTAGAAAACTTTATTACGCTCACAAGCATGCAATATTTGTTTTTATTCTGTATCGTGTGAATTTGTGTTGTGTCTGTGTGTTCGTTGTTTTATGTTGTGTTTTGTGTTTTCCCTGTTCTTGCTCTGTCTTTAGTCCCCCCCCCCCAAAAAAAAAGGAAACAAAAAGAGGGAAAAAAATAGGAAAAGTTGGGATTGGTCCTGAGTAAATAGATAGAAATAGATAGATAGATCACTCCATTGTCTAAGAATATCTACATTATAATTAGGAATTGAAGCTGTGAAGCATTCTAGGACAACTATATGGTGTCTGTAGGTATTGAGGTATATATTCTGTAGACATGTATTCTGTTAGGATACTATTCTAATCCTTTCCCATAAAACCCCACAAATCATGCTGCTTGAAAAAGTAAAATTTAAGTAAAATTATATGTAAATTCAAGTAAAATTATATCTAAATTTAAGTAAAATTTATATGTAAATTTAAGTAAAATTTATTTATATGTAGGCCTAAATTTAAGTAAAATTATATGTAAATTTACGCTGTTTTTTTCTTTCTTTTTCAGGATGGGGAGGATGGAGATGAGGAGAACTCCGGTATGGGGGGCTCGGCAGGCAAGTTCCGCGGTGGTCGCAAGGCCTGCTGTTTTTGTGGCAAGACCTTCTGCGACAACTACACCTTACGGCGCCACATGGTCACCCACATCTCCCGGGAGCGTCAGTTTGAGTGTCCCATGTGTAATGCGGCCTATTCCCGCAAGGACCACCTCATGGCACACATACGACGCAAGCACCCCATTGCCGACGACGTGGATAAATTGGATGTTAGCACGGGGCAAGCGGGGTAAGGGGCCATGTGGTGATAGTCTTTACCACAGTGCGTTGGCATCAAATTCATATTATTCTGGCAAACATTAGATGATTTTACTCAGCTAAGGAATCATCTATAGAGTTTACAATGAAAAATAACTACCGGTATCCAAATAAACCATTTGATTGTCATAGATCCTTCCTAAGCTGTATAAATTTAATAGATACTTCCTATGCTGTATAAATTTATCTATTGAGTCAAAATAGGATGAAACAGAGTCATTGTACTAAAAGGGATAAGCATTGGGAATGGGCTACCTCCCCCTTTCCCTGTTGTATTTTCAGTGGGAGAAAGGGAAGAGTGATCCCCTTCCAAATGTTTGAGACACAGCTCAGTTTTTGCTAGGGCTAAGTTCACACTCGGGCTAACGCTTAACATAAAGGCTGAGGCACACGATAGGACTTAGTTAACGCTAGGGCTTAGGCTCAAGCTAGAACTTGCGCTTCTATTCTTAAACAATTATTTTCCTTTGCAGTGCTGTAAATGGATGAAATAACTTTAAAAATTATGTTATCTTTAGTATTTTAAAATGTAAAACTTGCAAACAAAGCAAACCAAAACTGGGACAAAGACAATATAAAGTCAAAACAACTTATAAAAATCTCTATGTGGAAACAACGCTTACTAAAATAAAATTTACGAAATTAAAGAACACAAATGAGAATGCTAATTTGTGTACTCTCTGGAAACAACACTCATCCCCACAGTATTCGTTCGGTATCAGGCGCTGCGAAGGGAATCCATTGTTCAAGAATACAAGTGTAAGGCTCATGATAAGCCCAAGGCTTCTGCTAATGTCAATAATACAAAAGTTGCTATAATTACTTTAAAGTTTCCATTAAAGTCCCCATAGCCAAGTTTATCATCATGATATTACTGGAGACATAAATCTAATGAAAATAACCTGCATATTGTTACTAATGAAGGTGTATTGGTGATCTGTATGGCAGTACAGTAGGCAACTTTATTGCAGTGGAAACTAAAGTGTCAATGTAATTTGTGTTAAATCTTAATCTTGGTCTGGGGACAGCTGAGTAAAGAGAGGAGACAATTTTTTTTTTTTTTTATAATCATTCTTTCTTTTGTGGTCATTGACTTTTTTCAAGAGTTATTCATTCGTTCAGTCATTCATTCATTCCACTTCTAAGAGGAATCTTCTATCTATTGCCAGACGCCTTGATCCTAAGGGGGTGGCCACGTATCCAGGCGTATCCTTCATATATACTGGCTCTCCGGGCCAGGCGCCTGACGAACTATTATCTAGTCCAATTGACGCCTGACCCCTTCTCCCAAAGGACCACGTTTTCACTCATCTATTGACTAGCATTCTCCATTCATTTATAACTAGTAAGTGTCCTTTTTTTTTTTTTAGTAAACAAGAGAACACTGTAGTTGTCAAATTTAAGGTAGAATCACTCAATATACTGTAGTATCATACATAATACATGGACACCCAGATCTTGAATATTAGATCTGAGTAGGAGGGAAAAATTACATACTCATTTCAACATTAATTTTGACTTTAAAATCTCAACTTTTCTTACCCTGCATTCTCATACTCAATCATCTCTCTCTCTGAACCTAGCAGCCATCCAGTGCAAGGTATCAAACGAAAACCAAGTCCATTATTTAATTTATTTGTAGTCTTTATTATTGTATATGTAAAAAGAATATTACTGTATAGTCTATAGTTCAAATAATGTCATTGGAAGTGATAAAATAGCCAAACTAATACTATTTCCTGTTAGTTTCCGTGTATTCCCTCTGATATCATTCAAGTCTTCAAACAAAATGGCTCCAGTTTGACGCCCTGATGCCCCAAGATTGATAGCAAGAGAAGCCTTGTGCCTGTCAAGGGCTGCCTAGCTTTGTCCTGGTTTGCCTCCGAGCCACTCACTATTGCCATTCCAACTGTTCAGGAGCTGCCACTGGGGTGCTGTGCGGTGGTACTTAGTCATTACTCTATTAGGTTTCCAGGGCCATACTCGTAGAACCTCGGACCTTGGGGGGGCTGGATTTTTAATTTACATATTTTCCATCATGATATTATAAATTTGAATGTAACTCCATTTTGCTATTACTAAGAGAGAAGTGAATTTCTAACTGAGGAATTTTATATATATATTCTTTTCTAAAATGTGAGTATTGATGCTATCTCTGAATCATTTTGCTTCACTTTTACAATTTGCTTAACGAAGTTTGGGGAATTTTTGACTATATTTAGAATTAACTATTTTTACACTGTTTAAGAATGTTATTGAGATATTTTAGTCTATCATAAAATGCTTTTGCTTATAAATTAATGTTAAGGTTTGAGATTGGAATGTCATTGATCCCCGAGTGTTTCACTATCAGTATTTCATGAACCAAAGTTAGATTACCAACTTTTGCTATCTTTTGAGGGCTAACTAAACATATTTTTTGAGGGCTAACTAAACATATTTTTCCTAAGTGCACATAAATTATTATGTTCCCTCCACCAACCGACTTTACTCCTAAACTCAATTAATGAAATCAACAAATACATGTGGCAGTCCAGGGATTCGAACCTAGGATGCAAAAGAAATTAATTAAAACTGGCATATATGTACCTCAGGGGGTTAAGTTATTGATGAATTACAAATTATTCTGATATTATTGGGGTTGTTCGGCCAGGCAGCCTAGGGAGCGACTACTACTACTCTGATCATATAATCATGATCAGTCATGGCTAAATATTAAAACAATAATGTGAAAGCAAACTTTGAGGATGACATTATCTTTATATTAGGCCCCTCTTTTAATAAATCCTTGTTTCATTCGTCAAGATTACGACAGTCCCTGCCGGTGCGAGGTTTGAAGAGTACGGCAATGTGTCCTTTGTTAGTTTTTATAATGGAGCTATCTGTAGGGAGAAGTCATGCCACCTTTGAATTAATTATCATGAGCTGTAAACCATTGGGTATTTCAAGTAAAGTGTGATAATAGATATCTTGTAAGCCTTTCAAGCAATATCCTTTGTCATGAATTATAGCATAGGCTGACGTGGAGAGATCTGAAAAGAATATGAAAATTAAACCAGAAATAATTTATTTCAAGCCGTTTTTCAAACAGCTGTTTTGAATACATGATTTAAATTGCTAGATTGGATTGTTCTGCCAGGGAAGTGTGGGCAAGATCAATCCAAAGAACTTAAGCCGCTGTCACACAAGCAAATTTTATGGGCAATTGTAATCTGGCAGCTTCAAAATTTAAGTTCCATAAGAATTAAACTACTGTACTTCACATAATCTTCCTCCCATCTAGTGTTCGATGCCAATGTGTAAGAGCCTCAAAATAGTAAAACAAAAAACTTGCTCGTTGAAAATTGCCGGAAAATGCGCTTGTATGACACCACCTTTACTCTTGACTTTTGATAATAACATTTGACAGAAGATATAGTATAAAATTAAATTGCATCACTGGGAAAGATAGACAGACGGATATCACAGCCAAGATATAGAACATGGCATTTATACAAAACAGCATGGCATATTTCTTCTCAACAGTGGCTCTATTTTTAATATCTTCTCCATCTTGTTGTACTGGTGAAGACATTTGTTGGAGAGTCTTTTAGTCATAGTTCCCTCTGTTATCTCCATTTATTTTCCTCTATGGTGATTGATATACAGTATCAAAATGTTGTAAAGGGTTTTGTGAATGTGTTCTATAGTGATTCTTTGTATCCTATTTATACCGAGACCTCCTGTTTGAGTGAATGTTGCGAATATGTTTCATCCAGCGACTAGTTTGTGTGAGTACCGTACATTCTGTGTTCTAATTTACCATGCCACAGTAATGTACTGTATATGGACAATGTGTAACAGTGTCTAGTTGCTGAAATATCAATGATGAACTAGTCCAGCTAGGTATTACTTTTCTTTTACATAATTATAAATGCATTTTGGAACGGTACCGTAAAGCGAAGAAAATTTTCTGGTCACTTTTGTTTGGTAAACAAAATTAAACAGAAAATGTTCTTCGTCCCACTATGCCATACCAAAATGCGCTATGCCTTTTGTCAGTCCAAAATTACGTATTTGCAACTCAATTATGACATTCCGAAGATTTGATAGACGTTTCTCGTTTGATTTTAATGTTGATTTTACTCATTTGAATTACCATGAGAATCGATGAGAAACCTCTATTTACTCTAGATAATCGAAAGTGGTTGCTAAAACATGGTTTCGGACTGATAAAAGGTATATTCTGTATGAGAATTTTTAGCTGTGAGAGTACAGTACAGGTATACTGTTGAAGGAATCGACCCGAGACTCTTGCTCTCACTCCTCTAGAACTGCGGAGCCATCTTGTAGACTAGAGGTCCTGTAGTAAGAGAGATCGGCCATTTTGATGCCATACAGTAATTATTAAAAAAAAAAAAAAAAAAATTACAGACGCTGTAATTCCCGAGAAGGGGTGGCCATAAACATTAGGCATTTGTCACGAATCGCTAGGTCAAGTTGCCAAGACCAAACATAGACTGCATATATATACTGAACGAGTAATGCTAAATGTATATCATGGGTATGGCCATACTTGAGTGTAAAGAGAGGCTAAGGATACCAGCCGTACCAACATAGCGGAGGTTACCCTACTATCTCTGTTACTATAGGATCTCTAATGTAGACCAAAGTTCAAGGAATTCCATAAGCTAAAGCCGTGGCACTTTTCCTTAAGTGCGGCCTTCTTCTGAGCACCACCTTTATTGCCTTGTTGCCTACGTGGCCTCACTGCTGGGGCATATTTTATACATCTCAATCTTGCAAATTACTTAAGGGGGGTCACCTCGTTTTTTTCTCTCTTTGGGTTGTATCCATTCGGCCCCATTCAGCCTACTGTTTTAAGACGTTTATCCCCATCCAGGTGCGATTTTTACCTGGCGAGCTATAGCGAGCCACCATATTTTGGATAATGAGTTAGACAGCTGGCTAAATTTGTACATTTTTCGATAGAAAAAGTTTTCCGGCAAAGCCGGATTTCTCCACTCTCGCTATTGCTCGCTAGGAAAAAATTGCACCTGGATGGTGATAAATGTCTTAAAACAGTAGGCTGAATGGGGCCGAATTGATGCAACCAAAACAGATAAAAAAGCATGTCACCCCCCTTAAAAACACATCCTACTCTTAACAATGTCATAACCAAATTTTTATATATAAGCTTGTTGAACTGCGGTGTCATATTTTCCGAAGCTGCTGGAAATCTGCTTGAACAGATCACTTTCTTAACCCCTTGACTGCAGAAAAAGACTGCTAATTGGACTAAAATGACTTCGCATTATTCCAAACATAAGACTAAAGTGCAGAATGCATTGAATGAGTTTTAAGGGGTTAAAAACCTTAGTTGTAGATCTCTTATATAACTGAATTAAGTAAAATAAAAGACAAAAAGTGTCCTACATAAATTGCGTTAAAATCTGTGGCATGAAGCATAATTATATTGTAAAACTTGCAAAAGAAACAAACTTATACTTGGACGACACAAGATAAAGACAAAAGAACTTATCAAAATTGCTATATGGAAATAATGACATATAAGTACAGACTGCAGTGAATGGGTTTAGAAACTCAAGAACAAAATTTGTATATTAACTGTAAACTTAGTGGACTGCTGTGTCATATTTTCTGAAGGTGAATAATTGCTTGAACACATTCTATTCTTAACAGACTGCTTGCACAATGTTTTAAATAAGCGTGATATACCATAGGGTTGCTTGAGAGAAGTTTAATACAGAATCTGGACTTCTCGCCACATAGACAAACTCTTTGCCTCCTGCTGTCATTCAGATTTTTGAGTACCGGAGATAGATGGATATAGATTTGATATCTTTAAGATTAGGCTAAATAGTCATGTTAGAAAGTGATAGATTAGATTAGCAGGATCAGCATATGTAGATGAATATTGGAAAGATGTCCGGGGCAGCCGATGTACTGTCGCCCACATGAGTTCGGACCCACTCTGTGATTTTATATATAGAAGGAAAAATAGTATGGTATGATTAAATTATGAGTGTACTGAAGTTTGCTATGTATCCTTTAGCAGTTTATCTAATTTATTAATTTCACACCAAACACCACCCAATGAAATTAATGAAAGCATGTGATCCTACCGGAATGCGAACCTGGGTTACAATTTTTTTTTTCTTTTTCTAACCATTACACCATCAAGACAGTTATAAGTACAGCACATTTATCAAATACTGGATATTAATCTAATCATGTAATGTACCCAACTGCACTGTGAGTAGCCTAATGATTAAGCAAAAGAAGTAACAAATTATTCATGGCAGTCAGTCACACTGTTTTACTGTCATGCATGAAATCACAGTAGGTACTTATTCATGTGGGCAGCTTTATAGGTATCCAGAACCTGATGCCTGTGAAAATTTAAGTATAGTGGTAACCATCAGTTGCGGCTTACATTTGGGGAATTTAGTACTTTAAAAAATGTGGTAGATATTTGCTCACAACAGCCCAGACTGCACAGTTGATGCCATATTTGGTGACCGGATAACGCAACCTGTAGATCATTTCAACCGATAGCTCTCAACCAGCTTCACCTTAACCCAGGCAACAAAACTATACTCGGTTTCATTTCATCTGACGGTAAATTGAATCCCTTAGTAACTTATTTCTCGATACTTAATGGATTAATGTGAAGGTACTATGTCTCCTCATTCTATTAATACCAAGTTTTCACTATTGACAATATATTTCACAACAAAACCATTATAATAATTAAGAAATCAAGAGGAAGACATGGAAATTTACCATCAGCTGGAAAGAAGCAGAGTATAATGTTATAGTATACAGTACGCAGAAAAGTTGACTGAATGGATAAAAATACTGTTTGAGGAGGAGTATTTTATTGATGGTTCACAAATAGCTTCTTCAGGTTAGTGACCTAAAGAAGCTATTTATGAAGCATTGTCAATGAAGTGCTTCTCGAACGGTGTTCATAGTAACTTGACCTAACAGAAGCAAGGCACTAGAGATACATACGTACAAACATACAATTGTTTAACGTCATTTTCCATTACATACATTGTAACGACTAAGACGTTGATGGTGTTGAACAGTTTTAATTTTGTTAGGAATGGTTAAGATCTTGTGGTTGAAATGGTGTACTGGTTAAGTTCTCCGGTAACTGCCATATTTAGGTGCTTAGTGTTAAGGTGGGTAAGAAATCTGTTGGTTGTGTGAAAGAAACTGGTAGAATTTGATATTTATATTTATTTTTTAATGTATTACTGTACATTACAGTAAAACAGTGACTAGAATGCAGGTTTTCCTATAATATGAAGTGAATTTTTGCCTAGTATTAGGCTGTACAAATTATATGTTGTTTTCATCTTTCATATTTAGGCACTTATGGGGTATCACACGAGAGTATCAATTTTTTGCTGCAACTCTGAGCTGGCAACTTCTTCAATACACTTTTATAAAATGCTGTGACCTATAGCAATCCACCTCCAGTCTATACCCTGTTCATGATAGGTAGGCCAGAAATCCCAACCTCAACCTCTCATAACTCAAAAAGGACTAGAGTAATCCAGCTAATATTTCTAACAATTGGGACGGGGTGTGGAGATTTACAGCCCATTTGTTCTAGCCCCTGTCGCGATTCCTGGCCTACTTATAATGAATCTACTATAGTTTCAATTATAATGTAAACCTTGCAAAACAAACAAACCAAAATTTGGACGAACACAGTAAAAAGACAAAACAACTTATCAAAATCGCTATGTGGAAACAACGCTTAACCCTTCCTCCCTGGACTGTCTTACCAAATGACGGTCGCCCCTACCCGGGCGATATGGCTGAAAAACGTCTAGGCCTAGGCTACCGTATTTATGTTTATTTTCACTGCTAGAACTTTCCCACTCATCTATAATCGTAGTGCGGTTTTCAATCTGTATTTTGGCATTGAGTAGAGCTCTGTAAGTCAACTGGTTCAGTTGTGATGACGATTTCAGTGGAGCCAATTTTGCAGAGATGTTGCCAATATGGGGGCTTTTTAGACACTAATTTCGTCATGACGTCAGAACAATAACATTGAGGAGTCTTCTTCCTTCTTGTTTTCGGAGGTGCGGTGACAAACGCTTGGGTTGTTGTTGTTGTTCCCTAAGCTGCCTGGCCGAACAGCCCCGAGTCCCTGAGAAAGGCCATGGCCACGATCGGGCTTTCCCACAGAGCTCTCATTGAGTGTAGATTGTGTTGTTGGCGTAAGTGGTTGTGTGAAATGCAGTCTTCTATGATGTGTTTAATGGTATGGTGTTACATCCCGGGCAGGCGTCGACAACGGAGTTATCCAGTCTCTTCTGATAGCTCAGGAGAGCTGGATGGCGCTTAGGTTTGTTGACATACGTCGTATGCACGGCGTTCGGACCAAGCTTAATTAGGCTATTAAGCTCATGCCTTAGATAAGGCATACCGGGTAGCGGCCCTTCTTTCGTGCTGTCCTTACCTAAGGCAGACCGGGTAGGAAGGGTTAAGGGGAGATCCTTCACTTTTTGTCAATTTTTGTATTTATTTATTATTTTTCTAGTTTCCTCGCTAGACCTCCATCAAGCTTAAAATGAAGCCCCCTAGACCCCCTTTCAAGATAAATTTGTACATTTTTCGGTAGAAAAATGTCCTGGCCGAAGGCCGATTCCTCTTAAATTACAGGCTCGCTATTGCTCGCCAGGAAAAAATCGAGACCTAATTGACAGGAAAGGTCTTAAAATTGACAGAAATGGGGCGAAAGTTCATAAAATCGCCAAACTAATGGGTCTAAAGATGAGGGAGAAGGTGGTCTAGAAAAGCGACTCTTCTCCCCTTAAGCAACCCCAAAGCAATACAGTATCAAAATGTTGCCGGAAGGAAGTTGTTCGCCATAAGTTGATGATAAAAGCTCTTGTCTGATACCCCCATTTATATCTAATCTTGCAACAAGTTGTGCATGCATGAATATAATTCATTATATGCAGAGTATTTAGTAAAACTATCTGACTGAGAACACTGTGGTATCTTACAATTCTAGACAGATTGTAATTTGCCTGTAACTTTAATGTTATAATAATTATATTAATTTAGCGTGGTTATATTTGGGTAAATTAGAGTGTTGTGTTACCTTTAGATCGGTCGAGTTATATTAACCCTTTCAGTACTTTGATGACTTGTTTTCACTGTACCTAGGCTAACCTTAGATGATTTTATTGGGCTTAGGAAGGATCTGTGAGTGGTGTGTGGTTAATTAAGATAATTTTTACCTCATTCGATCCCTAGAGGCCCTTCCTAAGCTTAATAATATTGTCTAATGATAACAAGAACAAAAGGAAGAAACATGTCACCATTTACTGAGAGGCTTAAAAACAAGTGGTGAAATATTTGTGAATTCTTAACATATTGTATCGACTTTTGAATTTGACAGAAACAAATGACTAAGTGTCCGTACACTCCTGGTTTTCTTACAAGACTAATTGTGGTTGTTTAATCTTGTCAGCCATTTGCAATCGATTCTGGGGTCTTAAAACTCTATTTGGTCCGAGTGAGCCCTTTTTGGATATTATAAGACGTTTCACCTCATTAGTTTGGCGATAATAAGACGCCAAACTTCAACCCTTCAACCCGCCCTATTCAACCTGTTCAGGTCTTGTTTGTTTTTTCTGGGCGAGCGATAGCAAGCCTAGCCTGTAACTTTAGAAGAAATCGGTCTTAGGCCGGGACATTTTTCTATAGAAAAATATAGCTTGAATTTTGTATTTTTAATGAAGTTTGGGAAGGCGTTTTTGTTAGCTTAGGGGCAAAGTATAATACATCCTCGAAAATGGCAAAAGACGGCAAAATCCTCAATAATAATTACACTAAATATCAAAACCCTCAAGAGGTTGGACCAGATAGTGTTAAAAGTTGATGCATTAGCCAGAAGATTTTAGTCAGTTGGTAAGGCGGTAGGCAATCCTGAAATACACAATATTTCAGGATTAGCTTCTGACCAAATGACGTGAATTTTATATGTCACGATTCAGTTAGGTGAAATGCAACTGAGTAGAATTCCTAAAGAATTGAAACTGAATCATATTGTACAGCCTTGTTATGGCTTTGCTTTTGGATGAAGACAAATTTAGCCTTGGTAATTTTAGTAAGATACTGTAGCTAAGTTATTAATTTGGCATTTATAGGAAACTGCATAAAAAGCCTATTAGCTATATTGTCATTAATAGTAGTAATACAAATAGGCAAGTTTTATATTATGGTACTGCATCAACTTTGAACAAGACGAAGGAATTGTCTGTGAGTATGCTTATTAATCTACAATACTGTACTATGAAACACAAGACTTCTTGGTGAACACTGTTGATGTGGTGCTGCCCTTTATACCCAGATAATTATCTGTCTTTCTAGGATGTAATTTCCATCATAATGTGAAGGCTAGCTTAGATTCGGATCTGCTGACTGCTACTAAAAATTTAGATAAATGCTTATGAGCTGCTAGTTCATCCAACCTGCAATAGTATATGGAATACATTTCATCAAAAGTGTGCAGGGTGAATAATGGATTAATTAATTAAAAATAACTTTTAAAAAAAGGGGAAAATTTTAGCTTGATATGATCTAACTTGCTGTTCGGCCAGGCAGCTTAGGGAACGATGACAACAACAACAACTTGCCATACAACTCTGAAGGGGCCATGCTTATCTAAATAGAAGGTATTGCTAGAATACAAATTTAAAATGTTATCATAATCAAAAGATATCAGTTACACTGTTGAATACAGTAGTTGAGAATACTGAGTTTATGCTAGACAGCTTAGCATAAATGTAGTCTTTGTTTATATGGGTTATAGCAGCACCAGTTAATCATGTTTACCACCTTCTTTCATCTCTGGCTGTATTATAAGAGAGAATCCATGAGAGGTTAGTTCATGTGGAGCCTTTAACATGGGAGTAGGTTAGATAGCTGGTACTTTAAGCATGTTTACTTCAGTACCAGCTTAAATAGTTTTCTTGAACAGTCCTGTGCACTTGAATAATGATTATATATGCTTGTATCTAAAACACGAGTAATTGAATGTGGTCAATTGAGGTTGTCCAAATCCCTTGAAATACCGCTTACTTTACATTACAGCTAATCCAGAACCATGCCTATTATGAGTTAGATACTATAGAGCCTAAAGTGATAGTATTAGGCTATATTGTACTTGATCTTATAGCTAGCCTTACATTAGTCTTAATAAGTGTACAGTACCTGCCTGCTAGCTAACTGGTCGTCAATTGAAGTCAATATAACTTAACTAATCTTATAGCTAACCCAGAACCTTGTTATTCTCTTCTATAATACAGCCAAATAATACACTGTGGTTGGTGTGTCTGTCACGAGATATTGGCGACCTAGGTGTGTACGTGTGTGCGTGCATGTATGTGCGCCTCTAAAGCTGTGATAGCGGATATAAAGCCATTTTCACAAAGAGTTGCAGCCAGATTGTAGAGGAGCAAGCACCAACAGGACTAATTTGATATCTAGTGTTCTTTAGGAATACCGGTACTTGTCATTCATGTAAAGTCAGTCTTCAATTGGTAGCTAAGATCATCTCCCTGACGAGAATTGACCACTTGAGGTGTTTTATAGTTATGAAAGTTTGCACTTCGGAAATTTAACACTTTGGAAAGTGTCTCCGGCCCGATTAGTCAGAGAGAAAGGTGTTTTAGTGTATTGCAGGACTCTGTGAATATGGTTTATAGTGATGTACAGAGGAACCCAGCCACCAATCTTGAGGTGTGGATGAGTCAATTGTTAAGCAGCATTCCTCTGTGGTCAGACAGTTCATATTTACAACACGTTATGATATAGATTGTAATGTTATTCCTAGTTTTGTAGTCCTGTAAATGTTATAGCACTGTAGATTGTAGTGATATTTTCTCTCCCTCTCCTTTAGGAGTAATTCCTGAATTAGAGTGGTTGCCATTACAGAATATTTTTCTTGACAAAATTATTTTGTAAGTTTCAGTTCAAAAATTTTCTTATAGTTTTTACTGTACTTTATATGTATTGTTGACTAAGCTTTCCAACATGAAGAACTAGTTAACTGAATCTATCCGAATGGGAATTGAGTGTCCCCTCCCTCAAATAGCTTACTCTTGTTCTTGTTCTGATTCATATGTCACCACGCCCGTTGTCGCCCTATTTTCGTATCATCACAGGATCTTAAATCCGGAATAGGTGCCCTCAAGTCTTGAAGTGAAATTTTTCTCTTACTGCTTACTTTGTTTGGATCTCTTGACTTAAATTTGTTTTGTATCGCCTAACAAGTTCGCTGCCATACGTGGAAGACAAAATAAGTACTGTAGTAAGATATTGACATTCACAGCAAATACTACAGAATTTGTAACCCACTGCAAAGTTAATGGTTTATCACACTTTCTTATTTTTTCTTTGCTTTATTAATTTGCATGGAAAATTTGTCTTTACCAGTACAGTAGTGAGGATTTGGCAACCATTCCTATTTAGTCCGGATATAGTAGCAATGATTACCTACCATTCCTTTCCTGTTTTTATATATATTAATTATGGTTACCTACCATTCCTTTCTTATCCGGATAGTAGCTGCCATTCCTTTCCCGTTTCTATAAATAGTATTTGTATTACCCATCATAATATTTCTGTGTTTGGATAATGGTTTGGATTAGCTACTACTACATGCCTGTTTTAATAGTTAGTAGTTAGGATTAGCTGCCATTCCTTTCTTATTTCTATAGGTAAGTAGTTAGGATTAGCTGCCATCCCTTTCTTATTTCTATATTATCTATTGAATGGATTAGTTACCATTCCTTTCTTATTGCCAACCATTCTTTTCTTGTCCTTATAGTTAGTATAGTAGTATGAATAAGCTGCCATTTTTTCCTATTTCTATAGATAGTACTACGGATTAGATACAATTCCTCGCCTATCTTCACAGCTTCCCAGCAAATTTATCCTTAGAAATATTTACAAAGATGTAGTTTATACCACAGAGGTTAAGCCATTAACAGTTGAGCCGTCGTAACCTCTCTCCGCTCAAAAACTATTTTCCTATCTGATTTATATAGACATAGGTCACTGAAAAAAACAAAAAAACAAAAAAAATTAGAAGAGAGAAACATCTATCAAAACTTAGTAATCCAAAGAGCATTGCTGTTTTAATTGCGCTTTATTTATGTGTGAAAGTATGATGTATAATATTTGGTATGTTTGTTGAGTGTATCGAGCCCGCTGCCCTTAAATTCCTTTACTGTATATAAGTAAACATGCACATATTAACGGTAACCCTGTCAGTATGATGGCGCTATTTCTCATTGTGTTCTGGTTATCGGTAGACAATTTTAAACAGTTTAGAAAGGACATGTGGTAGTCAAAAGGTTCATTGATATAATGTTTACCCATTTGGTTGTTTTGTCTTTTTACTGTGTTCGTCCAAGTTTTGGTTTGTTTATTTTGCAAGTTTTACATTATAATTATAATGTAAAACTTTCAAGATACACAAGCCAAAACTGGGACGACACAATATAACAGCAAAAGAACTCGTCAAAATCGCTACAGGTATGTGGATATATCTCAAGTTCCTTCCTAAGCTGAGCAGAATCATCTATCATTAGCCAGAGTCAAATTATAAATGACACCATAGTACTGAAAGAAGTAAAATTTCCTTGTGTGCTATATCGTGTACCTTAAGGGAGCCCACCTCGCTTTTTTTCTCTTTCTCTCCCTCTCTGGCTTTTATCCATTCGGCCCCATTCAGCCTACTGTTTTAAGATGTTTACCCCCATCTAGGTGTCAATATTTTTGTCGAGCGGTAGCGAGGCAGCATAATACAGTACAGTATATATTTTAGTTTTGACAGCAAGCTAAATTTGAAATTTTTTCGATTGAAAAATGTCTCCGGCGAAGCCGGATTTCTCCATACAATGCTGGCGAGCGATAAATCAACACCTGGATGGGGATAAAAGTCTTAAAACAGTTGGCTGCATGAGGCCGAATAGATATAAGCCAGGGAAAGAGAGAAAAGGAGAGAAAGATAAAAAAAGGCGGTGACCCCCCTTAAGTGTGTAAAGGAGGGGGCTTCACACAGAGTATACACGGCCCCAAAACCCGCAAACACAATGGAGTATCGTATTTTTCCATTCTGGTGTCTGTAATCCATGTCTTGCTGTGAAGAGTGTGAACTTTGGACATTAACGAGAGACCCTTGAGTAAACAAAAACTGGATAATTATTCGTCATTTAGCCTCCTTATAAAATACTGAATGGTTTGTACTTCATTTATTTAATTTATAAATCTTTAGTGGTCAGTAAATATTTAAGTATTTTCCAGGCTTCCTTCAAAGTGTTCCTTCATTAATACAGCAGAATTACAGAAGCCTTTCCTGCAGCATTTGATTGGCATAATTATTATGTAAAATTTGCAAAATAAACAAACCAAAACTGGGTAGACACAAGATAAATGCAAAAGAACTAATCAAAATCGCTATGTGGAAATATGTGGGCATAATTCTGAGGCTCTTTTATATTAGTATCTGAACTAAATAGAGGATGGACTTTATAAATGTAGATGTATGAAATCTTATAAAACTTTAAGGATTGAATTAGCCCCCACTCGCTATATTATTATTTCACTCATGAAATGTGAAGCTGCCAAACCAGAATTGCTGAATAAAAATTTCCAGAAAAGGTGATCACATAACTCTAATTTTGCACCATACATATACTTTTTCATCCCCAATATGGCAATATAGAGTTAAGTTATACTAACTTTGTTTGCTAAAGGGTCTTGAATATTACTGAATGTTGGTACCATCTCAGGTTATGTCAAAACTATTCATGTATTGTTTGTATGCCCATGTATTGCTGTATTAGAATTTGGTCTTTGTATTTCAACATCTGTGGGCTTATTTTTTTAGATTGTATGCTACTTCTTAATCGTTTGTAATTTTGTTATGTCCGCACACCTATCTAAGCAAAGTATCGCACCCCTTGTTCATTCTGGAAGAGAAGATAAAAACTATCGATGTGTATAGAGAGCACATTGTTTAGTGTACAATATATCACCAATACAGTAAGTAAGCATTTATATTCGGTACACAATTACTGTATACTGTATACTCTGTATGAGGTAAGTGAAGAATATCCACAATAGAATTATAATGTAAAACTTGCAAAATAAATAAAAATAATAAGACATACTGTAGATGTATTCAAGACTGTTTTAGCGATCATTATTGCCTCTGTCACTACTGTAGACATTAATATTGAATAAGGCATTAATGACTGCAAAAAAATGTTTATAATATATCTGTCATAACAGATATCCAAAAATGTATCTGAGGTATTTAAATTCCCACAGAACTCAGGGGTGCAATGCTGCTTTTATTGAGTGTACAGAAACCTTTTCAGCAAACCATATGTGCAAGACGTTTATTTTGACTGTGTGATAGCGATATTGCAAGCTGTTTGTAAATTGGTACAAAGATATTCAGTATATCAGTGAAAAAAAAAAAAAAATGAGAATGTAATGCGTGAATGATGGAGTTTACTATAGATCTAAAAGACAGGCATCATGATTACCGTTTTTTTATTTTTTTTATTGATTAATAGCATTCAAAAGTCTCAACATTATATACCCAAGTTTATCGTTTATGTGCTCAAAATGACACCCAATGATGCTATCACCTTCACAAGTTATGTCTGACTTTACAACTTTACCTTTAAGCATTTTCTCTAATTATTTATTGTTGTCAATTACCTTTATTGTTACACTACCATAAGCATTTTCTTTCAATTAACTTATTATCTTTTTAGATAATTATGTACATTACTTCTTAACACCCCAAGAAAGATTTGGGATCTTGCAAGCTGATCTCACAGTTAAAGGAATAGTAAAAGAAGTTATCAGAAAAAAGGCAACTGACGTGTTGCTATTCGGTAAACAAAAACAAAAGAAATTAAAAAAAGACTGAACTATACAAGTATAGAACATTGTCTTTTTGTGAATGTATGTACAAATGCATTATATTCAGTAGTGTCAATTAGGGGTTTATTCATGAGTAGAGGGAAAAATGAAGTTAAAGTTGTGGAAGTTCTACATATAATTTGTGTTTGTACAGACATGGTCAATAGTTTGTGAGCCCTTTTAAAGTTTGTTCAGTTAACCCCTTTGTGTTTTATTTTTATTGTATTATAAATTATATTAAATTTTGGAAGGATCACTTAATTAAAATGTAAAACTTGCAAACTAAACAAACCAAAATTGGGACAAGGACAATATAAAGTCAAATTAAATTATCAAAATCGCTATGTGGAAACAACGCTTACTAAAATGAAAATTATTAAATAAAAGAACACAATCCACCACATAGGGTGTACATTATTACTACATGAGCAAGTTAATCTGTTTCCCAAGCAAACTAATCGCACATATAACAACGCACTATCGTCACGTTAAAGGAATCAGTCAAGTTTGGAAAGTCCGGGACGTTCTGGTAAATTTTACTAAACTCTGCATGAATAAAGAAACTACATGTTAAATGTCAAAATATTATTTAAAATCAAATTTGTAACATGACAAGACATTAACAATAGTACAAAATACAAATATTGATAAGATATCTATACTATTACAAAATAATATATAAAATACAGTACAGCACTCACTAACGATAGTGCTATCGGGTAGGTACCTGTAAGCATAGCATGCCTCAAGTGACCCCTATCAATAACTACCCTACAAATAACCTACATTTATCGCACAAATAAACTAAGGAAATCGCAAAAGCAAGCAATTGATACTATCGACAATGAATACATATAATATAAAGACAAATAATTGCAAAATATGAAGTAACAACAGATTTAAACAAAGAGTACTCTTTTAACAAGAACAATCAATTTAAAAAATCATCAATATTAATATTAATAATAGAAAAAGAAAAAGATAAACAATAAATACAGACGAAAAGTAATTCAGATGGTTAATTGAAAACATTCTAAATCTTTGATTGCTGGAGATCCTTCCTAAACTGAGTAAATCATCTTTTAGGATGAAATACTTTATATGAGAGGTTGATGATTTCAAATTATGTAAATCAAATACATAAGCTATTTATTCATCGTCTGGTAGGAACCAATATCGAATATACTTGTCATTGAAACAACTAAAGTGTTAAAACCTGATAATGTCTTGCCTGGCCCTAATAATGGTTCAAATTGAGTGCTCATGAACTATTAGTTCAGCTCAACTTGTGAATTTTATTTTATTTTATATTTTCATTTATTATTTTCATAATTATTTTGTTTATATATACAGTACACTATATACCGGTATATATAATATGTTTTTTAAGCTTGTTGTGTGCAAATGACATTTTTCCAACTTTCTTCTGTAATATTTTCTTCCTTTGTATGATTACGTAGCATCTATTGTAATTTAAATCTTTGTGGGGCAACCCATTTAACGCTCAATCTAAGTTCTTATTTATTTGGGAGATGTGTGGGACAAGGAAAAGACATTTAATTTTAGTTTCTGCCATTAACTCTTTCAGTATACGAGGACGTGTGTTTTTGTTATATTCTGACTGTTATTAGACAATTTATGCAGTTCAGGAAGGGTCTGTAGTAATGAAAGGGGTAACAACTATCTCAATTAGTCCTTTAATTCTCATAACTTCTTTCTAAACTGACACATGGCCATTTGATGTAATCTCCCTATGGTCCGATTCCACAATGTACTCTGTCATACATTACTTCTATCTATCTATCTATTTACTCAGGCCCAATCCCTACTTTTCCTTTTTTTCTTTCTTTCCTTTTCCCTATTTTTTCCTTTTTTTTTTTGGCGGGGGGGGGGGGGCTCAAGACAGAGCAAGAACAGGGAAAACATAAAACACAACACAAAACAAAGAACACACACAGTCAAAACACAAATTCACACACATCTAGGTCATCCAGGAGAAGACCCAGTTTTCACATATTCTCACTGTCTGTTCTATGTATTCCTGTCGCCATACCATTTGTTTCGGTAGGAAAACATTTTAATTGACTCCCTTAACTTTTCCACTTGTCCTATTCTACGTTTTCTTTAAGACTGTTCATTTCTTAATAAGATTTGACTTACAATTAATTTTCTACACTCTTTATAGACATCCCTGATAACCGTACATTTCTTTCCAACTTGACCACTTCTTAATCGGTACTGTCGTCATATAGCACTTCTTAGGCCTATGTGAGCTCTAGTATGGAGCTTGTGTGGCCTGCTTAAACTACAGTAATTAAAAAAAAAAAACATAACTCCCACAACTTCTTTCTAAACTGAATATAATTGTATAGTAATAGCCAGAATACAATGAAGAAACTCATCCTCGTATACTGAAAGGGATAAATATATGTATATAATTTTTTGGAAGGCTGGAGGTGATCAGGGTAGGGAAGTGAACTACCCTCTTCAGATTTTTATGTGTAAGGTAGTTCAGACGTTATACTGGGTGCATACAGGCCTAAGTAAATTATTAAACACAGAATGGAGTATTTTTATTATATCACATTGAATTTTTATATACTGGTACAGTACTAGCACTAGAGAGAGAGCATGGTAAGTAAAGGATTAACAGTAAATATATATAAAACCAAGGATTTGCACAGTAGAAATCAGTATGAGGCCTTCCTTGCCCTCAAGACTTTGGGGGATGTTAAGGTTAGTGTCCACAAATATCTTCATTCCATCCAAGGTACTGTTGTCCTCCCACGCACTGATGATCCTCCTTCGAGTGATATCCTACTCGCGTCTCTTCAATTACGTGGGTACTCTTACACTAAAGTTAATTTTTGTTTGATTGGCAAACTAACTGCCGAACTGACCGATACCTCTTTTGTGGTTCTACTGACGTGTTCCGGGAAATCCCTACTAGACTGGATTATCATCATGTACCGGTACTTACACTAGTTGTATTTGCGGGAGTGAGCATGCTCGTTAATTCCCGCCTCCTAAGATATGTTTGTCATACCGTGCTTTGAAACTATGCACTGATGGTGCAGACACTACTTTGGCTGGCAATTTGTTCCACCCACTAAATGTGTGAGTCGAGAAGTCCGCCCTTACGTTCCTCCACCCTTTCCGTGTTGGAGATGCTCCTCCTTCACCCATCCTACCAAAGCCTGTTCGAGCCAGCCGGTCTGTGGTAATTGCGGCTCGACTGATCACGAAACCACCTGGAGCTGTGGTGGTGCCCATTGCATTAATTGCAGTGGGAATCGTCATGCTCGCTCTAGGTTGTGTGAGTTCTATATACAGTATATAATACAGTTGACTCAATTTTGCAGACTAAATGGGGGTATAACCAATTGTTGCAAATAGTCTGGTGCTAGAAAAAAGATATATGTAACAATTCCTGTAAGTCACACTTGTTTGGTTGTTTGTTATCTTGTGTTTTTCAGTGTTATTTCCATGTTAATGAACACAAATAATTGTTGATTGGTCTGTATTTAATCTGTGATTATTTTGTAATACAGTAGAACCCCTCCCATCCAGTGCTCTCAGATCTGGAAACCCAAGAGATCCAGACAGGCATTTCGATCCAGACTCCAGCATTAGATAATTATCCAGACTTGTATGTCAGCCATCCAGATTTATCTGGATGGCTGAAACCTAAGTCTGGTTGTTTAAGTTAAATATCTGGACTAATGTTTCACCCATCCGGATTTGTCTGGATGGCTGAATATATACCCGGACTATCTGCAGATCCGGACTTTTGGCAGATCCAGACAGGGTTTTCCCCCAATTAGTCTGGATGGGCGAGGTTTTACTATAATTAAATGTTTAGGTCTATTGAAAGTGATGAAAATAAAACTACAGAAAAATAATACAGGTAGCTAGGCATACTGTAAAAAAATTACAAAAAATTTCCTATAAATATCATCCCTATAAATGGCATCATCCCTTGCTTTCCGTTCACACACTGGTTTGGTTGTTTTATTCAGAATTAGAAGTGGCTGAGAAAAGTTAGGAGAACTGCTGCCAATTGCAACCATTGGAGGACTCCCTCTCCCCTTGAAGGAAACGTGGCCTGTCAAAGCGGATTTTATCAACAGAATGGTACGTAACGAGATAAGAATGGTAAGATGCATGTGTGCGGCCAAACTGCAAGGTAGATATCTAGTTGAAGAGCTGAGGAGACCGTTAGGTATCAAGACTCAAGAGTAGGCCTATCGGTGATGAGATGCGTACAAGCAGGTTTGAATGGTTTGGTTCGAGTGTGTAACTTGGCAGCTGCGAGAGACATGTTTTTAAAAGGGCTGCTGGTGTGATGTCTTAAAATATAAATTCAGACAAACAAAATATATATATTTATCATATAAAGCAATATTACTGCTTTATATGCACATATTTTACTTGTATAATAAACAAGTGAACTTTGAAGAACCAGAAAATAGGTGTAAAGAGGGAAATGTATACAGTATATTCTAGTTTTATTAATTTCACTCCAACACAAAACATGTGATCCACCAGGATTCAAACTCGGGACGGGAGTGGTGGGTAGGGAAGTGAGAGGAAGCGCGACATGGATGTGCTTTCACGGCCATCTCGAGACATACTGGTGGGTCCAGGCTGGTGAGTGGTGTCGTGTCTGGAGGAGGGGGAGTGTAGCCTACCGGAAGGTGACTAAACATATTAAAGGCGGGAGTGGGGAGGGAAAATATTGGATATATTAGGAAGGGGGTGGGAGAAAGAGGGGGGGGGGGTATGACATGTGTAAGGGGAGGACAGGAGGTGGTGGTAAGGAGACATACCACATAATCACACATTACTTTCATTTCACTGGCCCTGGGCGTTTATTTTATATTATATTTTTTAATTATTTCTACTTTTAGGTGCTATCTACTGTACAGGCTCAGTCCTAATTTAGGACTGAGCCTGTACAGTATGTATTTATATTAATTAGTATTCTAGGAAAGCATCACAAACACGCAATAGACCCAGGATATAGGCATCGTACTATAGGGTTAACCCGTACAGCCCCAGCGACGCGCCTGACGCGTCGGCGATATATGTAACGCACAGCCCCAGAGACGCGCCTGGCGCGTCACCCTAATTGCGCCGACCGTAACCTCAGGTGTAGCCACTCAAGAGGGCTCAGATTTGTATGGGAACTGTGTACGTATCCCACGCAACCGTGCCGATGGTTGAAAACTCTCAAAGTCCACGTGCGTGCGCGTGAGCGCGCAATAACCTGTTTTTTGGGGGTAATTGCCTTCAATTTTGTACTCTTGTAAAATACGTTTTCGGGGGCTCTGTAGGACCATTCTTTAAGCTTTTTGAGCATTTTTTCGTGGTTTTTCCTTCATTCCTAACCCATTCGCTATTGTTTCTGGAATAAAACCATTTTTTGAAAACCGGCCGGGTTCTGGTGAACAAACATTACAAAACTAGCCGGGGCTGGACGGGTTAATTTTCAATGTAAATAATGATTCATGGTGTTAAAGGGAGACGGTAGAATAAGTAATTGCTTCACTTTTAATTGTTATATACTCTTGATTTTGAAGCATGTTCGTGTGGCTATCATATATGGCGGATATTGTCCGTAGAGTTGTTTACTAATATTTAATAGGTTAAATAAATCTCCTGGCAACTTGCGGAAGAACCTCTAATTTTCCGATGGGGTTAATTATTTGCTAATTTATTTATCTTTTTATTATTATTATTTTTAGTTTCCTCCCTAGACCTCCATCAAGCTGTAAAAACCCCTCCCTAGACCCCTCTTCAAGATGAATTTGTAAATTTTTCGGTAGATAAATGTACAGACCGAAGGCCGGTTCTTCCAAAATTACAGGCTCACTATCATTCGTTAGGAAAAAAAATCTACATCTAAATAGCACGAAAGGTCTAAATATTGACAAGGAAAGGGGGCGAAAGGACTTAAAATCGACAAACTAATGGGGTAAACATCTTGAAAACTAATGGGGCTAAACATGAGGGAGAAGGAGGCCCAGAAAAACGACTTATCTCCCATTAACGTATTTAGCTCCATCACGCCTAGTTTCATTATATTCTAGATAACCCTAAACAAATTGTTTACTAGTTTTGGAGGGCCCTCTAGGAATCGAAGGAGAAATTAAGTAATGATTATGATATTTGATTATTATAGTTATTGCAATTTGAAGATTGTTTCTTTGTTTTATTGGGCGACTATGTGTATCATTCGATTAATTCACAAATCATTAATTAAACTAACTTTAATTTGACGCTTCCTTGCAATACTTCCGACGTGTGTGTGTGTAGGCTATGTGTGTGAGAGAGAAACAAAAATGTAGGGTAGGGCCGGTAGGCCTATGTGTGAGAGATAAAGTGTATGTGCGTATGAGAAAGTTGAGTTAAAGTTGAATTTGTGTTTAGGCAGTGTTTGTGCTGATCGAGTGCAGTGTCTACTGTAAATCAGCAGACTAAACGTCCTTGTTACGTCTACTTTTGTGTGTGTATGTATGTATATGTAGTGAGATCATACCCACGCGTGTTGTGCTGAGTACAATACATCACAGATCCTTATGCCAGCTTCTAGATCAGCAGCCTACACGCCCTTGTTATGTCTATTTCTGTTATTCACTCACTTGTTCGTCAAGGGGAATCCACGCAATGCGAGCTAAGCTTATTATTATCGCGCCTCCTGGGAATGTACCGGTATTGCGTGAAATGCATGTTAAGTGTTTATGTATCGTTGGAATGGCTGTGGATGTGTGTGTAGTCTGTATTTTAGCCAATGTGCGACATCTGGAAACGAAGGCTAAGGGTTAATCTGTACGGTACCATTCTCACTACGGTACCAGTCTCACCCGAAGGCTTAGGTTGACCAGTACGATACCCATCCCACCTTGTAACCGATCACCAACCCCAGATGGGACGTCACAACTTCGTCCAGGTTCCTATTTATACTGCTAGATGAACAGAGGCTACACCGTTAGGAGACCTGCCCAAATGTCTCTTCCCCGCCCGGGTCTCGAACCCGGGACCTTCTGGTTGTGAGCCAGACGCGCTATTAGTTACGCCACGGGTGTGTGTGTGCGTGTGTGTAGGCTAATGTGTGTATGTAGGCTATGTATGTGTATTGAGATAGCCAACACGTGTGTTGTGCTAAATTACAAATTACAAATTCAACGAGGATCAACAGCCTTTATACACGTCCTTGTTATTTGGGACATTTGTCGGTGGATATTTTTCAGTAGCTATTATGTTTCTTTATTGATATTGTGTGCCTATATATATGTAGCCTATCTGTATCAGTATTTGTGAGTGTATGTAGATGTAGGTTGTGACTGTATAATATATGAATATTAGTGTGTGTGTGTGTGTATAAGCTATGTGTGTATGTATGTTTGTGTGTGCATTTATACTGTGTGCCTGTGAATATATATATATATATATATATATATATATATATATATATATATATATATATATATATATATATATATATAGAGAGAGAGAGAGAGAGAGAGAGAGAGAGAGAGAGAGAGAGAGGAAAAAAAAAGAAAGAGAGAGATGTAGCCTATGTGTACAATAACTGTACATACCTATGTGTACCTGTGCCCCATGAATATTCTTTCCTCTCTTAAACATTAGGCTACCATAGTGCGGTGGGAATATGAACATGATTAGATTAATATCCAGTATTCGAGAATGGATAATAAGTCGTAGGCGTGTGCACAAACCTTTAACCGTCTTGGTGGTGTAATGGTTAAGGTGTCTAAAAATTTGTGTGTGATAACCCGGGTTCGAATCCTGGTGGATTACATATATGCTTTCATTAATTTCATTGGAGGTGTTTGGTGTTGTGTTGAAATTAATAAAAAATAGATTTGTGAGTGTATGTAGAAGATGTAGGCTACGTGACCTGTGTACAGTGTACGTGTGTATGTGGTGAGATCATACCCATGGTTGTGCTGAATGCAGTATAGCCTACCACAAGTCTAAATCTGCGTCTAATTTAGCTGGTTACGCGCCCTTAAAATTACGATGAATTATTTACAGTGGATATTGTATTACTAGATTCAAATATTAACCCCTTTTGTACCGGCGACGTTTTTTAATGTTTATTCTAGCTATATTTATAATATTCTGTGCAGTCTAGGAAGGATCTGTCGTAGTAAATGAGAGTTCGAAGCCTGTTAATTACTGGAGGCACTTTTTAAACTTATTGAAATCGTTTAACAGTATCTGAAATCACATAAACATACGTCGGCGGTACATAAAGGGTTAAGTAGGAACAATTGTAGTAGCAGTATACAAAAAACAACATTAATTTATGATAAATGTATATGGCTTTATTATTAGTATATACACCATTACCTTCATAAATCAGCTTATATATACTACCGGTATGTAGTCTACTTAATAAACATATGAGGTCCATTAACCCTTACTGTCCCGGCGACGTCTTTTCAATTTTATTCTAGCTGTATTTAGACGATTTTAAGCAGTTTAGGAAGGATCTGTGGTATTTAATATTGAAGCCTGTTAATTGCTGGAGACTCTTTCTGATATAATTATTATGTTTTTTCCACTTAACATAGTCTAATAGTAGCCAGAATAAAGCTAAAAGGACGTCGCCGGTATAGAAGGGGTTAAAGTTTATGAGTGGGTATGGCCTACTTCTAATAATCCGTTCAACCACTAGGGCTTACACATTAAATAGGCTACTCAAAGCTAACGCCTCCATTCCAAAACACTCTTACACTTCCTTATTGCTTATTCCCTTGAGTAGCATGGCAGTTTATTTATTATTGATAGCAATAGGCGATTTATTCAGCTTAAGGGGGGGGGGGGGGGGGATTGGCTTATTTATTTGCTCATTTATGAATATTTTAATTATTTATCTAGAGTCCTCCCTAGACCTCCAACAAACTTAAAACAACATTCATTAGATACCCCTTTTAGATTAATGTGTACATTTTTCGTCCGATTCTTCCAAAATTACAGGCTCACTCATTGGGTTCACTATCGTTCGCCAGGAAAAAAACAATTGACACCTAAATAGCACGAAAGCTCTTAATATTGACAAGGAAATGTGGCGAAAGGTCTTAAAATTGACAAACTAATGGGGCAAACATCGAAAACTAATGGGGCTAAACATGAGGGAAAAAGGTAATCTAGAAAAATTACCCATGTCCCCTTAAGAAGGACCTTCAGCAATCAAAGGGGCAAACTCGATCGCGATATAACCATTGACACACACACACCCTTCATACATTTAATGGTAGTAAAATCGTCTAACAATAGCCATAATGAAATAGGATACTGCCTCATGGAAAAGTTTAGTATAAGACTACACCTATATCAAATGCCACAAAAAATAATCCTTGTGCGTATATCCGTAGTTCTGAATCTACGACTAAGTTTATATAATTAAATATAGACAAGACACGGGGCTGTCAAAATATATTGTGATATATTTAGTACCATAATATCTAATTATTATAATACATTTGATTAATACAAATAACGTGGGCATTTGCAAGAGGTATACTATTAATGTTTGTACTGTACTGTACATATATATATATATATATATATATACATGTGAGAGAGAGAGAGTGGGGTAGAATGGAAAATATAATAAAAGGGCTAAGGAACCATGATTATGCAAATTGGCATAGGTCAGTGCCACACTATTTATATTACATAGTTTTAACGTGTTTGCCACGTTTAATGATTATTTGTATTAAGATTAGAGTATAATGCAATGTAAATAGCTCTACGCGAGCGCAGTCAGGTATTATTATCCATGGAGGCTATCTAAAACAAGAATAGCAGAGCTACAGATGCTCTAGTTTCATGCACACGCTTTTTGTTGGGTTTGCAACATGCCAGGATGCGGAGAAGGGAGGGGAGGTGGTATGAATGAGTCACTCGCAGATGGGGGGGGGGGGGGACGAGGGTCATTCCATAGTTTATAATAGTGTGTATATACTCGGGTAATTTTTCCAAAGTTCGGAGTAAATTCTGAGTCCGATGATCATTCTCTATTCTGTAAGATAATTTCGGGTTTGGTCGTAGAAAAGAATTTACGGTATTGTATAGAATAATGTTCTAATATATATATATATATATATATATATATATATATATATATACTGTATATATATCATACATTTAGCTACAAAGCCCCATTATCAGAACATTTCGGAATATGCCTAGTTATCTTAATTCACACTTGCTATAATCCGTCTTAAACAATAATATAATGGGTTTGGGAATTATATAGAAAATGTATTTAAAAAAATACCCGAGAATACGCGAGAATCGGGAGTTCGAGACGACAACATTTCTGCGACTGTCAGTTTTGTATCAGACGCCGAGGGAGGAGGGTGTTGCACTACGCTCCGGCTCCCTGCCAACACGTGTGGCCTGTCTTGGCATAGAGTTATCAAGGTGGAGCACTGTTTATTGGCTTACTGCTCTATTACAAGGAGACAGAGACAGCTTCATGTTGCTCTCCTAGTGTGAAATAAACGTTCTGAATCTCCTACTTTTCGAGCCAACACAGATTATCTGTGAAGTGATGGATGGAGTGATGTGCCTGTGACAGGGAAGAATGTGCTGCTTCCGGAGCGAGTGTTTTCATAGTTTCAAGTTGCTATTTGTTTTATTAAAGGATAGATATTGACAACATATTTTTAAATTAAATTACTCGCTTTTTAAAATGCAACCTAAATAGTAGTAGTTAGCGCCCAAGGTAGTACAGAGATAGAAAATATATGACAAAGGTAATGTAACATTGCAGAAAAATACACTCGTTCAGTCGTTTGTTAGTACATTGGTAGAAGTGTTTTTAGGCGTGTGACTTGGTGTGTTAAATCTTAAGTGTTTGTGCATTTTCATCAAACTAGATAATTAAGAAAACGTTAGCAAATGAGTGAAGAGTAGCCTAAATAGTGAATGAAGGTGCCTGTTGCCTAACCAGTAACCATGCTTGTATACCGCTTGTTGGTGGTGACTATGGTTATGGTGGTGGTGTGGTGTGAGGGAGGAGAGCCCCAGGAACACCAACATCGCCATCAACACCACCACCAACAGCAGCAGCAACAACAACAAGAGGAACAGGAAAGGAAAGAGAGAGGAGTCACGGAGGAGCAGGGAACCGCACCAGTGCGAGTAAGTAGCCTACACCTCACCACAATACGATGGTGGGGGAAAAACTCCGGATTATATTGACTATAGTCTAGACGATCATGTGTTCTATTTATTGGTTTTAGGTAGTTTTCATAATTATTCATTGTTAGTTACTTAAAATCCTTGTAAAATACGTAAATTTTCCCCATTATCCAACGATCTTACAACACTCGGATGTCATATTTAGTTATTAGCCTAGGGTATATTTTATATAGGCCTATAGGCTATATATATATATATATATATATATATATATATATATATATATATATATATATATATATATATATATATATTAGCCTATATGTATATAGGTCTATATATATATTTGTTGTTTTGCCTTGGGATATAATACTATGGTAGAGGCCCCCCCCCCCCCTCGACTTATTGAAATCTGCATCAATTTTGCCAGTAGTTTTACCGCCGTCGATAAGGATTTTTTTTTGGTTATACTGATGTTTTGGACCGACAGTTAGCCCATCGATCTGTTTAGGCCTAATAGGTCCGGTAGAGCATATACATCATTGCTATATATGGCATTAAGAGCTGAAATGTATTATAAGGGAGAAAAAAACAAAAACGCTAAAATACATGTATAGGCCTAGGCTGCTGTAAAACAATAAGTTTTTCAGCCAGGACCCAACCAGCTGGGTCCTGAAAATCGGAGAAAAATCGATCGGAGAAAAAAAATCGGAGAAAATACGAAGTAATAAGGGCTGTGATGAGAGGAAACGAAGATGAAATCATAATAATGGGGGATATGAATGCTCACACAGGAATCTTAGGGGAACAAATCAATAGGAATGGGAAGTTATTGATAGACCTATGTGAGGATGAGCAGTTAGAAAATTTGAATATGGTAGAGGCGGAGGGGAAAGTAACATGGAGAGGAAGAGAAGGGAGGAGGTCAGCTATTGATTATATATTAGTGAACAGGAAAGCAGGAGAGAGAGTGATAGAAATGGTAGTAGATGAAGAAAGAAACTTTGAAATAAACAGTGACCATAACCTGCTGAAACTAAGATACAGCATAAAGTCTCACAAGGAGAAGATAGAGAAGTGTAGAGAGGCTAATAAGCCAGAAAGATGGAAAATGAAGGAGGCGGAGTGGGGGAGGTTTAGGGAGGAAATAGGGAATATGGATATAGATGAAGTGGGGGGAGGGAGTGCAATACAAATTGATAAGAGGATAGAGAGGGAAATAAATAAGGTAGCAGAGAGAGTGTTAGAGAAGGAGAAAATAGGGAGGAAAGGTAGAGGAATGAAAGGTGGAATACAGACATTAAGGAGGCGAGGAAGAAGAGGAAAGAGAGGAATAGGATTAGGAAAGAGTTGGAGAAGGGGAAAAAGAGAGAGGGGAAAATATAAGTGAGGAGGAAATTCGAATAGCAAGGGAAGAATACGAGAGGGAAAGGAAAAACACAAAAAACTTAATAAGAGGAGCAATAGAGAAGCATGAACAGAAAGAAATTGACAGGATAAAAGAGAAGGGGGACAAAGGAAAAGCTGAGTGGTATAGATGGCTAAAAAGAGAAAAAAGGAGGGAAAAGGTAGTAGTGGAGCTGAATGTAGGTGGGGAAAAAGTTAGGGATGTAAATAAAATTGGAGAGGAAATAAAAAGATACTGGGAGGAAGTGGGAGGGGTAAATGAACAAATAAGAGTAGGGCAATGGAATATTGAACTAAATGAGGAAGAAATAGATGAAAATATGAATGAGATGGTGAGTGAGGAGGAGATTAGGAGGAGTGTGAAGAAGCTGAAGAGAAACAAAGCGGCAGGACCGGATGGGTTAACAGCAGAGATGTATATTGAAGGAGGGGAGATGATAGTTAGGATGTTGAAGAAGCTTTTTGATAAAATATGGGAGGAGGAAGAAATACCAGCAAGATGGAAAGAAGAAAGGGTCACATTGATTTACAAAGGAGGAGCAAAAAATGTGCACGAAATGGGGAGTTATAGACCAATAACGGTAATAAACATAATAAATAAGATATTTTATGGGATACTAAAGGAGAGGGTAGGAGAGTATGTAGAAGAAAGGATCCTACTTAGTGAAGAGCAAAATGGGTTTAGGAAGGGGAGAAGAGGAACAGACAATATATTTATATTAGATGAGATTATAGAGAAAAAGGCAAAGCAAGGGAAATGTGTGTTTATAGTGTGTTTGGATGTGGAGAAGGCATATGATAAGATTAGTAGGGGAGTTGCAGAAGCAGTGATGGAGAAACTAGGAGTGAGTAGGAAGATAAGGAACATGATAATGAATATGTATGAAGGGGCGGAGACAGAGATTGTGTGGAAAAATATTGCAGTGAAAGGAATCAGGAGAAGGAAAGGGTTAAGGCAGGGATGTAACCTGTCACCATTAATTTTTGCAATGTGCATGGAGGAGTTGGTGAGGAGAATTAAGAGTAAGGGTCAAGGAGTGAAAATAGGGCAGTATAGGCTAGCAATTCTGACGTTTGCTGATGATGTTGTGCTGACAGCAGAGACAGAGGAAGATATGGGGGAAATGTTACAGGAGGCGGAAAGGTTTGGCAGAGACCTAGAAATGAAGTTCAGTGTAGAGAAAAGCAGTATGATAGTAGTAAATGGACCAGAGGCAGTAGAAATGAGGATAGGAGGGGAAAGAATAGAAACAAGGGAGGAAGTGAAGTATTTAGGGGTATGGATAGGGAGGGAAGGGCGACAAAGGACAATGAATGAGAAAATCATGAAGGTGGAGCAGTGTAGTGGGAAACTGTGGAATGTGACAAAAACCAGAGTAAATAAATATAAAATAGTAAGAGAGGTGTGGAAGGACTTTGAAGTGCCGAGAATAATGTACGGGATGGATGTGAGAGGGAGTACAGGGGGAGAAATAAATAGACTGGAGACGGGACAAAATAAAATAGGAAGAATGGGGTTAGGAGCAAGAAGGTGGACAGCAAATGAAGCAGTGAGAGGGGAGATGGGATGGAGTACGTTTGAGGAGAGAGTGGCGAAGGCAAAGTTGAGGTACAAGTAGGTTGGAGGAGATGGAGGATCATAGGTGGCCAAGGAGAGTGAATGAATGGGGGGAGGGGAAGAGTAGATGGGCAAAAGAGTGTAAGAGAAAACTGAAAAAAATAGGAGTGAAACAAAGAAGGGTGGGAGAGGAGTGGAGAGATGTAGGGAGTAATACAGGATTAGGTCAGGGAAGGAGACTAGAGAAAGAGATAGGAACGAGAGTGAAGGAAGTAGGAAGACAGGAATGGAAGAGAAATATGGAGAAGAAAAGTACACTGATAAGATATAGAAGCAAGGGGAGACCGAGAAAAGAGGAGTTCTATGACGGAAGTTGGGGAGCTGAACTACTGTTTAAGGCTAGGGCAGGAGCATTAGAGACAAATAGGAGAACATGGAGGTGGAATGGGGGGGTGAAAGAGTGTCTACAGTGTGAGGTGGGAGGGAGGAGAGTGGAGGAGACAATAGAACATATAGTGACAGAGTGCCAGGGGTATGCAGAGAGAGAGGGGTTGGAAAATGAGTTGAAACGGGTGGTAGGGGAGAGGGAATGGGAAGAGCAGAAAGAGGAGGAGGATGAGGGTGTAAAATTTGTGTTAGGTCTCGAGACAGAAGAGGGGGTAGATGGGGAAATGGGGAAAAGAATGAAGGTAGTGAAAAGATTCCTGGAGCAGGTGTGGCAGAAGAGAAAACGGAATAGGATAGAATAGGATGAGGGGGAGAAGGGGACCAGAGCGGGGGAGGAAGAAAAATGAGATTAAATAGTAGAGAGGGGAAAAGATAAATTAAGATAAGGAGAGAACAAGATATTGGGGGGTGGAGGAGGGGGTAAAATAAGGAGAGGAGAGTTCTGCTTAAGCTATATACTTCAATTCTTTGTCTTTAACTATCCTTTCTACGACTACATAATTTCTAAACTAATTCTTAAATCTAGCTCTATCTGTTTCTGGAGAAGTCACCGGTGCATAGGTGAGCTGGCTTTGAGAGGGGACAGCAACTCCACAAAAAGAAGAAGAAGAAGAAGAAGGGGTGTGGGGGCGGCAGCCCCCACCCATATACTAGGTTAGGTTAGGTTAGGTTAAGTTAGGCTAATAGCCTAGCACATAACAAAAACAAAAGTAACCCAACCAGCGGGGGTGTGGGGGCGGCAGCCCCCACCCATAATACTAGGATAGGTTAGGTAAGGTTGTTAGGTTAGGCTAATGTCTTCCCAAAGTTGACTATTTTTATAACATGAGATATTAGGCTACCCACTCCACCCTGTGAAATCCGAGCCAGCTTTCGTCAAAAGTTGGCTCGGGTATTCACAAAATTGGGTTGTATGGGTTTGCAATTTGGGAAAACCCGAGCCAAGTTTTAATACAAAACGCTATATTATTGTATTTTTACGCTTTTAACCCCTCATTTTCCCTGAACTTCATAGCCCTCCCCACTTGTGGGGGGCGTGTTTTTAGATTGTTGGATAATGGGTAAATACTCATTTCCGCTCATCTTCAGTATAAAACAACACTATATCTGAAGGAAAAATTACAAAATACAAAATAAAACTTACTGAAATCGCTGTCGGTCCAAAAAGTCAGGTTTACCTCTTTTTTTTTTTTTTTTTTCGCAATGCTTTGTAGGCTATATCTCACAAAGGAAAATTACAAGAACCTCTCAGGGAAGTGCCGTTGTTAAGGCATTACTTCCCGAACCATATCTGATCTGATCTAGCCTAGGACACATTTAGGCCTAATGCATTTACGATGGTTGAATCAAAGTTTATTAGGCCTAGGGCCTATGATGTTTACATTAAATTTGCAATTTTAGAGCGTAGCCTAGTTGACGTCGGACTGTCGTTAGGCCTAGTCGAGAATTGAGACGATAATAATGAGGCCTGCTATTGTCACTCTCACACCACATTACCCACAGCATCACACAACCAAGTCTTGTAAGGGGGGGGGGGGGGATCACCCCTGTTTTGGAATAATTTAAGTGACAATAGCCTAGGCCTATTGAGTATTGATACGTTTTGCTTTTGCCCCATTAGTTCGAATTAACAAACAAAAAGTAATTTTCTCGCAAATGGCAAAAACAATTTAGCCTAAACGGTAAATTGATACAGTGTGACAGTCACGAGTTTTAGCATGTGTTTGTTTGGTTTTTGCATTTTTTCTTTGATATACAGTGTTGTTTTATACCAAGGACTGTCGCAAATGAGTATTTACCCATTATCCAACAATCTAAAAACACGGCCCCCACTAGTGGGGAGGGCTATGAAGATCAGGGAAATTGCGGGGTAAAAGGGGAAAAATAGGGGTAATATGGGAAGAACTCTGAAAATATAATATAGAAAAGTAAGAAAACTTTAAAATGTGAAAATCCGAGCCAAGATTGGCAAAAGTTGGCTCGGATTTGGGTATTTTTCAGAGTACAAAAACCCCAAAATTGGTAAACAAAGTTGGCTCGGCTTTTGGCATTTTTCAAAGTAAAAAAACCCAGTAATTGAATTTTGAGAGTTGGCTCGAGTTTTCATGTTTTTTGAAACCCTAATTAGGCTAAACCCCAAAATTTGAAAACCCGAGCCAACATATGGGTATATATTAAGCAAACCACCCACCAATTTTCATGACAATTTTGAAATGCATGTTGGAATCCCTATAAACTGTACTTCATTTTTATGTAAGTTTGATAATTTGGAAAAATCGATTAACCCGTACAGCCCCAGCGACGCGTCTGACGCGTCGGCGATGTATGTAACGCACAGCCCCAGAGACGCGCCTGACGCATCACCCTAATTGGGCCGACCGTAACCTCAGGTGTAGCCACTCAAGAGGGCTCAGATTTGTATGGGAACTGTGTACGTATCCCACGCAACCGTGCCGATGGTTGAAAACTCTCAAAGTCCATGTGCGTGCGCGCGAGCGCTCAATAACCTGTTTTTTTTTGGGATAATTGCCTTCAATTTTTTACTCTTGTAAAACCCATTTTCGGGGGCTCTGTAGGACCATTTTTTAAGCTTTTTGAGCAGTTTTTCGTGGTTTTTCCTTCATTCCTAACCCATTCGCTATTGTTTCTGGAATAAAACCATTTTTTGAAAACCGGCCGGGTTCTGGTGCGCAAACATTACAAAACTAGCCGGGGCTCCACGGGTTAAGGGAGAAAATTAACATTGAAAATGATGTGTACAAAGTCTCCCATAAACGGCGGCCCGCTATGTTATTGTAATTTGCGGCCTAATTTCGTCTGTTAATTAACTTTCTCCTTAATTGGACCCCCTATGAAGTACAACAGATTATGATGACATAAATGACGGGTGTTTAGAGGGGGCAGAACTCCCCCTTCAACATATTACGTGTCGCACAGTAACTTCTATTATATAAACAACCCAAGAATTTTCACAGATTTTTAAAATGTCATTTAGGATGTAATATAACCTATACCGTACTCCATGTTAAAATAAGTGTCAACCCTCGAAAAATTCTATTAAGGGAGATACAGAACCTAGAACCTGTAACGATATTTGTCCAGGGTTTCCCACAGACGCCACCCCGCTAGGTCAGCCATGTTGATACTATAATATTATTTTTATTAATCTCACCACCACACCCCCAATGAAATTAATTAAAGTATATATGATCCACCGGGATTCGAACCCGGGTTATCACACACATATATTGAGGAGCGCTTTTATCGTAAATATTCGACTATAACGCCCTCTGCCTTTCTCTATGTGAACTAATGATCAACACGTTACTATGTTTCTGCCATATTATTGGTTATTTTTTTGTATACGTCACCATACGTCACGGTATTGAAGGAGTCACCCAATCATGGATTAATATATGGACAATTACGTCATTTTAGTCAGCCAATGAGTGCATTGAACTCCAGCCCACCGGCAGGCAGCATGGTTTTAAATGTCCGTTGCAGGATGGCCAGTGTCTGTAGTGGTTGTGCACTTACCCCTGATACAATAATTATAGACATTTCTCAAAACAACCAGGCAGCAGACCACGGTATATTGTCTACAACTGTTGAGTGTCCTACGTGTGGACATCCTTGCCATTACCGGCCAGATAAAGATCACTGGCGGTGTACACACCATTATTACGAGAAGAAGTCCAGAACACGCCGTCACTGTCCCTTTGTTACATAAGGTTGGTTAATTATTATTATTATAGATGTAAAAATGTATATAAAGTTTATTTGCACCTATAGTGTTTTTTCGGTATTATTCTAGCGTTACTTACACAGCGCACCCATCAATTTCTATGACTTCATTCCTATATATGTCAGTAGCGGCGGAAATGCATTAAAGCAATTATAGCTACGGTAACAACACATATTTACGGTTATATTCAACGACACTAGTGCAGCGTTATGAGAAACAATTTATTAGGGAAAATAGGCACCAATAGATTCTCTGTATTTTTCTCCATATAGTCCGCATGGAGGATTTTCGTTATCAACAAATTGAAAAATACCCACTTCACAGACAAATACACCAAAAATCTAAGTCAAACCGGAGGTGTGGGGACGGCAGCCCCCACCTATAATACTAGGATAGGTTAGGTTAGGCTAATGTCCTTTCAAAGGGGTATAGGCTAGTAAACACTAGGATAGCCTATACCCAGTCAGAGGTAAGAAGAAGAAGAAGAAGAGTCCTGCAGAAGTCTTCTTGAATGCTACTGTTCATTTTCTATCCCATGTACCATCCAACCAGCGGGGGTGTGGGGGCGGCAGCCCCCACTCATAATACTAGGTTAGGTTAGGTAAGGTTGGCAGGTTAGGCTAATATCTTTAGTGTAGCTTAATTGTTGGATAATGGATAATTAGCTTACTGGGTTTTTGGAATAAGTTCCTCAATATTTCCCTTTATTTTCATCTTTTACCCCACAATTTCCCTGATCTTCATAGCCCTCCCCACTATCGGGCAACATAGATGATAATTTCAATTAATCATGGGGGGGGGGGGGGGGGGGCAGAGCTGTCGCACACCCCATCCTGTATCCAATGGCGAAGAGTTTGCTCGCATTTTCTACATTTTCAGCTTTTATGAAGCCTAACAATTGTCCAATCCGAGCCAACTTTTGCCAAAACTTGACTGTTTTTTTCATTTTGGGGTTTTCTTAAGTTGAAAAACAAGAAAACCTGAGCCAACTTTTTTGCCACTTTCTGACTTTTATGAAGCTGAAAAATCTTAAAATCCGAGCCAACTTTTGCCAAAACTTGGCTCGAGTTTTTTAATTTTGGAGTTTTCTTAAGTTTAAAAACAAGAAAACCCGAGCCAACATCTTTTTTGCACTTACTGTCTTTTATGCAGCTGAACAATCTTAAAATCCGAGCCAACTTTTGCCAAAACTTGGCTCGGGTTTTTTTCATTTTGGGGTTTTCTCAAGTTGAAAAACAACAAAACCCGAGCCAACTTTCATCATAAAAACCATTATATATATCGCCTTTTTTTTTAACCCCACATTTTCCCCTGATCTTCATAGCCCTCCCCACTATCGGGCGCCGTGTCTTAAGATCGTTGGATAAAGGGGAAAACGATTTTTGCGGAGGTTGAAACTAATGTCAATCACTATATATTGATGCAAATAAACTAAAACTAAAAAAAAAAAAAATTAAAATAATTGGTGGGTGGTTTCCTTAATATTTTCCAACATTTGCCAAAACTTGGCTCGGGTTTAGCGATTTTTTGAAGTAAAAAAACACAGTAACCTAACGTAGAACGTTGGATACAAGAATAACCCTTACCTACCAGCTAGTATGTGTCCCTAGTTTATCCCATACCTACCAGCTGATACCTTGTCATGAACCTAACTAAGAAACCTAACCTAACCTAAAGCAGAAATCCCGTAAAACAGGACTTGTCATTATGCAGACAAGACTGTGTTTTACCCTATATCTCCCTTATAATACATTTGCGAAGGGAAGGACATATATAGGACTGAAGACTATTATATAACATACCTATAGGCTACCTAAGAAACCTAACCTAACCTAAAAGTAAGACGTGGATAGAAACTAACCTAAAATGTACGCAATTACCAAAGCAGCACTGGATCGCGCAACTGCTAAGGTCCCCCGAGTAAGGTAGGAGGGAAAAAAAAAATCTATAAAGCAGAAATCCCGTAAAACAGGACTAGTCATTATGCAGACAAGACTCTGTGTTTTACCCTATATCTCCCTTATAATACATTTGCGACGGGAAGGACATAATATATAGAACTGAAGACTATTATATAACATACCTATAGGCTACACAAACATCGATGGGGCTTGTAACTGTCAAACCGTAAAATCTTACCATTTAAACCCTCAATAATTTGCTACTGGACAGGACTGACCCAAAAAATTATAGACCCATCTCACTCACATCCATCCCATGCAAAATTTTAGAACACATTATACATAAACACATTATGAATCACCTAGACGCAAACAACATCCTTACTGACGCACAACATGGATTTCGGCCCAAAAGATCATGCGAATCACAACTCATTGCCACATATCATGACATAACTAAACAACTGGACCGACGAGACATTAAACAGGTTGACGCTATTATCCTCGATTTCGCCAAAGCCTTTGACAAAGTACCCCACAAAAGACTTCAACATAAATTAGCTTTTTACGGTATAGGCCTAACTGGGCCTACTCTTCACTGGATCACTAATTTCCTTACAAAACGGACTCAACGAGTACTCCTTGACGGCTCTTCCTCAGACTCTGTCCCTGTTTCTTCTGGTGACCCACAAGGCACCGTTCTTGGCCCTCTTCTTTTCCTTCTTTATATTAATGACCTTCCTCTGTCAACACCTAACTCTTCTACTAGACTATTTGCCGACGATAGTTTGATGTTTAGGCCCATACTGACTAGAGACGACTGTGGACTTGTCCAGCAAGACTTAAACGCCCTCGAACATTGGTAGAACACCTGGCAGATGTCTTTCCGCCCCGATAAATGTAAACTTCTCCGCTTTACCCGCTCCCGATCACCCATCACTTTCAATTACACATTACACAACCAACCACTAGAATCAGTTCCTTCATACAAATATCTTGGCGTCCACCTCTCCACCAACCTAAGATTCAACACCCACATTCATCACATACAAAATCAGGCAAACCGCACACTAGGGTTCTTGAGGAGGAATTTACACAATTGTACACGAGACATCAAACACATAGCTTATAACACCCTTGTTCGCCCAACACTGGAGTACTGCGCTGCAGTATGGGATGCATACACTCAATCTAACATTAACACACTTGAAAAAATTAACACAAAAGCAGCCAGGTTCATCACACACAATTACACGCAAACCCCAGGCATCACAACCCGTATCAAAAATCATATAAGCATGGAAACCCTTAACACACGAAGACTCAGGAACAGACTCACAGTAATGTATAAAATCACACAATTATATTGACATTAAAAAACATGAATACCTACACAACTCAAACACCCGCAACACTCGTAACACACATTCTCATAAGTACCAAACATACCACACTAATACTGACTTCTACAAACACTCATTCTCTCCACGAACCATACGGGATTGGAACAGTCTCCCAGAAGATACAATAAATAGCCCTACACTAGACACATTCAAACACAGAATAAACTAACATTTCGCCCACAACAAACACACACCATAAACCCTCCCCTTAGCTCCCCCCATCCTATATCCTGACCCCCCATCCTCCACCCTAATACCCTTATATGTGTGATATGCGCAAGTCCAGCGCCCTACACATTATCAATCGAGATCGAGAATAATGATTAACCCCTTCTAGCCTATACCGGCAACGTCTTTTTAATTTAATTCTAGCTTTATTTATACGATTGTGTACCGTAGCCTACAGTTTAAGAAGGATATGTGGTAGTAATAAGGTTGAGTGAGAAATTCGAAGCTTTTTCATTGCTGGAGCCCCTTTTCAAGCTGAATAAACTCATCTAATGTTAGCCAGAAAAAAGTGAGAAGGACGGTACCGGTAATGAAAGATTGCTCTGCTAGCTGTGGTGCGGCTCGTAAATATTGTCTGAAAAATACCCTAGTGAGCACACAACCCACATCCTGGTGAAGTTAAGCCTACTCTTGTATTATATGTGATACCCCCATTAGTCAACACAGGAGGGCTTGTAAGAGATGGGGGAGATTCAGTCTGATAATGGATGATCAACTGGTTTTTCGTTTCTATCTCCCTAGACCCTGCTGGCTGTTATCTATTCATTTTTGTATATTTTTCGCAGTTCTGCATAGGCCTAGTATTATTGTTACATATACTGTAGGTGGAAACAATAAATAATGGCGGTTGATAATATGAAGCACCGTACTAGGCTAATTGGGATGAGAAACGGGGAATGTGGTTGTGTGTATGAAGGGTAGGAAGTAGAACGGGAGGGACAAGGGAGTGGCATAGGCTAGGGGAAGAGAAGTTATGTGTGGTATTGTCAGCTGACCACACTTGAGAGATAAACAGCAAGATATAAAAGTCTGGGATATTTAGCCTAAGTAAAGTGCTGTGTTAATCGTGTGTTTCAATAAACATAATTATACGGTACGGTAGAGCTCTTGTACCGTGGAGTGAGAAATTATACGACAGTGAAATGATGCTATTGGAGGTTAGTAGAGTGGATTAAGCTAATCGTTAGGCTTAGACTGTTTTACTCTTTCATTATGGTAAACTTAAGAAGTAGGATCAGAGGATTAAGAAGTACCGGTACCGTACCGGTACCGTACCGGTACCGCTACTAAATTATCTCTGACTAACTCACACAGGGTTATCCTAATCTGAATACAATCGCCTACTGATAACCATAACAAATTGAAGAAAGACGCCATTGAACTGAAAGGGTTAATGTTTACGCAGACACTAGATTAAATGAACACTCACATGAACGACTGGGAGAGCTTGGTGCGTGACATGTTTATTTTGATGACTAGTAAAAAGTGCTTTGAACTCAGAGCTGTCGGTGTGTTTGTGGAGAGTAGGAGGAATGGGAAATTGAATATGTAGACTTTTGAAGATCTATTAGCCTATTAGAGGAAAAATACATTGTGGTTGATATGATAAAGTAGGCGAGAGAGAGAGAAGAGCTTAAAGATCAAATTATTATCTTTCTTAAGCCTGACCTTTGCATAGGCATACCCGGTACCGGAATACCGGATACATCAACTTTGAACTTAATTTTGACCTTTGACCTACACTTTTGTAATATCTATGCATTGTGTCATTTTCATGTGTTGAGTAACTAGCCCAGCGAATCTGGTGAAATCTATATTTTATTAATTTCACCACAACACCAAACACTCCCAATGAAATTAATTAAAGTATATATGATCCGCCACGATTCGAACCCGGTTTATCACACACAGATTTTTGCCACCTTAACCATTACACCACCAGGACGGTTAAAGGTTTATGCACACGGCTACGACTTATTATCCATTCTCGAATACTGGATATTAATCTATCATGTTCATACTCCCAACCGCGCTATGGTAGCCTAATGTTTAAGTGTCAATGAATGGTAATAAATACTCTAGCAGGGCAGAAAACTGTGAAACGTTATGGTTACCCGTAAAGCTCGGTTCACACATACCCGTCCTGAGCTCCCGTCCGGCCCCGACCTCTTATTTCGCCGTGCCTAGGCGGCGTCCTTTTTATGCATGCATAAAATGGACCGTGTGGGTCGGGGCAACTGCCAGAAAACGTGTTATGCCGGGACACCCACGGGACATACACGGACACACACAGAAGTTATTGTCTTGGTCGGGGCCGGACGGGAGCTCAGGACGGGTATGTGTGAACCGAGCTTTAGGCCTACTGTATGAGAAGGGTACGACTACGGTACGGTAATTAAAGTGTCCATAACAATCTATCCATTATACTGTAGATTGCCTATATTGGTGGTAATAAACCCATCTTATACCAGGATATATAGGTAAACCACCATTAATATACGGTATATACCCAATGATTATATATACCGGTACCCGTTTTATACCGTTGATTTATTACAGTGTGTGTTCGCGATTACACTTTACTTAGGGCATGAACATGTACCGGTACACATGATCAAGTACCGGTAGAAACATTTATTCGAGTATTTGAATAATTCGATTCAGGTGGGTACCAGTATGCTAAATGTAAAACATGAAGTAATATTATAATTTGAGAACCTGTGGGAAATTTGGACATACCTTTATGTCGTGACTTGGACATACCTTTATGTCGTGACTGGATACCGAAGAGATAAAAGGAAGGTGATCTAGAGGAGGGTAAACTCGAGGTAAGCTGGAGGGTAAACGAAAGGTAAACTCGGGCTTAATTGGAGGGGAAACTCGGGGTTACCTGAAGGATAAACTCGGAGTAAACTGGAGGGTAAACACGGGGAGCTAGCGGGTAAACGAAAGGAAAGTGAAGGGTAAACTCAGGGTTAACTGGAGGGAAAACTCCGGGCATACTGGTGGATAAACCCTAGTGTAAACTGGAGGGTAAACTCGGGATAAACTGAAGGTTAAACTCGGGGTAAACTGGTGTAGTACGATACGTGTTAGAAGTGGTGGGTAATGGAATAATGGGGTGTTGTTGTTGCAATATAAAGCAGTGTGTGTGAGAGTTGTTGTTGATAGAGACTTAACTGGTGGTACACTCACACATTCTCTCTCTCTCTCTCTCTCTCTCTCTCTCTCTCTCTCTCTCTCTCTCTCTCGTACATACAAACAACACACTTGCTCTCTCTTGTACACACCCACACAGCATAATCACTGCTTGCTTTTTTTTCCTCATTCTGTCATGGTGGGTGTTTAGTTTATATAATTTGTGGTTCGTGATTAAATATGCATGGCATGTGTAGGCTAGTTGCACACACACTCACTCTCACTTTCAGTCTCACACTCACACGTACTCTCTCTCTCTCTCTCTCTCTCTCTCTGCTAAATCCCTGCTTGATATCCTTTCCTCGTTCTGCCATAGTCTGGGTTTAGTTCATAATGTTATGGTTGAAGATTAGATGTGTGTGATATTTGTAGGCTAGTTTAACTCTTTATCTGTCTCCCTCGAGTCCCTTTCTCTTCACACAAACGCACACACGCTAGCTCTCTCTATGTCCTCTCATGTCATCTTGCTATTGTAGTCGAGTTTAGTTCACTTAAGTTAAGGATTAAAATTTGTGAGTCACACACACACACACACACACACACACACACACACACACACACACACACACACACACACACACACAGTGGTTGAGTGCACCGAATCGCTGGCTTAGGTACCGTAGTGAACGTTCACACCACTACCGGTACACCATCTTCTTCTTTCTTCTTCTTTCTTCTTCAAGGCAGTTAGGAATTGTGCATTATCAGCCTCCTTGGCTGCCGGATCGAAATGAACTGATAGTGATGTTGGTGATGATGATTTTTTTGTTCATGTACGGTACCGTAATATTTTGTTTTTAACTCCCGTCTTCACCGTGTGTAATATGTTTTTAGGTAGCCTATATATATATATATATATATATATATATATATATATATATATATATATATAATAATAATAATAATAATATATACCAGTATATATATACCGGTATACAGTATGTACAGTATATATATCGTACATATGAAATTATGTATTTTTAACATTATTAGTGGCCTAAATGGTTATTTTTGGTGATTAAATCCATGGCTCAAATGGATCACAGCCATTTGTGGTTTTCTAATAACAAAAAATTCGCGCAAATCTGCGCCTGTCTCCAGAAATATGGTAACGCATTAAGACTCGAAAGCAGTAGCTGATGTAAATCTTTATGAACTTGTATAAAACGCTTGCACGTTACGGTAGGCTATAACAATATTCATGTGCTAAAGTACGGTAAAGCTTAAGCCTACAATTCCGCGGTACCGTACTTGAAACTTGAGTTTACGTTAGCCACCGTTTAATACACTTGAGAACATTATGTTGATCGTAATTCCACTTGAAATAGCTGTCGGGATTTTTTTTTTTTTTTTTTTATTTATTTATGATATGGTTGAGGCGACATGTCGACAGGGTGCGAGGCGCCGTCATGTCTCAAACACTAAGGTGGAGTCAAGATCCATATACGTGTATATTGATCTTGGGTGGAGTCACACGAGCGATTATTACGGCAACTTATTAATGACACTTTGATGATAGTGACAGTTCGAGGTTCTTCTGAAATGTTATCATAGCTAAACTGAAAATATTTTCTTCATGTTGGCGAATAAACTGAATTCATATTAGAGTTTAATATAGAAGCTGCCAGACCATAACTTAGGTTAGTTGCTGACAAAAAGTTACGAATACAATTGATCATGTGACTCCCTCCATAGACTGGCGTGTAAATATATTCAGTAGGCTAAGTGGACGGATCACTACCCATTCAATCATGTTACCGTACCGATACCTGTGTGAGTGAGTGAGTGAGTGAGTGAGTGAGTGAGTGAGTGAGTGAGTGTGTGTGTGTGTGTGTGTGTGTGTGTGTGTGTGTGTGTCATCATTAGACGTATTTAGGCGTTTTAACGCCTTCGGTTAACGATGACACTTTTCACCATATTCTAGCTAATATTAAACAATATTATTCAGCATTGGAAGGCTCTCTGGCAATCAAAGGGGTGACGTTTATTTCGTTTAATCTATTTATATTAATTTCACTCCAACACCAAATACTTCCCAAAGAAATTAATGAAAGCAAGCATCTGATCCACCGGGATTCGAACCTGGGTTACCATAAAATTAATTAATAAAATTAATAAATATACCGGTACAAGTAATAATAATTACATATCATCAATAATACGATTCCGGTATTTAGGCTAGCTCCGGTATACGGTATGTTATTCAGCGTAGATTACCGTAACCCAAGAATAGCTGACCGTACCGTACTGTAAACAAATCAACAAACCACTGCGGTACCGGTATGGTACGGGTAAGCTCGGCTAGTGAAATACCTCAATGTCAACTAGCCACTTGGTTGTAATATCAGGTTCGTGTAGGCGGGTGGCTATAACTACCGCAATGAATAACTCTTCCACCCTTTGGTTATTAACACCTAAATGACACGAACAGTCTTATATTGACAAAGAAATGGGGCGAAAGGTTTTTAAATCGCCAAACTAATGGGCCGAACGTCTTATAATATGAAAATTAATGGGGCTTAACATGAGGAAGAAGGGAACCAGAAAAACCAGCCCATCTCCCCTTAAATAGCTGAATGCCATCTAGCCACTTGGGTGTGATATTAGGTTCGTGTAGGGGTTGTGGCTATCATGTATATTATTCTGGCGGTTGTTAGACGATATTATTACCGGTACCGGTACCCTGCGCGTCACCTTAAGTAGGAAACGTAAAGTGAAAGTTGCGGTATTGTGTCCAACCCCATGTAGGCTAGGCTAGCCTACTTGTGTGTGCATGTGTGCTCGCAAAATATCCCGAGAACGAATATATGGATTTTGACGAGACTTTGCCAGTCCTTTAATTTTGAATCCAGAAGGATCACATTAACTTTTGGTTAACAATGGATGACGCTCTCTCCACTCATTCCCTCCTTCTTTGTCCCCCCCCCCCCCCCCCCCGCCTCCCTCATACCGGTACTACCATGAGTCGTCGCTGATTTCGCACACATTTTTGCGGTTCGGGTGTATTCGGCCCGATAATCGGGCGACATCGGGTATGATTCTGGTATGTTCGAGTCGTTCTAGTCATGCTCTGGTCATCACCCGAATGTTTGGGTGAGTCGGCCAAAAGTTAGTGTATGCGTTAACTTTTGGGAAATCCTCGAGTGCGTTCGGGTCAAAAAACCGTTACAAAATCCTCGAGTCACCTTCGATTTACATTCGGCTTACATTCTACCATATTCTGATCGCATTCGACCTATTCGGGTCACTTTCGAGTCAAAAAATTTAACCCGATTCATACCAGAATTGATCGAACCTAAGTGGACTTAGACCCGATGATGTAGACCGTAACCCGAATTAGACTCGATGCTCAGTGGAAAATTCCTACATAAACTTGTTCGAAAGTCAACTGTTCTCGATGCTGACCCGAATTTCAGGATGATGACTGGATGGATACCCGAATACTACTAGAAAATGACTCGATGCATGTCCGACATTCCTAATTAGACTCGATGATTACTCGATCGTGATCCGAATGACTAGAATGTAAGTCGAAGGCTAGTCGAAGCCAAGTCGAATCAAACCCGAACGCGAGCCGATGGCTTGACGCTGCAGCTTCGGGATTTCCTTGGTCGTCGTGGCCGTCGAGGTTGAGCACGTCGGGGTTCACGTTCTTTGTCCCTGATGGCGCGGGCAGTAATCTGATATCTGAGGTTGGCATGAACTATCTCCTGCCTTAAGATTGCCAACTCCAATGCCTCACTTCTGGTCGTGATGGGTCCGGGAGGTTGCTTTCTTGTGACATGTTGCTGTGTTGGGTGCACTGTACAAATGAAGTTTGTGTGAGCACACCCTCTCTTTATATAGTGGGGTGATGCATAACCTCATAATCGTGTCATAATCGACTTATTCTAGTCACGTTCGACTTACATTCTGGTTTCATTCCGGTTGGGTTCCTGACTTCGGGTGGGGTTCGGTTTTAAGTCGGGTTACTTCGGGTGTGATTCGGTTTTAACTCGGGTTAGTATCTGCTACTCGGGTCACCGTCGATTAGCTTTCGACTCATGGTCGATTCAATTCTGTTCAACTTCTGGTTAGTTTCGAGTAATATACGGGATAACATCGACTCGTATTCGAGACGCATTCGAGTCCCTCGGGTAGCATTCGAATTGCTTTCTAGTCATAGTCGGGGTACGAGTCTCATTCGGGGACTTCGGGTGAATTCGGGTGAAAAGTGCAAGTCATTGCCTTCGGGTTACTGTCGGGTCGCGGTCGACCTCTGTATGACGCGGCCTTAATACTATAGCACGGAATAACCCGATTTTTGGTGGATTTTTATTGGGCCATTAGGATATCTGCCGGTGTATACCAGTATTTGACTCAATCACTTTTGTTTTCGATACCGGTACCGTACCGGTACTTTCAGTGTGTAGGCCTAAGTCTGTATATCGGTACTGTATAGGCCTATGTGTGTTTTGTGTCCGTCTGTTTGCACACAATTTCTAGAAAGGAGAAATGGATTTTAACGAAATTTGGTCAGTCTGCATGTGGTATCCGAAAACATCCCATTAAATCTTGGTTGTCATAGGATGATGCCACCAGCATCACTCCCAATTTCTTGGACTCCCTCAAATACCATCCAGAGAAGTTGTTCGATAATCGCAATTTTTGAGGTACGGTACCGGCACTAGTTCTTGGTTAGCCACTGACTTGATACAACATGTTTGAAGAATATATGATCGGATGATGCCATGAGGGAGAAGGGGGTAGGCCTACATAAACACAAATAACACCTCCCCTTACTCCCGCGCCCTCCTCCCCCCTGGCAACTTGACACCTGGCCCTGCAACCGTAGCTGTAGTGCGTGTGTGACCTTGTGCAAGCAGACCAACAGTACAAACCCTATAGTGTGACACAGACCATCCACCATATTGGTTCCATTGGTAGCATTAGTCTCTTTACACTCAAATATGCCCATACCCATTATAAACATTTTTTTTTTTCTCTCAATGTGTTCCCCCTAGACCCCCTTTCAAGATAAATTTGTGCATTTTTCGATTGAAAAATGTCCCGGCCACTATCGCTCGCAAGAAAAAATCGACACGTAAATGGCACGAAAGATCTTAATATTGACACAGAAAGGGGGCGAAAGGTCTCAAATTCGACAAACTAATGGAACGAACGTCATCAATTCTGAAAATTAATATGCTAAGCATGAGGGAGAGGGGATCCAGAAAAAGCGACTACCTCCCCCTTAACCACTTCATTACCGAGCATGACTTTCTCTATTATTTCAACAATATTTAGAGGCTTATAATTATACTGTATAGCTAAGGAAGGATCCGTGGTACGGTAGTTAAAAAGAGTGATTCGATTTTTTTTTAAACCTTTTAATTGTTTTATGTCCTTCCTAAGCTAAATAAAACCGTCTAATCATAGCCAGAATACAATGGAAAAGACGGCTCGGTAATGAAGGGGTTAATAAACATTGTGCGTTAAACTACTACACTCTTACATCAAATATAGGCCTTTGAGCTTTGGATATCAATTTTACATGATAACATAATTCACCCCATTGTTTAGGCCTAATAATAACAACACCAAAATAGCGACAAGAAGATAACTATGGCCGATTTCTCTCACTACAGGATCTCTTATGTAAAAGGACACCGCAGAACACTAGGCTACCCACAACACCACCTTGTTTACGCCAGAGCCTGATTCATACACTACTTTACTACTACGGTACTTTTATTAGCTGAATAATGCGACTCTAGCATGACTCGAGTAACCACACATGTAAGATTTCAGCATGACTATATAATGTGGAGCAGAATGGTCTTAGTATATGGTCCACTCTTTACGGTCTCAAATAGCCTACACAGCAATTTACCGTACCCTACGGTAGCTTGTAATTTTGTTTTCACAATATACCGTTATTAATGTTGGTGCTTGAAGAGTATTGAGAATATATATTTTTTTTTAGTTGTAAAACAACGTTGAATAGATTTTTTCCAACTTATGTGCGAGTCCAACGTTGGTCTAGACATCCATAGCCCACCTACAGTTGCTCAGTGGAATGTGGAGCGAATTAGTATGGTAGACGTCATTGTTGACCTTGACTTAACACAAATCTCCCTTAAATAAACCCCTAGTGTAGCCTAATCCTTGAAGATCCCATGCAGGTAAAATAATTATAAGACAGGCACCCTTCCCCTCTCTCACCAACATCACAACAACAATATGCAAGGGACGAGTGGAGTCGATGATGGTGACGGAGAAAAAGAGGAGGAACAATATAATGATACAAGAATAGACGTCACTAAATGGAAGCTGAAGATAAAAGAATATAAAGAAATGAGACGGAACACAAATGATTAAACAGGGATCATGGGAAATGATCTGCCACAGTATCACACAAATATATATTTATTATGTTCTCTCCACTAACCAACTTTACTCCTAAACTCGATTAATGAAATTAACAAACACATGTGGAAGTCCGGGGATTCGAACCCATGAAAAATAAAACCCCAGTGCAATCCTTGAAGATCCTCCTTGACAACCCAGGTACCGTACCCCGGGTGAGATTGTTTATACGGTACTTGTTAGCTGGTGGCAGACAGGCAGCCTCCCTCCTCTCACCAACATCACAACAACAATCTGCAGGGAACGAGTAGAGATGAAATGAAGAAATTGAATGGTAATAATAATTTAAAACTTGCAAAACAAACAAACCAAAACAAGGACGATACAATATAAAGGCAATATTACTAATCAAAATCGTTATGTGTGAAGACTAGATTACCGGTATGTGGAAGTTGAAGGCAAATGGTTAACAAGAAAAAGAGACGGAACACACATAATTAAACAGGGGTTCATGGTAAATTATCTGTCATCGCTATCAGAAGACTAGACTAAATGGAAGTTGAAGACAAATGGATGAGAAAAGAGCCAGAACACATATCATGGAAAATTATCTGCCATCATTACGCGTACCACACGAATCTTCCAAAATATAACCGAGGACCGTTCCCCGGTTTAGTTTGTTTATACGTATTAGCTGGTGGCAGACAGGCAGCCTCCCTCCTCTCAACATCACAACAACAATCTACAGGCGAGGAGAGATGATGATGATGATGATGATGATGGAGTAGAAGAAGTGGAGGAGGAAAATAAAAAGGTGGTGGGGAGGAAGAAGTATAAACAACAGCAGCTGAAGACACAGTTCAACAACAAAAGACGAACACATTGGTGGGGAAAAAACAGAAGCCGAACAGAGGAAGATAATGAAACGGAAGAAGAAATGGTAGAAAATGAATGAAAGTGACATTGAATATGAACAAATATATATTCTAAGAGGAAACGGGACCAGGGAACAATATTTGCCAGCATAATGGAAGATTTGGCTGCAAAGTCTTCAACAAATCCTGGGATCATAAGGATACAGGTAATGGTACAGGTACCTGGTACGGTTATAAGTATGATTTACTTTTGGGTTGAACAGAAGTGATGAGCCCAATTGGAGCCCTAATAGTGCTCGACTGAGCCAACTAAAATATTTTCTTAGATTAATTTCGTGTCGGTATTAAAGACGAGACGATGATGAGTTTGGAACAGCAAATTGAACTTTAATAATTACCGGTATCGAGTGAGGTAAGTTTTCTGTGGAGGTACCGAGTATATATAACTCTGTATACAAGGACGCATCTTTAACCTCATTCTGGCTACCATTAGGTGATTTTATACAGGTTAGGAAGGACCTCTAGTAATCTGCTGTAATCAAAAGGGTACCGCTAAACTCAATACCGGTACCCATTAACCCTCTGACACAAATGGTAGCCAGAAAAAAGAAAAACACGCGCCATCACACTGAAAGAGTTCGTGTCGACGTAAGCCTTGACATGTAGTGGAAAGGGGAAATAAAACTAATAGATATCGAATGGGCTACGTTTTTTGCAGGGTAACTTTGCTGAGTTTTGACCGGTAAATTTAGAGTTGGTGTGAAAAATTAGCACTGACTTACGGTATGTGTATAGGCTAGTCTAAAGTGTTAGTGAGCAAACATGGGAAGAGCCTAATGATTTCCTGGCTAGAGTGTGTTTACGGAGAGAGAGAGAGAGAGAGAGAGTAAAAGGAAAGTGGAACATACACGATTAGCGATTAACAAAGCTTCTTAGACTTCAAACACACTGGAAACCTACCATTCATTCAATTATATACATAGAGTACCGTACTAGTACCGGTACCGTATCGAAATTAGAACTATGTTCAAGAGATTATTTTGAAATTCAATATTATAAAAGAACCGACAGAACAACTAAGCATTGAAGGTTACCCTGGAGGAAGAAAATATATTTGATTTAATATACGGTACTGGTATTTATTATGCACTAAAATATAGTACCGGTACCGTACAATGTTACATGCAGGACCAGAGGAGGAAGGGGCTGATCAATGAAACTAAGAAAAATATACCTAATCTATGAAGCCGATTGGCATTTATTTGTTTATATAAACCGTCTTGATAGCGTATAAGCATAGTGCGCGGAATTTCGATGTGAGTATCCTGGGTTCGAGTCCTCGGAGTGCCACATGTATTTGTTGATTTCATTAATTGAGTTTAGATGTGAAGTTGGTTGGTGTAAATAACATAATAATATTTCTCTCCGTCTCTCATTGGGTAAGGAAGTTGCATGTAATCATAGCCTAAATTGGTAAGTATCATAAGTTATGGTACGGTACCTATACATCTTTAAAATGCTGTACACTACAGTATGTGACTATAGTCGATTTATTTCCAGCTGATGGTAAATTGCCATATCTCCATCTTAATTACTCGGCTATTACGAAGATTTTGAAGCGAAATATGTTGCTGATTATGAAAACTTGGCCATAAGATGATGCAGAGACATACCGGTAGTAGTTTCATATTTTTACATTATTTATTGAACAATCAGCTGCTAAGGGGTTCAATTTAACCTCTCAGCTTGAACAAAACCAGACTTTAGTACTTTGTGATAGAATACCGGTACATTATTGTAGTGTTAATTCGTCGCTAAACTCATTTATCAATTTCCAAGACATTAGTAAACATCCATAAAGAACTTTAACTGCTCCCTCCTTCACCACCGGAGACAATATAGAACAAAGACATCAATCACCCCGCATATCCCCGAATGAGGGCAACCTGATGATCAAAGGGGAGGTAAAAACACACGAGCGTTCCCTTCCCCTGGTTACCAAAGCTCGGGCATGACTCATCAGTACAGCTAGATTATAACCCTTCAAAACTTGCTTGAATGGCCCCATAGTTACAGTATGGTACCGTGAAATGCCCTAACTTCGGTCAAGGGTGCTATACTTCGGACGTTTCTGGATAAAAGAATATAAGGTGCAGTTATGGAAAAATGGCTCTGCAATTATAGAAGAACATCGCACTTGTTTTTCCGTAACATCATGTATTTATCCAATAGCTGCGGTTCATTATATTTTATTCCAGAATGTCCGAAATTGTATCCCCGTCCAAAGTTACGCCATTTTACCGGTACCGGTACCGTATTATTCATTTTACCGGTACCGTACTGTATTATTCATTGCGGCGAGTCTAGAAATTGCGGAATATCTAAGACTATAACTATAAATATCGCTATACTAGTAAGTGAAGTTTGTTACTTTGTTGGTAAATCGAAGTAAACAATCTATATCTAGCGTTGAGTAGGTAATTTGTAAGTCGGCAACACTGAGCTGCACTGTTTACTTCACTCAGCTGGGCATTCAACATCACAGTTTGGGCGAGTAAACACTCTTTTGGGTGGGAAACTGAGAACAGACGTGTATTTACCTTAGGGTACAACACATTTCCGGAGTCTACGTGCCTTTGACCTCTTCAACACGATTTTGTTTAAGGGGACAGTGGTTATTTGTTGGGTTCTATTTATTTATATCTATAGGCCTATTAATGTATTTGTTAGTTTCCTCCCTACACCGTAATCAAACTTATAAACACATCCATTAGATCCCCCGTCTAGATTAATTTGTAAATTTTTCGGTAGAAAAATGTCCGGGTCGAAGGCCGGTTCTTCTAAAATTACAGGCTCACTATCGTTCGCCATGAAAAAAATCGACACCTAAATAGCACGAAATCTTAATATTGATAAACAAATGGGGCGAAAGGTCTTAAAATCGACAAACTAATGGGGCAAACATCTTAAATTTTGAAAACTAATGGGTGTAAACAATGAGGGAGAAGGGGGTCTAGCAAAACGGACGATTTCTGGCGAAGGACTGACCCCTCATAGTCAAGGGAATAACTTAGTAATGTTTGGTGTAACTCCTTGGTGTGATATATGTTTGGTGTAACTCCTTGGTGTGATATATGTTTGGTGTAACTCCTTGGTGTGATATATATGTTTGGTGTAACTCCTTGGTGTGATATATGTTTGGTGTAACTCCTTGGTGTGATATATGTTTGGTGTAACTCCTTGGTGTGATATATGTTTGGTGTAACTCCTTGGTGTGATATATATGTTTGGTGTAACTCCTTGGTGTGATATATATGTTTGGTGTAACTCCTTGGTGTGATATATATGTTTGGTGTAACTCCTTGGTGTGATATATGTTTGGTGTAACTCCTTGGTGTGATATATGTTTGGTGTAACTCCTTGGTGTGATATATGTTTGGTGTAACTCCTTGGTGTGATATATGTTTGGTGTAACTCCTTGGTGTGATATATGTTTGGTGTAACTCCTTGGTGTGATATATGTTTGGTGTAACTCCTTGGTGTGATATATGTTTGGTGTAACTCCTTGGTGTGATATATGTTTGGTGTAACTCCTTGGTGTGATATATGTTTGGTGTAACTCCTTGGTGTGATATATGTTGGCAACTTGGTGATTTGATTTAACTAAGAGTGTTTTGTAGATATAAAGTTACCGTACTTTATTTGAGACTTACTTGAATTATATATGATACACATGGTATATAGTAATAAACAGTCGCTATTTTGCAACACACACTTATTAATCATCTTTTAACCCGTACCTGTACATTTATTTAACTTTCATCTCTTCACACATTCTCAGATCATTGATGTAGACCAGCCCCCCTCCCAACACACACCTATAACATAAAGGCGGTCAAAGGAGTTCTAATTTTACCTTGTGTGTGTGTGACTAAACTGTAATATATACTTAAGTTTGGTTTATCACATATCAACTAAATTTGTATTTCAGTATATTTTTAGATAGGACTATAATATATTTTTTTTTGTTTTTGTTTTTTTTTATAACCTTGTCAATGAGTTCCCGTGTCTTAACCCATTCAGTACCGGTGACGACATTTCCATTATATTCTAGTAACTATTAGAGTGACGATCATATACAGTTTAGAAAGGACGTCTATCAATGAAAAGACTACCGGTACAGATTATCTCAAGTAGGGTACCGTACCGTACTCCTTTTAACCACCATAGACCACTTGCATAGTCGGTACCAATATGCATTATTTTATATAATTCTGGGTATTATTAGACGATTTTATAAAGCTCAGAACGGATTTCATAGTCGTATAGTCATTCATAGTGGTAAGATATATCCCAACTAATCCTTTGACACCTATAGTCTATATATCCCCTAGGGTGTGGCTGATATATATGGTTGCTAACTGTATATGAGAAGGTGAGTTAGGTTAGGTTAGGTTAGGTTAGGTTAGGTTAGGTTAGGTATGGTCAGTGATGAAAACAGATAGTCCCCCCCCCCCCCCCCACACACACACACACTCGATCTCTCCTCTCATCATAGGCTATACCGTAGTTTACGGTATTCACCGTAAGTAGACGAGAAATCATGACTTCTATCCACTGTAACTCAAAAAGGGCTAGAGCAAATTGGCTGTAAATTTCCACATCTATTCCTTGACTGACTCTTCCCAAATGGTAGACATATTCCTCCTGACGCGGCTTAGCTAAAGGTGGAGTCATACTGCGTGTTTTGTTTTTTTGGCAACTTTTGATCGATAATAATATTATTCTCGTGGTATGGTAAGTTTTCGGGGATACTTAAGCCATGGTTTTGACAAGTAGAATGAAAGTACTGTATATTCAGTGTCTAAGAACCGTAACTATATTTTCCTGAAATTTTGGCTATGCACTTGAATTCAGCTTTCAGGCCGAAGTTGCCGAGAAAAGATGCCCGAAGAGCTGGTGTGCATCCGTGTTGGGCTAAGCGGTTGTGAAAGGGATCAAATTATGAGGGGTTGTAGTCCAGCTGGTCGGTAGTATCCCTTTCAGTACCGGGGCCGTCCGCTTCACTTTAGTCTGGCTACTATTAGACGATTTGGTTCAGTTTAAAAGGGCCTCCAGCATTTAACAGGCTTCACAGTATCTCACATCACCCTTTTCTCTACCACAGATCCTTCTTAAACTGCACAAAATCGTCTAAATGTAGCAAGAATAAAATAAAAAAGCCGTCGCCGGTATATAGAAGGGGATATAGGAAGTCTTGTCCCCCGCCCTCTTCATCACTCTGTAAGGCGTCTCCACACTACCTTTTTTAGGGTTGTCGGTAGCATTAATGTCTAGGGACCCTGGCTGGACTAGATTGATTTTCTCCACCTGCTTATGCCCCTTATATTCTAGTTCGGAGCTACCGGTAACTGTACTGAAACATATACTAAACACAAATAGCCTACACACACACACACACACACACACACACTCTCACATACAATAGTTTACCTAGACCAGGGTTGGGCAACATGCGGCTCAGGAGCCGCATGCGGCTCTTTCAGGACACTTGTGTGGCTCCAGAAGCTTCAAAAATAATAATTCTTCCTTCAAAACGAAGGCATCATAACTCATTCAAGGCAATATTAGATTTGTTTATTCAATTTCGAAAATATTTATACTGTAGGTATCAATCATTTTGATTTCTAGAAATGTGACACATACTGTATGTCTTTCCTAAGCTTTGTGAATACAAGTAGCCTACCGTATATTGAACAATATCACTGTAAATTGTTTAGTTCAGAAGTAGGGTATATTGTCTTATTTCTGAAGTACCGGTACTGTACTGTAGATTTTGGTTTATGAGACCAATTTATTTGTATTGCGGCTCCGACAGTACAATTTTTTTTATGAAACTAAAAAAAATGGCTCTTCTAACTTCAAGGGTTGCTGACCACTGACCTAGACCTACGGTATTCTAATAGATCTGAAAACCGGTAGATAGCCTACAGTCAAGGAGAGAACATGTACCGGTATGTAGATAGTACCGGGTATATTAACTCTTGTACCGGGGACGTCATTTTTATTTCATTCTAGCTATATTTAGACGATTTTATGCAGTTTAAGAAGGATGTGTGGTAGTAAAAAGGGCTAAATGAGATAGTTCGAAGCCTGTCAATTGCTGGAGGCCCTTCTTAAACTGATTAAAATCGTCTAATCTTAGCTAGATTGCATTTGAAAACACGTCGCCGGAACAGAAGGGGTTAAAACAAAACCCTTGGCAAATGACAGTAGGTTGAGCTGTGAGTTACCAATTACCTATACTACTGGTATATAAAAACGACAGTTAGCTATAGTGTTTTGTTTTACTTCTCTATAGGCCTATACTGTATATTTCAACACATTTTCTGCAGAGGTTTGAAAGTGAACATGCAAGACCATAACATCTTCTGTTAGCCTAAATAGCTACCTCATTTTATTTACAGTAATTGACTTCGAGTTATGAAAACATCAATGTAAAAATGATTAGTCTCGAGGTTGCGGACTTTCACTTGAGTAGGTTGTAAAAGCGGTGTGTGGGAGTGAATGGCTGTCTGCAGGAATTATATTGTGTAGGTATCGGTATTATAAATGATTCTCTGTGCGGTACCGCTAATTATGAATAGTTAAAGGTAGGCTAGCTACCAGTTTATATTGTCTAATCATGGTACTTGTATAATACTGATGGTGTTCAGTACCTGTATATATAATAGTGTTTCGGTAGTTATAGGTTGAGTCTAGTCTAGTGGTTAGCATATCGTGCGAGAGTGTGTGTGTGTGTTTTTATTTATTTTTCTCTAACCGTATAGTTTATTTTATTCACCTGGCAGACAATTCAATGGTTTAGCAGGTGTTATCTCGATATGGACAAATATGAAACTACTATGTATGCATCATATTATTCCTGGTGCCAATCTTTCATAATTAACACATATTTTTGCTATAAAATCGTTGCAGTAGGTTGTACTATAGATTGGGCATGGTAATATACCGTCAGTTAAATACAAGCATTGTCATTGTCAAGCACCAAAGGCCTCCGTCGAACGCTGTCAAACAAGCAACCAGTCCAAACCCTTCTTAAGTTTCTCTCTCTCTCTCTCTCTCTCTCTCTCTCTCTCTCTCTCTCTCTCTCTCTCTCTCTCTCTCTCTCTCTCTCTCTCTCTCTCTCTCTCTCTCTCTCTCTCTCTCTCTCTCTCTATCCTCTCTCTCTCTCTCTCTCTCTCTCTCTCTCTCTCTCTCTCTCTCTCTCTCTCTCTCTCTCTCTCTCTCTCTCTCTCTCTCTGACAAGTCTTTCGGCTGATCCAGTCCAACAAACAGAAGAAGAGCAACAACCACTAGACATAGGCTAGACAAGCGGCCATAAACCTGTCGTCTGTGGCGAAGAATGAACCACAATCTGGAGAAATTAGGCCCACATGACTTAGTTTTATCGTGATGACATAATAGTTTCGGCTCTTTGGATTCTTCTGAAGAGGAACTCACACACACACACACACACACACACACACATAGTAACATTAGAAAATCCTTTGTCTGACGAAGTTTAATAGTTGTATTTTGGGCGAGAGGGGTTGAAAGGTTTTCTGCAATAGTGATCTGAAAAAATCGACATCTAAATGGCACAAAAAGTCTTAAAATTGCCAAACTGATGGAGCAAACGCCTTAACATCGCAAACTAATGGGGTTAAACTTGAGGGAGAAGGAGGTAGCGTACAGAAAAAGTAACCACCTGGGATTAAACTTGAGGGAGAAGGGGGTACCGTACAGAAAAAGTAACCACCTGCCCCTTAATTGGTATCTTAGGCATCTGGGATTAGTGCAATGGTTTTAATGACATGTTTTGTGATGCGGGTAGGGTGTGTCGGTGGGATTTAGATAATTAGTACCGGTAGCATAGTAGTACCCATTATCCCGACGATGAGCCTTTCAACACTGGCTGATCCGACGTTTGGAATGTTATTATTGTAATGTTTTTGTTTAATTATTATTGAGGGTTTTGATTGTTTTGTTTTTGTACAGTTTTTGAGCAATTGATTTAAAGTTCCCCGTCTATACTACGCCTCCCCCCGGACAAACTAATGGAGTGAAATGTCTTATAATCGCTTAACTAATGAGTCGAAACAAGGAAGTCTAGAATGACCACCCTCGGTTTAGATTGAATTAACCCCTTCTGTACCGACGACGTCTTTATGATTTTATTCTAGATGTATTTAGAGCATTTCTTTTACAGATTAAGGAGGATCTGTGGTACTAAAAAGGTTAAGTGAGGTAGTTCGAAGCCTGTTATTTGCCGAGGGCCCTTTTTATACTGAATAACATCGTCAAATAGTAGCCAGAATAAAATTATAAAGGCGTCGCCGGTACATAAGGGGTTAATAGTAATACCGGTACTACCTTGTTACAAAGTACAGGTATGTTAAGCTACTTGGTAAGTAAATATATACGGTACCCACATTCTAGTATTCCGACACACAATCTACAATTTCGTTTTAATATTCAGTAAGGGTATAATTTGAGGTCAGATTCACCCATTTAAACGGTAAGAGTTCTGCACAGTTAGTAGTCTCGCCTCCATAAACATACGGTATTAAAATGTAAATTGGTGTTTTAACATTCTTATTACGGTACTAAATTTGTTTATAGTTCTGATGCTTTCTGATACACCACACACACACACACACACACACACACACACACACACACACACACACACACACACACACACACACACACACACACACACACACACACACACACAGCCCGTAGCCTAGTAGGTAGAGCTATCGTCTCACACACGAGGGGTCGGGGGTTCAATCCCCGGCCGGGCGGAGACAAATTGGGCTTGTCTCCTTTCATGTGTTAGCCTCAGTTCACCTAGCTGTAAATAGGTACCTGGAATAAGTGGACGACGTTGTGACGTCCCATCTGGGTTGGCAAAAATGGTACAAGGCGAGATGGGTATCATATGGTTCACCTAAGCTGATGGCTACCTAAGCCTTCGGGCGAGACGGTACCGTCTATAGTGAGAATGGTACCATACAGATCCACCCTAAGCCTTCGTTTCCGATGTCGCCAATTGGCTAAAAATACAGACTACACACACATCCACAGCCATTCCAACGATACATATAACACCTACACATATAGGAGGCGGGAAATAACGAGCATGCTCACTCCCGCAATACAACTAGAGTAAGTACACACACACACACACACACACACACGTTAACGGGTAGACTGTTAGTGAGTCACCCAAGCAAAGCTCAACACCCGGTTCAATACTCCGGGAGTCCTTTTTCACCGCAGTGAGTCACACACAGAGGGTCACTGGTCGAGAGGCGGGAATTAACGAGCATGCTCACTCCCGCAAATACAACTAGTGTAAGTGTAAGTACACACACACACACACACACACATACATACATTCCACTTTCACGTATCTTATTATATTATATTGTTACTATATTTTACTGTACTCATTCCACTAATATACCTACCGTATGTATATTTTGGAGTGAGGAACTACATGAACGAAGGCGGTGCTGGTTGGGGGGAGGGGCGTCGACTGACTGGGGACAGAGGTGCATGGGGGCGGTTCGTTCGTGGCCACCCCTTCGGGGATCACGGCGTCAGGCAATAGATAGATAGATAGATGTATATTTTCAGCCTACTGGGCTGCCATATGTTAATTAATTCACCGTTAATTATTATTATTGTTACACCCCCCTTAGAGAGAGAGAGAGAGAGAGAGAGGGTGGGGGGGGGGGGGGGGGCGAGATTCCTATTAAATCAGATTGAAATGTATCGCGAATCCAAAGTGACGAATGTTTCACTGCCAGGGTCCATTGGTTAGATAAGGTGAGGCTGTTTGTATGATCTTCCCCCAGCTGTGAGAGGGGGGGGGGGGGGGGCTTTCTGTTCTCATCACTGACCATACAGCTTTTACTGTGGGAGGGTCATTTAGCCTTATTGCAGCACCTTCCCATATACAGTTAGCGACCATATATCAGCCACACCGTATGGGATATAGTGTTAATGGGGTGCTTAACCCGTTCATTGCTGGCGCCGCCCTTTTCACTTTATTCTGGCTACTGTTAGACAGGATTAGGCTTATATTAATTATAAAAATGACCTCCAGCAATCAACAGGCTTCGAACTATCGCATTTAACCATATTTACTACCACAAATCCTTCTTGAATGACACAACGTCGCCTACATATAGCTAGAATAAAATTCAATTGACGTCGCCGGTACAGAAGGCAATGCTTATAATATCCTAAATAGAATAGGTTACGGTCAAGAACTGGTGAACAATAAAATGATACTTGTAGCTACAGAAAAGGATATGTTTGAATATATTACCATACTGTTAGCCTACCGTAGTTTATTGTATTCATCATCAGTGTTTGTTTTATGCTTGGAACCTTAGGGGGAGATGGGTAGTTTTGCTGGGCCCCCTTCTCCCTCGTTTTTTAGCCCCTTTAGTTTTGAGATTTTAAGACGTTCGTTCCATTAGTTTGACGATTTTACGACCTTTCACCCCATTTCTTTAGCCTATCGATATTAAGACGTTTTTGTGAAATTTAGGTGTCGATTGTTTCCTGGCGAGCGATAGCGAGCCTGTAATTTATGAGAAATCGGCCTTCGGCCGGGACATTTTTCTATCGAAAAATGTACGAATTTGTCTTGGGGGGGGGGGGGGGGGTGTTTTTTTAAGCTTGTAGGAGGTCTAGGGAGGAAACTAATAAAACTATAAAAGATACATAGCCTAAATGAGCAAATCAAAATGAGTCATCCCCCTTAAAGTGTTGGATAACGAGTACCAGTACCGGTAGTCTATCGCTCCTCTAATGTCCACCTCTGCAATAAGTGCATGCAGAAGTCCATACCCTCTGGCGCCAATAAACACTGGGCACCCATGGGGAGGCGAACCCCGGACTTCCCGCGTAGGAGTTAGTTGCACGACACACCGACCACTCGGCCACAAGAAGAAGAATACCAATATTTCAATTCATGTAGCCTATAATATCTACGTTTATGCTAGAGTATTTGAAAATCATAGCTCAATTTTTAGGTCGTATTTAAATTAGCCACCCCTAGGCCGAGCATACCCAGTAGTAACAGTAACAGGATGTCAAACTGGAGCAATTTTGTTTGAAGATTTGAAGGAATATGAGAAGAAATACAAGACAATTAACATGAAATTTACATTGTTTTGGTAATGTTATAACTTCCAAAGACATAATTTGACCGGTACACCATCATTTTAGCTTTACCGGTACATATAGAACTAATTAAGACTCACAATAATGGACCTGGCTTTGGTTTGACACCCTTAACAGTAACAATAATATTATCATTATGACGTCATCGATGGATCTGGAATGATGATACAATATTATTTCACACGATGCAATTAATGGCAATTTGAATTCTAAACTATAAAGTATGAAGTATAAACGAATTAATAAGACCAAGATAACGACTTTTCCATCGATATAGCTTTGTTACGGCAATAGACGTGTTTACAGATGCGGATATTTTGTTTAAAAGACAATACAAGGGCAAATCAGATTGAAACGGCAGCGCGCATGTATGAGAGAGAGAGAGAGCGTGTGTGTGTGTGTGTGTGTGTGTGTGTGGGGGGGGGGGGGGGGGGCGGCATATGGGCACCGGTACAGCATAGTATCTTACCATCTTCTCAGTCTCTGTATTTTCTTAACCGAATTGATGTGATAGCCCGCACTTTAGGTTTGTTGACTTTGGATAAGGGCCGGGCTAATCAGGGGAGTTTTTTGGGGGGCATTTTTTGTTTCTTGTTTGTTTTTGAAGCGAGGTGGTGGGGCAATTTATGTATAGTTACCCACCCACACGTCCAAGAAGAAGAAGAAGAAGAAGAAAGAGATGAAGGTTAGTTGGATGTACCTCGGGGTTCTAGTAAAGATTTCTAGGAATCAAAAGGGTAAAAACTATCTCGACTAACTCACTAGCATCCCACAGGTTCTTCCTAAACTGAATAAAATCGTCTCCTACTAACCAGAACAAATTATAAAAAAAACCGTCATAATCCTCAAGGGGTTAATGACCGCTATCGTACACGTTTTTCTCGAATATCTGGAAGGTACCGGTATCTGAGTTAAGGGGTTATGGGTAGTTTTTCTGGCCCCCCTTCTTCCTCATGTTTAGCCCCATTAGTTTTCACATTTTAAGACGTTCAGACCATTAGTTTGGCGTTTTAAGACCTTTCGCCCCATTTTGTTTTAAATATTAAGGCTTTTCGTGTCATTTAGGTGTCGATTTTTTCCTGGCAAGCGATAACGAGCCTGTAATTTAGGAGTAAGTGGCCTTCGGCCGGAACATTTTTCTATCGAAAAATGTACAAATGTATCTTGAAGGAGGGAATTTGGGGGGGGGGTATTTTTTAAAGATTGATGGAGGTCTAGGGAGGAAGCTAAAATAACAATAAAAATATATATAAATGAGTAAATAAAGACGCTCATCTCCCCCTTAAGAAGAAGGAGCATTACGTTTTTTATGCTACCCCTATATAGGTTGTTGACTTTACTGAGAGTTTTAGCACCCCTCCTCCTCCTCCTGTTTACTGTTTACACTTACCCCCGCCCCCCTGTAAATAGCCCTTAGTATCTCCCTTCATTACTCTCTCTCTCTCTCGCTCTCTCTCTCGCTCTCTCTCTCTCTCTCTCTCTCTCTCTCTCTCTCTCTCTCTCTCTCTCTCTCGCCTCTCTCTCTCTCTCTCTCTCTCTCTCTCTCTCTCTCTCTCTCTCTCTCTCTCTCTCTCTCTCTCTCTCTCTCTCTCTCTCTCTCTCAAATAGCCGACTAAAATATTTGTGTCTGAGGGAAGAAGTTGAATTCATCAACCTCTGGGACAACTTCTACAACCAGCCTACTCTGTTCCGCAAGGATGGCACTCATCTAAACCCTGTGGGTTCAGCACGCATGGGTCGTCTCCTACACGAAGCAGTCCGCAGCCATGGATCAAAAAACGCCATCCGAGAAGAAGCAGCAGTGACATAAATCATCCAACGCCAAGAAAAAAACAGAGGCAACCGAGGACCACCAGCGATAAGGACCGAAGACAGCGAGGACCGAGGACAGCCATGAACATAAATGTAGATCCGACAAGAACCAAAAATATTATTAAAGAGCGTTCCGTGAGTTCTAAAATAACAAATTTAAAGGTTTTCTATGCAAACGCTCGTAGCGTAGCATACGCAATAAATTTTCAGATTTAGAGGAGCTAGTGTTTACAGAAAATTATGATGTGATTGGCATAACAGAATCTTGGCTCAATACAGAAGATAGAGACTTTTTAGCAGAGTATTCACTTCCCGGTTATGTAATGTTTGAGAAAAGCCGAATAAATCGAAATGGAGGTGGCGTTTTACTTTATATCAAAGAAAGTCTTAACCCTACCCTCTTGTCAAAACCTCAAATTGTGAACGTCGACGCATCTTTTGTGCTGATAAAGAATAATAAAGGTACAAAAATAATACTTGCATTAATATACAGACCTCCAGCTCAATCAGTGCAAACTGACCGAGAAATTTACGAACAAATTGCAGATGTAAGTAACTCACAAGATACCGTAATTTTTGGCGACTTTAATTTACCTGTGACCAAGTGGGGCGATACTCTTACTTCACACTCCGGACATGACTTGTATACGAACTTGCAAAGAGAGTTCGCTTTATCAATTTGTTCGAACGCCGACCCGTGGTAATAACGTTCTTGACATTGTACTTGCAACAAAAGAAGAATTAATAGAGAATTTGAATGTTGGTGATGAATTCAGTAACAGCGACCATCGTACGATAACTTTCACTTTAAAGTTTACTAGTAACGAACCAAATAGTAGCATCGAAAAGTCCCTAATTTCAAGAAAGCAAACTTCCATAAACTTAGAGCTATGTTTAAAGAAACTGACTGGAGCTTTTTAATTCACAATAACGACATAAATACATCTTGGAAGTTATTCGAAGCCACTTACCTAAAAGCAGTGCAAGACTGCATACCATCGAAAAATACGGCGTCCAGGCCATAATAATAAGCCCAAATGGTGGAATAAAGATATTTCAAACTGCCTGCTTGCTAAAAAATTTGCTAATGATAGATTAAAATCCTCACAAAATGACGAAGAACGGCTGAAATTTGTAGAGCTACGACGCAAAGCCAAAAAGTTAATTAAGCAAAGTAAAAAGACCTTAGAGTTACATATTGCGAATCAAAGTAAAACAAACCCGAAAGAAATCTATAGTTATATCAGAAAGAAAAAAGTAGTTACTTCAACTGTTGGACCGTTAGTCGATGAAAATGGAGAATACACCAAAGACGAAGTACAAATGAGTAATGCCCTCAATACCTTCTTTGCATCAGTTTTTACAACAGAAGACCTCAGTGATATCCCTACACCATCGCCGATTCAGATTGATAATTCAGATGTTCTAAGCAATATCACCGTTACAGAGAGAGAAGTATTGAATTGTTTAGATAAACTCAAGGTAAATAAAACGCCAGGACCTGATACAATCTCGCCTAGAGTTCTAAAGGAAGCTAAGGATGAGCTCTCCAAACCACTGACATTACTATTCAATAAATCCTTGCAGTCTGGAACTATGCCCGATCAGTGGAAGCTAGCCAACGTAACACCGATATTCAAAAAAGGCAGCAAATCCCTACCCAGTAAACTATCGTCCAATTAGCTTAACCTCAGTTGTATGTAAAATGCTAGAAACGGTCATACGAGACAGACTCGTAAATCACTTAGAGGAAAATAACATACTTAAAGATACTCAACACGGCTTTCGTACAAAACGTTCCTGTTTAACAAACCTCTTAGACTTCTTCCACGATATCCTCAACCTCTACGATGAGAGTAAAGCTGTAGATATTATATACCTTGATTTTCAAAAGGCCTTTGACAAAGTTCCCCACAAACGTTTACTGCTAAAACTAAAAGCGCATGGAATACAAGACGGTGTGTTGAAATGGATAGAAAATTGGCTCAGCGACAGAAAGCAAAGAGTAGTCATAAACGGTAAGGCATCTAAATGGACCAATGTAAGTAGCGGGGTACCCCAGGGATCGGTACTAGGACCAATTCTCTTTCTAATTTACATCAACGACATAGATGAGGGTCTCACCTGTAAAATCTCAAAATTTGCTGACGATACAAAAATTGCAAATAGCGTACTCTCAAAAGAACAAGTTAACGATATGCAACACAATCTAGATAAATTGTCATGTTGGGCCCAAATTTGGCAAATGAGTTTCAATGCGGATAAATGTAAAGTACTACATATCGGATACCTAAATGAGAAAGCAAACTATTCGATGAATGGCACTCAGCTTAAGAATGTAAACAGAGAAACCGATCTGGGAGTAAACAATATCGAGTAACCTAAAACCGAGTCAACAATGTTCAGAAGTTGTTAAGAAGGCAAACAAAATAATTGGCTTTATAGGCAGGTCATTTGAGCATAAATCCAAAGAAGTTATCCTAACCCTTTACAATTCCTTAGTCCGCCCTCTTCTGGAATACTGCGTTCAATCCTGGTGCCCTTATTACCAAAAAGATATAAACAAGCTAGAACGAGTTCAACGTAGAGTTACCAAAATGATACCTAGCCTAAAGAACAAAACCATACGAAGAGCGTCTTAGAGAATTGAATCTATTTCCTTTAACCCAGCGCAGATTAAGAGGTGACTTAATTCAAGTGTTCAAAATCATCAAAGGCATCGACAATATGAACTGTAGTAAGTACTTCACTATCAACCAATCTAATTACACGCGGGGAAACGGTTGCAAAATTATTGGTAAATCTTTTAACTCACACGAATCTAAGAATTTCTTCTTCAATCGAGTTGTCAACTTGTGGAATGGGCTTCCCCGAAACGAAACGTTATAGACTGCATCACCGTTGATTCATTTAAACTCCGCCTAGACAAATATCTCGCATCAAACCCGCGACTGACTGCGTTTGTAAATTAATAACTTTGTTATCCCCCCCTCAGTTACTAACCCATCTGTCCCCTACTAACTTCCTAATCCTGTCACGGACATTAGTTCCAGGGCAGTAATTCCCTTTCCAATGTTCCCTTACCCACTCTAAACCACTGTTTGGACACTTGATCCTCAGTGTTTTGGAGGACAAGCAACCTAGAAGGGTCACTAGACCTGTTGTTGCTTGATTTCCTTTGTACTCCTTTGTACTCTCTCTCTCTCTCTCTCTCTCTCTCTCTCTCTCTCTCTCTCTCTCTCTCTCGTCTGACATTTCCATCGTATCTTATTTGCCGTGTCATATATCCGGTATTTGTAACACACACACACACACACACACACACACACACACACGCACGCACGCACGCACGCACGCGCGCGCGCGCGCGCGCACACACACACACACACACACACACACACACACACACACACACACACACACACACACACACACACACACACACACACACACGAGAGAGAGAGAGAGAGAGACTCTGACGTAAACGACATACCGTTCAAGAGGTGTATATTTGTACAGTGTCATTGTTTATTTGAAGGATCGCGTAGTGTCACATGAGGTGCGGGTAGCCTACAGTTGCCCTCATAAGTTTTATACCACCGGTCGTACTGTAGGGAACTTGGTGGCTGAACTGTTTAGGGGGAAGGCTCTATTTTTTGGTCGATATTTTCAATTATATAGGCCTATTAGTTTTGTTTATGCTTCCTGCCAAGACCTCCATCAAACCTTAAAAAAAAAAAAAAAAAATATATATATATACTGTATACAGTATATACCGTAATATACAGTATATATATATATATATATATATATATATATATATATATATATACCCGTACCGGTATATAAAAAGTGCCTGGACACAGTTTGAAGCAATTTAGCTCATAGGATGAGGGAAAGATGGATTCAGAGAGAGAGTTCCAGTGCTCAGCTGTTGAATTGAAGAACGATTGGGAATATCATTTCACTCTTGGGTTGGAGAGTTGCATAAAGTAGGGGTGGGATTGTGTTGCAAGACGGGTGCTACGTGCTCTACGTAGGAGAGGTGGTATACTCTGAGAGAGCTCTGACGAACACTGATTATTGTATTAGCGGTAGAATAGCAAGAGAGATGCAACATTGCGGCGAAGAGAGAGAGAGACATTGCAAAGAGTCGTTGAGTGGACGTGAGTTAATGAGACGAAAGGCTTTCTTTTTCTACTGCTCATTCCAATCTGACTACCCGATTGGCTGACGATTGGCCTATGTGATCTTCTGACCTAGGTCGGCACTGTAGGGTGTGCAGTCTCAGTGGATGCGATTTCATTACAGTATAGGCTTAGACAGGGTGGCGCAGAATTCGGTTACCCAGCGTAATCAACTGGGTTACCGAATTTTTGGTCAATAAACTATCTATCTATCTAAACTCTCTCTCTCTCTCTATTTCTCTATCTATCTGTCTGTGTCTATCTATCTATTTAACTATCTATCTATCTATATATATATATACCGGTATATATTACGGGTCCTTTATCTTCCCGTCAAGCCTAGACAGTATAGATTGATCCTCGGTGACGTGTTCTCCAAGGCGTGTATTTCAAGGCTCACCACCACATGTTTACCAAGGCACGTCATGGCTCTCTACACCTTAACAACAATTACATGTACACCTCAACGACGCTCACATGTATACCTCAACAGCACTCGTATGTACACCTCCAATCACAACACTCACAAGTACACCTCAACAACACACATGTACGGTCGCGCTAATAAGTCATCTCAGCTGTCATTACGTTTGGCTTGCTCTATGCTGTATTAATGTCTACCAGATGTTGAATAGGGTGGTTAAGTGTAGGAATAGGTTTGTATAATCCCCTCGAAATGAATAAATTAAGTTTAGATATTGCTGAAATCAATTATGGATAAAAATAAACATGGTGCCGAGCCATCACTTATTAGCGCGACTGTACTAACCTAACCTAACCTAACCATTCTAATTTTGACACCATTATTATGGCTGTTTCGAAATTGTTTTTACAATAGATTATACTGTGCCTGGCGCCATGCCTTCAGTCTAGTTACATATATTCGTCCAAGAAAGCCCTGGAATATCATGAAAATTGTACCAATAAAATGTGTTTGATGTCATGTTACTAGGCCTGGAATAAAAACTTAAATCTTGAACACCCTCCCTGTAGTGTGGATCACTACATATTATTTCCCACGGTAGGCCTAGGGTAGGTTACCATCGTTATTGAAAATAAAGGAAATTATTAAAATGAAATTGCATTATTGGATGAACCGTGAGGTCAATTTATCATTTATTATTAACTTTATTCCGTCGCTTGGTGATATAGTGTTATACAGTGTTCATTTTAGCTCTTGCTCACTCTCGCTCGCTAAGTGTTGTGTGCGCATTAATGTGTGTGTGTGTACTGTATGTGTGTGTGTTTGTGTACTGTATATGTGTGTGTGTGTGTTTTTTTTTTTTTTTCTTTTTTTTTTTTTTTTTTTTTTTTTTTTTTTTGGTGGTGTAAGAGAGTCGTATGTTAGGACAGCAAAGTGGGACAGTCTTATTCTGTCTGGGTCGTCCCTTCTCTGACACCCTCTAGCTCCTCTGCCAACATCTGTGTGTGTGTGTATATGTGTGTGTATGTTGCACTTGTCTGTAAGGGAGGTCTTTCTGGATCACCCCTGTTTCATCCCATTAGTATGGAGATTATAAGACGTTTCATCCCATTAGTTGGCGATAATAAGACGCGTCACCCCATTCAAGTATCGATTCTTTTTCTGGGCGAGTGATAGCGAGCCTGTACTTTAGAAGAATTCGGCCGAAATAATTTCCATCGAAAAATGTACATATTTACCTTGAAGGGGGGATAGGGTGGGCATTTTTTTTAGTTTGAAGGAAATCTGGGAAGACATTTTTTGTTAGCCTAAGAGACAAATTAAAACACATTGCTCGGGGGAAAAAAAAAAAAAAAAAAAAAAAATCCTCAATTATAATTAAACAGAATCATTTAATAACCCCCTAGACGTCTGACCAGATAATGTTAATTTGAATACCATCAATTATTGTAAATGGTACTAATGCTGCTATTATGTTTTAGTCAGTGATACCATTTCTTTTGGTTGCTGTTTTTTTTTTTTTTTTTTTTTTTTTTTTTTTTTTTTTTTGCTATACGGTACGTATAAACCGCAGTGTGGGCGTTTTATTTGTTCTTGTTTTTCTTTTTGTTTATATATGCGTGTGGCCTAGATGGTACGGTACTTACGACTGTTGCAAATGTTTTGTTTTTATACGCTCTTAATTGCTCTTGATGTCCTCTTGTTTATGTTTGTGTGTGGCCTAGATGGTACGATTGTTGATATATATATACAATATATATATATATATATATATATATATATATACCGGTATATATTATATATATATATATATATATATATATATATATATATATATATATATATATATATATATATATATACCGGTATATATATATATATATATATATAACCTGGTGAATTTACACTTAGTCGCTTTGGGCTTTACTTTGAGCTGATTAGCTAATGGTACCGGTACTTAGTCAGAATAAAAAAAATATATTGTGAAAGTAAACACAAGAAATATACTACACAATACCATCAGCCAATCAGCTCACAATATATTTATAGCCCAAAGCGAGCAAGTGCAAATTCGCCAGTATATAATAAATATACTATTGTTGTTTTCTGTTAGACTTATTATGCTATGTGATCTAATATCGGTACCCAGTATGACGTCATGACTATAATTCTAGGCTATATATTTATACACAAAATTGCGCAATTTCATGATACCAGTTCTCGCCATACTCTTGACTCACTATACCCTATTATTAGCTGACAACTTATTATACAGGATGTCTCAGACGGTGGTATATCTTCTCACTCAACACAGTAAGGGGATAATGCTAGGCTCTTACTCACAGGGTGGCCGGGTTTTCAGTGGTTGTTGTGATCGGTTCACAACTAGGCTAATGAACTCTGGCTCGATTTCTGGGCAGATAAACTGAAGTCCAGTCTCCTCACACCCGATGCATATAACCGTAAATAGGAACCTGGTATAAGTGGACCTTTGTGAAGTCCCGTTTGTAGTAAATTATTTGTGTTTATTTCTTTAGCCAGCATAAAGTATGTGGTACCGGTAGTGTTAAAAAGTCGTTCGCGGATAGACACGGGATCGATTCCGCACTGGACGAGTTGTTATTTGACACTAACGCCTAAGGCCTCCCATCCCCTCTCAAATGTTCTGCAATGACGGACATCAGAGGTGCAGTAGACCAGTGTATCATTTACAATATGAATGCTGATCAGCATGTTTGAGTGATTACATGGATTACAGACTACATTAACATCTACAACCATTCCAACAGTAAGATAACACTCCACATGCACCCTCACACACTGTACACACCAATGAGAGGTTGGGCTAGCAACCCTCCCCCTGAAACAAGCTAGAGAATCGAACCATTTGCATCCATGGAGACGATTCAGTCGTGGCCAACCCCTCGAGGATCAAGACGTCTGGCAATAGATATAGATATACTCTTTTGATTCCTACATAAGAACATAAGAAACATGGAAATCTGCAGAAGGCTTATTGGCCCATACGAGGCAGACCCCTTCTTCCCTACATCCCTATTTCTTGTACACCTTTATGCCTTATACTACATTTCTCACTATAACCTATACATGTAAGCGGCATGTAACCTATAGTCTAGCTATAGGGCCTAGTTGTATTTATAATGGCTATCCGTCTACAACATAAAAGTGCTATACGGTACGGTACGGTACTCAACAAATTTAAGGGGGTACCGGGTACTACTCGCTTTTTCTGGACTCCCTTTTCCCTCACGTTTAGCATATTAGTTTTGAGATTTTAAGACGTTATTACCATTAGTTTGAAAATGTTTAAGACCTTTCGCCCCATTTCTTTGTCAATATTAAGACCTTTCGTGCCATTTAGGTGTTGATTTTTTTCCTGGCGAGCGATAGCGAGCCTGTAATTTTATGAGGAATCGGCCTTCGGCCGGGACATTTTTCTACCGAAAAATGTACAAATTTATCTTGAAAGGGGGTCTAGGGCGTGTAATTTTTAAAGCTTGATTGAGGTCTAGCGAGGAAACTAAAAAATATACAGTATAAATAGTTAAATATAAAGGCCAAAAAAACAAGCACTACCGGTACCGTACCCCCTTAATGGAGCGGATTATGCAAAGCTCGGACGGTAATGCCGGTATCGCTAGTTACTCATACCCGGTACCCTAGTCTAGTTGTGAATGGTGCAGCTGCAGGGAAAGGCTAAATAATAGTCTGTGTGGTGTGTATTGAAGGTGCAGGTGTGTGGTGATGCGCCATAGAGTTTACTGTGTGTGTGTGTGTGTGTATTGAAGGTGCAGGTGTGTGGTGATGCGCCATAGAGACTTTACTGTATACGAGTCTGTGTGTGTGTGGTGTGTATTGAAGGTGCAGGTGTGTGGTGATGCGCCATAGAGACTTTACTGTGTGTGTGTATTGAAGGTGCAGGTGTGTGGTGAGGCGCCATAGAGTTTACTGTGTGTGTGTGTGTGTGTGTGTATTGAAGGTGCAGGTGTGTGGTGATGCGCCATAGAGTTTACTGTGTGTGTGTGTGTGTGTGTGTGTATTGAAGGTGCAGGTGTGTGGTGATGCGCCATAGAGTTTACTGTGTGTGTGTGTGTGTGTGTGTGTATTGAAGGTGCAGGTGTGTGGTGATGCGCCATAGAGTTTACTGTGTGTGTGTGTGTGTGTGTGTGTATTGAAGGTGCAGGTGTGTGATGATGCGCCATAGAGTTTACTGTGTGTGTGTGTGTGTGTGTGTGTGTGTGTGTGTGTGTGTATTGAAGGTGCAGGTGTGTGGTGATGCGCCATAGAGACTTTACTGTGTGTGTGTGTGTGGTGTGTATTGAAGGTGCAGGTGTGTGGTGATGCGCCATAGAGACTTTACTGTATACGAGTCTGTGTATGTGTGTGTGTGTGTATTGAAGATGCAGGTGTGTGATGATGCGCCATAGAGTTTACTGTGTGTGTCTGTGTGTCTGTCTGTGTCGGGAAGCAAGTTACATTATGCCACCTAGCCTGAGCAACTTTTACTGTCAGTCGTCACTTAAGAGACATAATTTTATTCATGGGTGTGACTGCACCTTTTAGCAATAGTCGACTAGTTGAGTTGTATCACCAAGGTGTCTGCGTGTAATGGAGCTTCACAGAGGCTTCAGTGTGAGTGTGGCGGTGAAGCTTAGAAGTGTTGGGAGCTTCACTGTTGCTTGGTGCTCTTTTGCAAGCCTCTTTGTCCAGACAATCTTCTTGCTCTTGGGTTGCAGTTTCATTCCTTTAGTATTGATAGAGGTATAATCCTGTGTAGCGGGGATACCTGTACTTTGATCTCAATAATTTGGTAATGTTACAATATATTTTTACATTTTACAATAATTAATAGTCCACTAATATACTAGGTTAGGTTAGGTTAGATTTTGGTTAGGTTAGGTTAGGTTAAATATATTGTTCAATGTGTCTTCGTAAATAGGCATCTGCAAAACAGATATTCCCGCTACAGAGGATCTTACCTTGATAGATGTACCCTGTATAAACTGCGTACCGTACGTGAACTGGATGGAGCTACGAAAAGGATCTACTTCGTAACCAATTTGCACGAGGAGATCCAATTAGTAGGTACGGTACGTAATATAAATACAAATTAGCAGGTACGGTACGTAATATACATACAAATTAGTAGGTACGGTACGTAATATACATACAAATTAGCAGGTACGGTACGTAATATACATACAAATTAGTAGGTACGGTACGTAATATACATACAAATTAGTAGGTACGGTACGTAATATACATACAAATTTGAATACATTAGTAACACGTTTCAGTCTTCCTAACGGCTGAGTCATGGAAGATGGGAACTTGGCACTTTGCATTCAGCTAAAAACAAAACAAAAGCCAAACGTACAGTCTAGTATGGGATTGCTTGTACTGTACCTATTGAAGATACCCCGTGTGTTTCTGTTGCGTGAAGACTGGAGGGGGGGGTGGGGGGGGGGGGAGGTTGTAGCTCAGTTGGTTAAGGGGGGTGACCTGTTTTTGTTCTGTCCTTTTCTATCTTTCTTTGGCTTGTATCATTTTTGGCCCCATTCAGCCTACTGTTTTGAGACGTTTATCCCCATCCAGGTGTCAATTTTTTACTGGTGCTGGTGAGCGGTAGCGAGCCAGCATATTTTTTAGTTTTGTTTGACAGCAGGCTAAATTTGTACATTTTTCAATAGAAAAATGTATCCGGCGAAGCCGGATTTCTTCAGATAATGCTGGCTCGCTATCGCTCGCCAGGAAGAAATCGACGCCTAGATGGGGATAAACGTCTTAAAATAGTTGGCTGAATGGGGCCGAATGGATACAAGCCAGAGAAAGAGAGAAAAGGACAGAAATAACAAAAAGCAGGTCACCCCCCTTAAGCTCACTGGATTAAGTAAGTAATACCGGACCATTGAAACCCGTATGTGAAGTGGAGAGTGCTATTAAATGCGCGAGTCTGTTGCAGGAGTGTTGCAGAAACTCTTAAGGGGAGAAATTTTCCACTTAAGGGATTTTTTTCTTGACCCCCTTCTCCCTCATGTTTAGCCCCATTGCTTTTGAGATTTTAAGACGTTCGCCCCCTTTAGTTTGGCGATTTTAAGAACTTTCGCCCCATTTCTGTCAATTTTAAGAACTTTCGTGCCATTTAGGTGTCGATTTTTTCCTGACGAGCGATAGCGAGCCTATAATTTGAGAGGAACCGGCCTTCGGCCGGGAAATTTTTCTACCAAAAAATGTACAAATTTATCTTGAAAGGGGGTCTAGGGGGTGTAATTTTAAGCTTGATGGAGTTCTAGGGAAGAAACTAAATACCTTCCCTTAATGTTGTTAGTATTGTGAATCATCTTGGCCTTGAGTTACAGCTTTGCTTCTCAAGTTAGTAGACAGAGGGACTGTCAATGGAGTTACCGGTACGTATTAAAGCTTTGTTAACCCCTTCTCTACCGGCGACGATTTAATTCAGCTTAGGAAGGACGTCTACCCATTAAAAGGCTGCAGACTATCTCAATGAAGCCTTTTAGCTACCATATATCCTTCCAAAGCTTCATAAAATAGTCTAAATGTAGCGGGAATAAAATAAATATGACAGAAGGGGTTAATTGGGTTGATCGATTTCTTGATAACGTAATGAATGTTTTTTTTCACAATCAAGTTTCATTATATATTACGGATTGAAGTTTCAATACTATAATTATATGGGTGTCAATTGGAATTTATTTATCATACCGGTACACGAACACGATCAGTACACACACACACACACACACACAGTCTCTCTCTCTCTCTCTCTCTCTCTCTCTCTCTCTCTCTCTCTCTCTCTCTCTCTCTCTCTCTCTCTCTCTCTCTCTCTCTCTCTCTCTCCTTGATATACCAGTAACCCGAATGATGTTGCTGCACTTGAGTCGCAGTATCGTTCCTCTTTAGCTTAGGAGAAAGAGGATCCTAGTTAGGGGGTAACAAGACGGATGTGTGTGTAAGAGGAGGGGGGGGGGGGGGGGGTGTATACAGTATCTGCGAGGCTCACTGTCCATCGTTGCCAGCGTATTTATTCAGTTATTTTATATTATTTTTACTTCCTTACTTAATTGATGTATTTAATTATTGTATTTTCTTCATATATTTTTACTCATATTTTTTTTAGTATTTAGAGAATAGCAATGTATAAAAGGCGTCAATGTGTTGGGGAGGGGGGGGGTTGACTTGTGTTGCTAGGTTCATTTGTTTTTGTAAGGAGGGCAGTGTCTCGCCATTCAAGGAAGGATTTAGATAAGTATGTAAAGTGGAGGGAGTTAAGTAGTGTGTGTGCGCAGGAGAGAGAGAGAGAGAGAGAGTGTGAGTGAGAGGGAGTGTGAGTATATGTGTGTCTTGGCGGTCTGTTGCGTAAGCCATTGTTGACAGTACGAGTATTATTATCGCACTTGGATTTCAGTTTCGCTCTCTTTAATTTCAGTTTCGCTCTCTTTTATTTCAGTTTCGCTCTCTTGGATTTCAGTGTCGCTCTCTTTAATCTCAGTTTCGCTCTCTTTAATTTCAGTTTCGCTCTCTTTAATTTCAGTGTCGCTCTCTTTAATTTAATAGAAGCAAATAGTTGTGCCAAGTAGGATGGGCGAAGTTGGCGTTTACGGATGTATTTGTCTGTCTCTAATTAACCCTTTCTCTAATTAACCCTTTCTCTAATCAACCCTTTCCGTACAGTTACTACCCCATTTGTGATGATGTTACTAGGATTAACCCCTTCTGTACCTCCGACGTCTTTTTTCATATTATTCTGGCTATATTTCGACCATTTTAGGTACGGTGGTAGCGGTAGTTTATTAAGAAGGAGCTGTGGGAGTGAATATGGTTAAAAGGGGAGATCTCCACTTACGGGATTTTTTTCTTGACCCCCTTTCTCCCTCATGTTTAGCCCCATTGCTTTTGATATAAAACGTTTGCCCCATTAGTTTAGCGATTTTAAGAACTTTCACCCCATATTAAGACCTTTCGTGCAATTCATGTGTCGATTTTATCCTGGCGAGCGATAGCGAGCCTGTAATTTAAGAGGAACCGGCTTTCAGCCGGGACATTTTTCTACCGAAAAATGTACAAATTTATCTTGAAAGGGGTTCTAGGGGGTGTAATTTTAAGATTGATGGAATTCTAGGGAACGAACTAAAAACCTCTTCATTGCTGGAGCCTCTTTTAAAACTGAATCCAATCGTCTAGTAGCAGCCAGGGACGTCACCGGTACATAAGGGGTTAAATAGGTCCACCAGTAATCAAAGCAAGGGTTAAAACGATTCTAATTAACCCTTTGAGTCCCACATATAGGTCTTTTCTAAGCTGGATAAACTTATAATTGATAGCTAGAATGAAATATCGCGTCGTCGTCGTTCTGAAGTGGTTAAGGGGAAGGGTATATGTGTGTATCCCCTTCTCCTTCATGTTTAGTCCCATGAGTTTGGCGATTTTAAGACCTTTTGCGCCATTTAGGTGTGGATTTTGTCCTGGTAGAGCGATGGCTAGCCTGTAATTTATGAGGAAACGACCTTCGGCCGGTACACATTTATCTCCAAGGGCGGTCGCGGGACTATTTTCAAGGGCGGTCGCGGGACTATTTTCAAGGGCGGTCGCGGGACTATTTTCTAAAGCTTGATGGGGGTCTTGGGAGGAAACTAACAAAATACATTAAGGGGAGGTTTTCAGTTTGTTTCCTACTCCTCCAGAAATCTTAAAATTTCACCCCTTTGACCCCCTTTCAAGATAAATTTTACATTTTTCGGTAGAAAAATGTCCCGGCCGAAGGCCGGTTACTCTTAAGTTACAGGCTCGCTATCGCTCGCCAGGATAAAATCGACACCTAAATGGCACGAAAGGTCTTAAAAGTGACAGAATGGGGCGGAAATTCTTAAAATCGCCAAACTAATGGGTCAACTGTCTTAAAATCTCAAAATCAATGGGGGTATACTTGAGGGAGAAAGGGGTCAAGAAAAAAAAATCCCTCAAGTGGAAATCTCCCCTTAATACCGGAATATATACCGTCTATAAATGAACAAATAAATACAAAGGAAAGAAATCTTGCGTTGTGTTTATAGGACAATGGTTTGTTATTGCTCTTGGATTGCCGGTTCTTGTCAGCCAGATTAATTGAAGTAGGAATTAAACTTAGTATGAGAAGTGGATGGCGTTAAGGGGAGGTTTTTAGTTTGTTTCCTACTCCTCCAGCAATCTTAAAATTTCACTCCTTTGACCCTCTTTCAAGATAAATTGGTACATTTTTCGGTAGAAAAATGTCCCGGCCGAAGGCCGGTTACTCTTAAGTTACAGGCTCGCTATCGCTCGCCAGGATAAAATCGACACCTAAATGGCATGAAAGGTCTTAAAAGTGACAGAATGGGGCGGAAATTCTTAAAATCGCCAAACTAATGGGGCGAACGTCTTAAAATCTCAAAAGCAATGGGGCTAGACATGAGGGAGAAAGGGGGTCAAGAAAAAAATCCCTCAAGTAGAAATCTCCCCTTAAGTACGTGTGTGTGTGTGTGTGTGTGTGTGTGTGTGTGTGTGTGTTGTATTCCGATGTAGGTGTAGCACGTGTCTAGGATGATCATTATATTTGAATACAATGTTGTTCTATTTTGAGGAAGCATTTGCATAAGAATGTCCATCCTTCCCGATTAGTTTTCTTAGTATACCTTTAAGGGCAGATCTCCACTGGAGGGATTTTTTTTCTTGACCCCTTTCTCCCTCATGTTTAGCCCCATTGCTTTTGATATTATAAAACGTTTGCCCCATTAGTTTAGCGATTTTAAGAACTTTCACCCCATATTAAGACCTTTCGTGCAATTCAGGTGTCGATTTTATCCTGGCGAGCGATAGCGAGCCTGCAATTTAAGAGGAACCGAGATAGTTCGAAGCCTGTTAGTTGCTGGAGGACCTTTTGAAACTGAATTAAACCGTCTAATAGTAGCCATAATAAAGTTAAAGGATGGCACCGGTAATGAAAGGGTTATAAGACATGCTACCCCTATGGCTATCTTGTCTGACTAACATTCCTCCTAAACTATACCTGAACAATAGGTTGGAAATGTCTATAGAAGGCCAATACCAGACCCATACCAGTACGTTTACTGGTCACTTCCCCATCTACGGGACAAGAATGTAGTCTAATCGAAAATGGAAAATGTTCAGAGACGATTGACCAAATTATGGGTTCCCTTGCTCAAACAACTCCCGTAAAAGTACAGAGGAGCGTCTAACAAACTGAACGTCTAGCTAATTCCCATTATGTCTCTCGAGAAGATATCGTTACAGCGTCTAAAAAGTTGAACGTCTAGCTAATTTCCATATGTCTCTCGAGAAGATATCGTTACAGCGTCTAAAAAGTTTAACGTCTAGCTAATTTCCATATGTCTCGAGAAGATATCGTTACAGCGTCTAAAAAGTTGAACGTCTAGCTAATTTCCATTATGTCTCTCGAGAAGATATCGTTACAGCGTCTAAAAAGTTGAACGTCTAGCTAATTCCCATTATGTCTCTCGAGAAGATATCGTTACAGCGTCTAAAAAGTTGAACGTCTAGCTAATTCCCATTATGTCTCTCGAGAAGATATCGTTACAGCGTCTAAAAGTTGAACGTCTAGCTAATTTCCATTATGTCTCTCGAGAAGATATCGTTACAGCGTCTAAAAATTGAACGTCTAGCTAATTCCCATTATGTCTCTCGAGAAGATATCGTTACAGCGTCTAAAAAGTTGAACGTCTAGCTAATTTCCATTATGTCTCTCGAGAAGATATCGTTACAGCGTCTAAAAAGTTGAACGTCTAGCTAATTCCCATTATGTCTCGAGAAGATATCGTTACAGCGTCTAAAAAGTTGAACGTCTAGCTAATTTCCATTATGTCTCTCGAGAAGATATCGTTACAGCGTCTAAAAAGTTGAACGTCTAGCTAATTCCCATTATGTCTCTCGAGAAGATATCGTTACAGCGTCTAAAAAGTTGAACGTCTAGCTAATTTCCATATGTCTCTCGAGAAGATATCGTTACAGCGTCTAAAAAGTTGAACGTCTAGCTAATTTCCATATGTCTCTCGAGAAGATATCGTTACAGCGTCTAAAAAGTTTAACGTCTAGCTAATTTCCATATGTCTCTCGAGAAGATATCGTTACAGCGTCTAAAAAGTTTAACGTCTAGCTAATTTCCATATGTCTCTCGAGAAGATATCGTTACAGCGTCTAAAAAGTTGAACGTCTAGCTAATTCCCATATGTCTCCGAGAAGATATCGTTACAGCGTCTAAAAAGTTTAACGTCTAGCTAATTTCCATGTCTCTCGAGAAGATATCGTTACAGCGTCTAAAAAGTTGAACGTCTAGCTAATTCCCATATGTCTCTCGAGAAGATATCGTTACAGCGTCTAAAAAGTTGAACGTCTAGCTAATTTCCATATGTCTCTCGAGAAGATATCGTTACAGCGTCTAAAAAGTTGAACGTCTAGCTAATTTCCATATGTCTCCGAGAAGATATCGTTACAGCGTCTAAAAAGTTGAACGTTAGCTAATTTCCATGTCTCTCGAGAAGATATCGTTACAGCGTCTAAAAAGTTGAACGTCTAGCTAATTCCCATATGTCTCTCGAGAAGATATCGTTACAGCGTCTAAAAAGTTGAACGTCTAGCTAATTTCCATATGTCTCCGAGAAGATATCGTTACAGCGTCTAAAAAGTTGAACGTTAGCTAATTTCCATATGTCTCTCGAGAAGATATCGTTACAGCGTCTAAAAAGTTGAACGTTAGCTAATTTCCATATGTCTCTCGAGAAGATATCGTTACAGCGTCTAAAAAGTTTAACGTCTAGCTAATTTCCATATGTCTCTCGAGAAGATATCGTTACAGCGTCTAAAAAGTTGAACGTCTAGCTAATTCCCATTATGTCTCCGAGAAGATATTGCGCAGTACACAATCGAGACAATGTACCGGTAACCAATCAAAGTTTTTCGTACCGATAGTATGATGCAACCTTTCCCAGCCGGACTAAGCCGCTGTGTTAAGGGGAGGTTTTTAGTTTGGTCTCTAGATATCCATCAAGCTTAAGATTGCACCCCCTTGAGCTCCTTTCAAGATAAATTTGTACATTTTTCGGTAGAAAAATGTCCCGGCTGAAAGCCGGTTCCTCTTATATTACAGGCTCGCTATCGCTCGCCAGGATAAAATCGACACCTAAATGGCACGAAAGGTCTTAAAATTGACAGAAACGGGTCGAAAGTTCTTAAAATCGTCAAAATAATGGGGCGAACGTCTTAAAATTAGAAAAGCAATGGGGCTAAACATGAGGGAGAAAGGAGTCAAGAAAAAAAATCCCTCCAGTGGAAATCTCCCCTTAAGGTGCAGAAGCTGTTATCGTCCCCTTGAAGGTAGGCCAATCCTGCAGTGAAGCACGTAAGGATGATAATGATGCTATTGATGATGATGATGATGAGAAAGAGGAGTATGAACAAACAAGAAAACAAAGGCCTATCCAAACTGTCATTGTGTTTTTGTTTAATGGTACCCCCAACCACTAAATATATTAGTTGTTTGGTGTGGTGTGATGGAACAGGTGTTGCGGCCATTAAGGGGAGAGCTCCACTTGAGGGATTTGTTTCTTGACCCCTTTCTCCCTCATGTTTAGCCCCATTGCTTTTGATATTATAAAACGTTTGCCCCATTACTTTAGCGATTTTAAGAACTTTCACCCCATATTAAGACCTTTCGCGCAATTCAGGTGTCGATTATATCCTGGCGAGCGATAGCGAGCCTGTAATTTAAGAGGAACCGGCCTTCGGCCGGGAAATTTTTCTACCGAAAAATGTACAAATTTATCTTGAAAGGGACTCAAGGGGGTGTAATTTTAAGCTTGATGGAGGTCTAGGGAACAAACTAAATACCTCCCCTTAAGCTTGATGGAGGTCTAGGGAACAAACTAAATACCTCCCCTTAAGAGTGACAGGTAAAGTAGGTGCAGATAAAATACAGATTATATATATATATGTTTGGTAGTTACTCTGTTTGTCTTCTGTTTTGTTTTATGTTATCGGTATCATTCAATCTTATATGGTTGGTTGTTGGAAGGAACATAATAATCGTTGTGTTATTCATGCTACCGTATGTATCTAGCTTTTCTATTGGTTTGTGTTGTATTACTATATCAGCTTTTATATAGTTTTGTTACATAGGCTATACCGTATATGTGTGTGCCTCTGTGTGTCTTACTTCTCTGATTTGGTCTATGGTATTTTTCTAAATGTTCTTGATAACTTATGATATTTAGGGTGCCGTAGGTTTATAGCTTTTCTATTGGTTTTATGGTATCTCTTATGTTATCCAATTAATTTATGTTTGATATATTTTCTCTATTATCTCCTTTGATATTTATGTCTTCTCCTTCTACTGTTTCTCTTTGCATGTGTCTCTACGGGTCTTCTTTATTGTCTGTTTGTTCCGTATCTCATTCTGTTTTCGATCTTTATTGCTGTCAACATTTACTCTCTCTCTCTCTCTCTCTCTCTCTCTCTCTCTCTCTCTCTCTCTCTCTCTCTCTCTCTCTCTCTCTCTCTCTCTCTCTCTCTCTCTCAGCAAAAAAAAAAAAAAAAAAAAATCCAGCCCTACCCAATTACTACCAAGTCCTCTAACCCTTTCCTCTCCTGACGTACAATTAATAGGTTGGTTAGATGTAGAAGGGAGGGACTTATATCATTGTGTATGGGTGGTCTCAGCTGACAGTGAAGAATGGATTTTTTTTTTTTTTTATTTGCCGTACCGGTAGTTGTTGTGCATTTAAAAACATCCACTTTAGAAACCAGCCTCACTGTATTTATATGCTGCTCTCTCTCTCTCTCTCTCTCTCTCTCTCTCTCTCTCTCTCTCTCTCTCTCTCTCTCTCTCTCTCTCTCTCTCTCTCTCTCTCTCTCTCTCTCTCTCTCTCTCTCTCTCTCTCTCTCCTACACCATTCCTTCATCTATTATTTTCCTTGCCTTCCTTTGAACTGTTATTTACCCTGTCTTTCTCTTCTCTATTTATCTTTGATGGTCCCTCTCTTTTCCTTTCCTCCTTCACCTCCTCTCTACCCCACTTCATTTGTTTATTGTTCTTCTTGTCTTTCCTTTGCCTTTTTTATTCATTTCTGCTCTTAATTTGTTCAGTGTATACTTTTCTCCATTCCTTCCTCTCTACTTTCCCGTATGTTCGTTCTTTGCAGTTATCTCTCTCTCCTTTGTGTTTTATTTTGTATCTACATTCCCCCAAATTACTCCACTGTCTGGTTTTCTTTTCTGTTTTTCTCCCACCCTTTCCTTTGTATTTACTTTTGTTCTTCCTTTTACCTCTCTTCTCCCTTACATTAACATCACTCTATCTTACGCTATATTCGTGTTTCCTCCTTTTCTTCTTAGCTTTTGTTTACGTATGTCTCACCTCTTTTCTTGCCTCTCCGCTTTTTCTTTGTTATTAGTTTCTTTCCTTTTATCCCCCCCCCCCCCACCACCCACAGCACTCCTCCATTTGTTTTTCTCCTTGTTTCTCCCCTATTCTTCCTTTAGTTGTTTCTCCTCTTATTTGTTTACTAAATGCTCTTCTTCTTCCTCTTGTTTGATCTCTCTTCTTTCCTTTTGTACTTATCTCTCCCACTATTCTTCCTTTAGTTGTTTCTCTTTTTTTTTTTTTTTTACTAAATGCTTCCATAAGCATGTGTGTGTGTGTGTGTGTGTGTGTGTGTGTGTGTGTGTGTGTGTGTGTGTGTGTGTGTGTGTGTGTGTGAGTGAGAGAGAGAGAGAGAGAGCAAACAAACACACAAACACTGCACAAACCTGAAACGCCCAATACAATCCGCAATGCACCCACCCCCCCCCCCACCCTTTAAATAAAGCACCAAGGTAACCACAAGATCCCCCCCCCCCCCCCCCTCCCCACCATCCCAACCCTTTATATTATCCCTATTCATATGCATATCAACTTTATTTTTCCGTTCGACCATTCTCTGACCCCTAGCACTCGTCTTTGTATTTGTTTTATTTTATGTGAAACTATTTCATCATGTTACGTTATTTAAACACATCACATCCTACTGAAGTATCAACTGACAAATCTATACATTTAGGAAGGACCTCTTGGATTCAAATAACTACCGGTAACAAATATCCATAGCTATTAGCCTACCTGTAGTGACCTGGGTGATCCCTGGTCTCTGAGTCTTCTCCTGGGTGACCTAGAGGTGTGACTTTGGGTGTTTAGTTTATGTGTGTTCATTATTATTTATTTATTTATTTATTATTTGTTTAGTCCCTGTTCGGGCTCTGTCTCTAGTCGGCCACCCCCAACCAAAAAAAAAAAAAAAAAAAAAAATACAAAATGGTGAATGTGCCTGAGTAGATAGATATAATAGATAGATTAACCTACCTAAAGTTGATCGTTTGAAACTTAAAATACAAGGATAATTTCGTCATCTAGCGGACAAAACAACAGTAGGGTGGCCTAATTG
>CM064489.1:6430852-6476209 GCA_032716605.1 Paralithodes platypus
AAAGAAGGAGAAGGAAGAAGAAGGGGGAAAAGGAAGAAGAAGAGGGAAAGAAGAGGAAGAGAAGAAGGGAAAGAAGGAGGAGGAACAGAAGAAACAGATAATAGCCTAATGAGTCAATGAGGGCGGCTTATCTAAAGACGCTATTAACGGGAGGTTTTTAGTCTGTTCTCTATACCTCCATCAAGCTTAAAATTACCCCCCCCCCCCCCTAGACCCCCTTTCAAGATAAAGGTGTACATTTTTCGGTAGAAAAATGTCCTGGCCGAAGGCCAGTTCCTCTTAAATTACAGGCTCGCTATATCGCTCGCCAGGGGAGGAAAAATTCAAACACCTAAATCCGGTTTTAAAATTGACAGAAAATGGGGCGGGCGAGGAAAGTACTAAAAAGCGCCACAAACTAATGGGGCAAACATTTTTTAAAAATCTCAAAAAGCAATGGGGCTAAGCATGATGAAGGGAGAAAGGGTGTCAAACCAAAAATATCACCATATAGTGGAAATCTCCCCTTAATGTGTCGGCAAGCTAATGGCTGGCTACGGTTTAATTCACTGCAGGACCAGCCTTATATCCTGTACGGTACCGGTACTCTACAGTCGGTGCTGTTGTGTATGGGTTCGGTTTTATTTTTAGTTTGGTTTTTGGATTAGATGACTATAATCCGTTCATTTTAAGTTGGGCAGAAATCGTAACCCCTGACACATCAGAGCTCAAAAAGAGGACTAGATTTAATCGAGCTAATATTTCTACCAAATAGGAAGACTTGGCTAGGGAATACGTGGATATAACATATGTGACGGCGGCTTTATTTGGCTCTAGCCCATTTTGAGTTACAGAGCGTTAGAGGTTTACGATTGTCTGCGCCCACTAGAATGCACGGACTATAGTGGCGCACAGACAGATAGACTTGTTGGTTTTCCGCAGTGCTGAAGCTGATTTTTTTTTGGTAAAAAGTGCTATCGCCTCATCTTGATTACTCAGCTGTTACGAAGACCTTTTAGTGAAGTGTATTGTCCATCGTGAACACATGGCAATAATATGATGGGGGGTGGGGGTGGGGGTGGGGGTGGGGGAATACACTGTGCCATATAGAAATAAAGGTATCTGTTATCTGGCACACTTCCTTCATTAAGGGGAGATTTCCACTGGAGGGATTTTTTTCTGGACCCCTTTCTCCCTCATGTTTAGCCCCAATGCTTTTAAGATTTGGAGATAAGTTAGACGATCTTAAAAACTTTCGCCCAATTTCTGTCAATTTTAAAAACCGTTTCGTGCAATTATTGTCGATTTTTTCCTGGGGGAGCGATAGCGAGCCTGTAATTTAAGAGGAACCGGCCTTCGGCCGGAACATTTGTCTACCGAAAAATGTACAAGTTTATCTTGAAAGGGGATCTAGGGGGTGTAGTTTTTAGCTTGATAGAGGTCTAGGGAACAACCTAAAAACCTCCCTTTAATATAGTGATAGATAAGCGTAATCATGATATATTATGTTATTAGTACCGTACGTGGGTGCTTTGGCATTTAGGCTATGTGTGTACCTAACATTGTTTGTTAATGGCCAGTACAGATATACAGTAGGTACCGTGCATAAGTACCGTACTGCTGTTATATAATGTATTCTACGGGGGGGGGGGGGGGGGGCAGAGGCTGTACCATAAATAGACCTATATAACCTACTTTGTTGATGACTAGCACCGACAGACAGACGGCAGCAGCAACAACAAAGGACTCGATGAAGGCTCCTTATAGATCTTGGCACACAAGTACAGGTACCGGTATATATAGGTGACAGACCGACACACGTTCACCTCAATTCACCCTACAGACAGACACACGTTCACCTCAATGCACCCTACAGACAGACACACGTTCACCTCAATGCACCCTACAGACAGACACACGTTCACCTCAATGCACCCTACAGACAGACACACGTTCACCTCAATACACCCTACAGACAGACACACGTTCACCTCAATGCACCCTACAGACAGACACACGTTCACCTCAATGCACCCTACAGACAGACACACGTTCACCTCAATTCACCCTACAGTCACAGCACAAAGGAGAATGCAAAAATCACAGACTTTTTGCGCATATCAATCAAAGTCTATCGAAGAAGGAAAAAACGGGAGAGAAGGAGACATACCGGTAATTCAAGAGAGGTAGGAGGGGGAGTGACAGCCGTATTCTTAAGGGGAGATGGCTGTTTTTTCTAGACCCCCTTCTCCCTCGTGCTTAGCCCCATTAGTCTGTCGACTTTAAGACCTTTCGCCCCATTTCTTTCTCAATATAAATGTTTATGACCTTTCGTGCTATTTAGGTGTCGATTTTTTTCCCTGGCGAACAATAGTGAGCCTGTAATTTTGGAAGAACTGGCCATTGGCCGGGAAATGTTTCTACCGAAAAATGTAAAAATGTATCTACAGGGGGGATCTGATGGATGTGTTTTTTAACCCTCTCCGACATATGACGCAATTTTGACCCTATTAGGGATAATTTAAAGCCGTTGTTACCATCAGGGGTACTTAGAAACCTTTAGTTTAGTTACCGGTACGGTACTTCAACCTCTGCAGTTGTCTTTGAATTAGCTGTGGGCAGAAAACTAATTTTGGAGAGGTAATTATAAGAGTGAGAGAACTCTATTTCTTATTGCTAATCTGGCAACCTCTGCGTCATATGAGCGTGAAAGGGTTAAGTCACGTTCTTTCTGGTTATCATTAGACGATTGTATGCAATATAGGAAGTAACTCGAGGAATCAAAGGGGTAAAATCTATCTCAACCAACTCTGTAGCTCCCACACACTCTTCACAAATTGAAAACAAATCGTATAATACTAATAGAAGAAACTGCCACAACGCGTCATAATCCTCAAGGAGGTACTGGATTTGGAGAAAAAAAAAAATTATATACAAAAAATAAAATAAAATAAAAATATATATTTTTTTTTGAGGCTCTGTCGCAGATGTTGCCAATATATTTTGGACTAAGATGGATCGAGGCATTGGAATCATTATATATATACAAGATACTGTAAATATAGGCTTGTATGAGTCAGGAGAAATTTGACAGATAGCCTGGCTCAGGGACGAGAGTAGGCGGTAGGTGCGTACGGTATATATTAATCATTTATTGATTTATTAATTTGATTGTTCACTGCTATTGATATAACTGTAATACACTTCAATATGTCGCCAAATACAGATAGTAAAATGGCAACCATGAGTGTTCTAAGGTGTGTATGTGTGTGTGTGTGGGGGGGGGGGGGGGGGGGGGGAATACTCCCTATACTTCTATCAAGCTTTAAAACACACACACACACACACACACACACACACACACACATATTACCTCTGGCAACCTATACAGTGAGCTCAATGTTGCTTAATTAAGAGTGACGAGTGGAGCGCACAAAATGTATTGAAAAAGGTTTACTTCTGAAGTTACGAGAAAATATTTTGATGTGTGTGTGAGAGAGAGAGAGAGAGAGAGAGAGAGAGAGAGAGAGAGAGAGAGAGAGAGAGAGAGAGAGAGAGAGAGTTATACCGATATGTAATATAAATGGCGCGAGAAACCCGTTTAAGCAATCTGTACTTGTGGAAAGAGGTCAAGCCGACAGATTGACATAGGGCGTGACTGAGAGTGAGAGAATGATAGTGCCGTTGGTGGTGGTGGTGGCAAGGCCTCAACTCAAAGTACAGTCAAATTCAATAATACGCCGAAAATATTGATGGTAAAGTGTACTATATAATATCTACGAGAACCATCCCTCGGTCTGATAACCCTCATTATGTTCACAGTGTACCGGTATGTACAGTCGCGCTAATAAGTGATGTCTCGGCACCAATTATGTTTTGATCAATAATTGGTATCAGCAATATTTACACATACCGGTAATTTATTCTTTTTGAGTGAGATATACAAACATGTCCCTTCACTTTCCCACCCTATTCACCATCTGACAGACATTAATACAGCCCAGAACAAGCCAAACGTAATGACAGCTGGGACATGACTTATTAGCGCGACCGTACTGCACATAACAATATTAACACCTTACGTACGAGGACGTCTAGTTGTCTGCTGTTTTGATAACAACAATCAGGTTTATTACATTGAATAATAACCTTTATACATTAAAGAGGTATAAACTATCACAAATAACGTATCCTTATGACTCTTAAGATAACATTTCTAAGTTGCATAAAATTGCCTAAATACAACATAACTACAATCTATACTACGTCACCGATAGTGAACGGGTTAAGGGGAGACTTCCACTTGAGGGATTTTTTTCTTGACTCCTTTCTCCCTCATGTTTAGCCTCATTGTTTTTCTAATTTTAAGACGTTTGCCCCATTATTTTGACGATTTTAAGAACTTTCAACCCATTTCTGTCAATTTTAAGACCTTTCGTGCCATTTAGGTGTCGATTTTATCCTGGCGAGCGATAGCGAGCCTGTAATTTAAGAGGAACCGGCTTTCAGCCGGGACATTTTTCTACCGAAAAATGTACAAATTTATCTTGAAAGGGGCTCAAGGAGGTGTAATCTTAAGCTTGAAGGATATCTAGGGACAAAACTAGAAACCCCCCCCCCCTTAACGCACATAGCAAATATAGAACTGGTAAAATTACAATCATAATTACCGGTACCCGAGAGAGAGCACTAAACCCCAGACAAACTTTCACATATAATTCCTGTATCTGTTTCATAGATTCTTAGTGGGAAGAAAGGGTGGGGGTAGTTCACCGATAAGGAAAATAGCGTGGGATTATAGCAATTTACTTCTTCGGGGGAACGGATCACATCCATAAATTTGCAGAGATTACACTGACCACACAGAACTTACGATAGATACGAGGGGGTCAAGCTTAATTCGAATCGAGAAAGCAATACCCCCATTGAAATATAGTGGAATAAAAATACTGGCAGAATTTTGCACTATATAATTATACAATATATCTGTTTTCACCCAGAGTAGGCCTATCTCCCTGGAATGGGCCGCAAGGTCTTTGAGATACTAACTATTCCTTGTAAATCCGTGTAACTTTCTTAAATGAAGTAAGAGGCACTTAATGAGACGGTTGATGGGCCCTAGCTCGAACCAACATACCACATAGAAGAATGTATTAACACACACACACACACACAACCACACACACACATATATATATATATATATATATATATATATATATATATATACACACACACACTCACTCTCTCTCTCTCTCTGTTAAATGAAGTAAAGAGTCACCTAATGAGACAATTGATGGCCTAGAACCAACAGACAGTATAGAAGAATGTATTTACACTCTCTCTCTCTCTCTCTCTTTCTTAAATGAAATAAAGAGGCACCTAATGAGACAGTTGATTGAGAGCCTAGAACAAATCCATATAGAGGTATGTATTAACACACACACACTCTCTCACTCTCACACACACACACAATCTCTCTCTCTCTCTCTCTTTCTTAAATTAAATAAAGAGGCACCTAATGAGACAGTTGATGGCCTAGAACCAACATACCATATAGAGGTATGTATTAACACACACACACTCTCACTCTCACACACACACACACAATCTCTCTCTCTCTCTCTCTCTCTCTTTCTTAAATGAAATAAAGAGGCACCTAATGAGACAGTTGATGGCCTAGAACCAACATACCATATAGAGGTATGTATTAACACACACACACACTCTCACTCTCACACACACACACAATCTCTCTCTCTCTCTCTCTCTCTTTTGTAAATGAAATAAAGAGGCACCTAATGAGACAGTTGATGGCCTAGAACCAACATACCATATAGAGGTATGTATTAACACACACACACACTCTCACTCTCACACACACACACAATCTCTCTCTCTCTCTCTCTTACATTCTTCCAGGAACCCTTTCACTCATGCCTACAGTAGTTACATTATCACGTATGTCTCATAGTTCACTTAACCCATTAATGTTTGAGTGTGTGTGTGTGTGTGTGTGTGTGTGTGTGTGTGTGTGTGTGTGTGTGTGTGTGTGTGTGTGTGTGTGTGTTATAGTTCCTGATTATTATTGTGCTCATATAATCAATGTTTGTGTTCATAATAAACATACTGGTACCAACTACTTTTACTCACTCTCACTCTTTCTCTCTCTCTCTCTTAGATGGCTTCAACGTTATGACTGTTCACCCATCAATTTTTTTAATTAGGCATGAAGCATGACCGAAATATGAGAGAGAGAGAGAGAGAGAGAGAGAGAGAGAGAGAGAGAGAGAGAGAGAGAGAGAGAGAGAGAGAGAGAGAGAGAGAGAGAGAGAGAGAGAGAGAGAGAGAGAGAGAGAGAGCAGAGTACTGGACAGTACGGTACTTAAGGAAAGGTATCCCAACACATTCACGAGTAGATTGATATACGGTACGGTATTATCATAAACTTATGTTGCATAACTACACCTTTCTCTCTCTCTCTCTCTCTCTCATATATATATATATATATATATATATATATATATATGAGAGAGAGAGAGAGAGAACCGGGGCAATGTTGCTTCCAGACAGGAGTTGAGTGTGAGAGGGAATACAGGAAAGGTAGGATGAAGTTCCATTGTTCCGGCCATTTAATCACTTCTAGGGGTATAATGGTAACTATGGATCATACCTTTAACTGTGTATGCTTAAGGGGAGATGGTTGGTTGTTCTAGCCCTCATATTTAGCCCCATTAGATTTCAAATTGTAAGACGTTTAGCACATTAGTTCGGTGATATTAAGCCTTTTCGACCCATTTCTTCGTCAATATTTATATGTTGATAGCGAGCGATAACGAGCCTGTAATTTAGGAGGAACCGGCCTTCGGCCGGAACATTATTCTACCGAAAAAAGTACAAATTTATCTGGAAAGGGGATCTTGGGAATGTTTTTATATTTTTAAGTTAATGGAGGTCTAGGGAGGAAAATAAAACAAATATGAAATAAATACATATATCGGCCGTTATATATAGCCTACCCTCCCCCCTTAATAATACTTAAATAATAATGAACAATATATAACAAAAAACAAATAGACTTGAGAGTGGATGTTAAAAGTCTTCTGCATGGAAACACCCGTGGTATTATCATAAACCATTTTTTATCTCTGCCATCAGCAGCTGGCCTACTTGATTATGAGATCATCAGTGTGTGTCAGTCATTCTGTCTGGCTGTCTGTCAGTGGTTAAGATCTGTATAAACAAAATAAAATTATAATCCAATATATATATGAACACGTTAAACCCTTTCAACATACCATGACGTATTCAATAACATTATTTTGATTATCATTAGAATATTTTGATTAATTTAGGAAGGGTTTGTTGGAGTTAAGAGGATATTTGATATAGTTTTTACCCATTTTCTTGCTAGAGGTCCTTCCCAAGCTGTATAAAATCGTCTACAGTTACCCAGTATACATTTCGAAATACATCATAATGTTGAAAGAATTATGAAGCAATTTACGACTGTCTCCATTTGAAACTTAGTCTAATTAGTAGCGATTGTCATTTAGTTTAGAATCGACTAACCCTAGACCCTTTGCAAGTTCTGGTAGTTATCCCTAATTATATCCTTCTCTCACACACACACACACACACACACACACACACACACACACACACACACACACACACACAATAACACACAAACACATACAGCAATGTAACTGCACACACACACACACACACACAAAGAATCATTGAGGCATATCGTGAACATTACACACACACACACACACACACAAAGAATCATTGAGGCATATCGCGAACATTACAGACACACACACACACACACACACACACACACACAAAGAATCATTGAGGCATATCGCGAACATTACACACACACACACACAGAATCATTGAGGCATATCGCGAACATTACAGACACACACACACCACGCATATCGCGAACATTACAGACACACACACATAATCATTGAGGCATATCGCGAACATTACACACACACACACACACACACACACACACACACACACACACACACACACACAAAGAATCATTGAGGCATATCGCGAACATTACACACACACACACACACACACACACACACACACACACACACACACACACACACAGAATCATTGATGCATATCGTGAACATTCAGAACGGGTCCCCACTAATAGGCCTTAATGGGGTGTCACACGATATATTTTATCGTCAATTTTCCAACACCAAATTGTTTTTTCCGGCAACATTTCTGGGATCCTTTGCATTAATATCGGAAAATAGACTGAAGATAGTTTAAGGGGAGATTTCTACTTGAGGATTTTTTTTCTTGACCCCTTTCTCCCTCATGTTTAGCCCCATTGTTTTTGATATTATATAACGTTTGCCCCATTAGTTTAGCAATTTTAAGAACTTTCACCCCATATTAAGACCTTTCGTGCCATTCAGGTGTCGATTTTATCCTGGCGAGCGATAGCGAGCCTGTAATTTAAGAGGAACCGGCCTTCGACCGGGACATTTTTCTACCGAAAAATGTACAAATTTATCTTGAAAGGGACTCAAGGGGGTGTAATTTTAAGCTTGATGGAGGTCTAGGGAACACACTAAATACCTTCCCTTAAGAGTGACAGGTGTTATGTATTTGTTTATTTTATTAATTTATTATAATTTTAGTTTCCTCGCTATGCCTCCATCAAGCTATGCCTCCATCAAGCTATGCCTCCATCAAGCTATGCCTCCATCAAGCTATGCCTCCATCAAGCTATGCCTCCATCAAGCTATGCCTCCATCAAGCTATGCCTCCATTAAGCTATGCCTCTATCAAGCTATGCCTCCATCAAGCTATGCCTCCATCAAGCTATGCCTCCATCAAGCTATGCCTCTATCAAGCTATGCCTCCATTAAGCTATGCCTCCATCAAGCTATGCCTCCATCAAGCTATGCCTCCATCAAGCTATGCCTCTATCAAGCTTTGCCTCCATCAAGCTATGCCTCCATCAAGCTATGCCTCCATCAAGCTATGCCTCCATCAAGCTATGCCTCCATCAAGCTATGCCTCCATCAAGCTATGCCTCCATCAAGCTATGCCTCCATCAAGCTATGCCTCCATCAAGTTATGCCTCCATCAAGCTATGCCTCTATCAAGCTATGCCTCCATCAAGCTATGCCTCCATCAAGCTATGCCTCCATCAAGCTATGCCTCCATCAAGCTATTCCTCCATCAAGCTATCCCTCCATCAAGCTATGCCTCTATCAAGCTATGCCTCCATCAAGCTATCCCTCTATCAAGCTATGCCTCCATCAAGCTATGCCTCCATCAAGCTATGCCTCCATCAAGCTATCCCTCCATCAAGCTATGCCTCTATCAAGCTATGCCTCCATCAAGCTATCCCTCCATCAAGCTCTGCCTCCATCAAGCTATGCCTCCATCAAGCTATGCCTCCATCAAGCTATGCCTCCATCAAGCTATGCCTCCATCAAGCTATGCCTCCATCAAGCTATGCCTCCATCAAGCTATCCCTCCATCAAGCTATGCCTCCATCAAGCTATGCCTCCATCAAGCTATGCCTCCATCAAGCTTAAAATAAACATCCTCAAGATTCCCCTTCTAGATTAATTTGTACATTTTTCGGTAGAAAAATGTCCCGGCCAAAGGCCGGTTCCCCGAAAAGCATAGGCTCGCTTTCGCTCGCCAGGAAAATAATCGACACCTAAATGGCACGTAAAGTCTTAATATTGACAAAGAAATGGGGCGAAAGGTCTAAAAATCGACAAACTAATGGGGCGAACGTCTTAAAATCTCTGAACTAATGGGGTTAAACATGAGGGAGAAGGGAGTCTAGAAAAAAAGACATATTACCTCTTAACTTAGGAGGCAAACATCTGATCAAAGTTGAATTCATAAGCTTCCAGGCAAGAGTTGAAGATAAAATTGCTGGAAAATGTCGACAATAATTGGCAGAAAATGCGCTCGTGTGATACCTGTTTTAAACCCGTCGTTAGAGAAAGTTATTTGGCCGTCACAAAGGAATTAATATTAACCCAACATTAAATTATATTAGCGCACGATTTGAATCTATTCTTCCGATTAATTGGAACTTCCCATGGATTTTAATCTCGTGGTTTTAATTTGTTCTTCATATTTCTGACAGTTGTTCAAGTTCACTTAAGTTTCTATATATTACGAAAGCAAATTCTGAAAAAAAAACAATTACCTGTACCGGAAACTAAAGCGTAACTAAATATCTATATAATTAGTGTATTGCAAAAACTAACTATAGGTAGCGCCAACAAACTTGACAATAATCTTGACCCCTTAACTTCTCATACCTCACAATGAATGAATGCAATCGAGCTGACATTTCTCATCATTTGGGAAGAGCCCACCAGGAAATAAGTGTGGATATTTACAACCAGTTTGCTCTAGGCTCTTTTGAGTTATGAGAAGTTAAGGGGGTCAAGATTATTATTGTCACGTTAGTTGGCGCTACCGGTACCTATAGTATTTTGTTTTGTCCAGTAACCAATGTATGTAGGATCTTCTTTTAAAACCATTAATAACACAAGTAAACAAATATCAAGCATAGTAAATATCGGTATTCAACACACCACCATAGGCACGTTCACAGAAGCCATATGACCAACATTATGTACCGGGTATCAGATTCGTTGGACTGATTGATATAAACGGGTCATAGTAACCAGTAGATTAAGGGCGTATAAAGCTTGTTTTTTGGGGTCTATGTATTTATATATATTTAAGTATTGTTTAGTTTCCTAGCCAGACCTCCATCAAGTTAACAGATCACCCCCTAGACCCTCCTTCAAGATAAATTTGTACATTTTTTTGGTAGAAAAATTTCCCGGCCTTTTTTTCTTCTAAAATGACAGAACAAATAACGTCTTAAAATATCAAAACTAATATGCTAAACATGAGGGAGAAGGGGGTCCAGAAAAAGCAACTACCTCCCCCTTAAGTACAGTATAAAAACCCGTCCAAACTAAGGAAACCTCCCCCCCCCCCCAGATATTCGTAACAGAGTGGGATTATTGATTAGGTTACAAGTATAGCTGTGTCTTCATTTAGGGCACACTCTCTTCCTGTGTTTTCCTTTTATATATTCAATTCTTACTTAACCATTCTCTTCTCTTGTTTATTGTATTTTCCTCGCCCTCGTATTGTACTCACTCTCACTCTCACTCACGCTCACTCTCTCTATCTCTCTCTCTCTCTCTCTTTCTCTCTCTCCCCTCCTTTCTAGAGGGAGTGGAGGGTGACGAGGGATTATATTTTCAAAATCATGCCTATCGTTAGCTCTATTATGAATTAAGTCCTGACCACCTCGCTTAAACCTTAAGGATTGTGTAGGTAGTGTATCTATGTAAATGTATGCGTATCTCTTTGTGTTAAGAAGTGGCACAAAATCAAACTACAGACCAATAGCTATAACTTCCACTCTTGGTAAAGTCTTTGAAATTATATTAAATAATCACATAATTAAGCATCTTGAGAATAATAAATTAATCAGTGATAGGCAATATGGTTTTAGACGATGTCGATCAACTGCAGACATTCTTTGCCTTCTTACGCATCAAATCAACCAAGCTACAGACCAACATGGTGAAACACATACAATAGCACTGGATATATCAAAGGCATTTGATAGAGTCTGGCATCAATCCTTATTGTCGAAGATGTCACACTACGGCCTTGCATCATTAGTTCCACTAATTTCTTCTTATCTTCATAACAGAAAAATACGTGTAATGGTAGATGGCCTTTATTCTCAATTTCACTCAATAAATGCTGGTGTTCCCCAGGGATCAGTTTTGGCCCCAACTCTGTTCCTCATTCATATCAATGATCTCATATCTACCACTCATAATCCAATACATTCCTACGCAGATGACTCGACACTCCACAGTTCCTTCACATTTACCAATTCTTTCACCCAACCCGATCTTATAAATTCAAAAATAAGCACTGCAATTTCTCTGAACCAGGACCTTTCTAGAATTGAAGAATGGGGACAAAAGAATCTAGCTTCCTTTAATGCACAGAAAACCAAGTACATTCAATTTTCTAACCGACAGAATCTCACTGACTCCCATATATTTTTTAATGATGTAAATATTCCCACTTCCCCTAGTATTGCCATTCTCGGTGTAACATTACCGGTAACTACTAACTTGAGCTGGACACATTATGTTAGAAGCATTGCTAAGAATGCCTCTAAAAAACTGGGACTCCTGTACAGAGTTCGAGAATTCTTCACTGACGAGCAGTTGGCCGTAATATATAAAAGTCATGTGCGTTCTCAGATGGATTACTGTTCACCTCTGTGGAGTGGAAGTGGAGTGGTTGCATTGAGGCAGTTGGACAAAATTCAAAATAAAGCTATTAGATTAATCAAAAACCCTGCAATCACACAGGACCTTCCTACATTATCCATACGAAGGAACGTTGCATCCCTTGCATTATTCTACAGATATTTTCACAGCAATTGTTCCGAGGAACTTGCTTCAATTGTGCCGCCTCTCCACATCTTTCCCCGTAGAACTAGGGCAGCTGAGGGCGCCCATGAGTTTACACTTTCTCCTCCACAATGCAGAACTTCTGCTTATCAAAATGTATTTATCCCTAGAACTACTACTCTTTGGAATTCACTTCCCTCGAATTGCTTTCCACAAACTTACAATCTACAAATGTTTAAATCCAGTTGTTACAAACATTTTATGAATGGAGGATGCCTTTAGGCACATGGACCTTTTTGTTTTATCTGTGTTTTTCCTTCCTCCGTTCATTGTCTCTTAAAAAAAAAAAAAAAAAAAGTGAGTGTTGGGGTTATAACTGCTGTTATTTTTTAGAAATAATGATAGGATTTAACTCTTTCATCATCTTTAGTCTCATTAAACACACACACACACACAACAACAACAACAACAACAACAATGGATGGATGAGTGTTGGGGCTTGTACTACTGCTAAAAATATTCCTCTGATGTTTTGGTCACAGGACAGGAAGAAGCGTACCAAACCAGTAATTTGACTAGTTCTTTACGGTCTTATTACCGTAATTTAGAGCCAAAATACTGTTAGGAAACCAGTAATATTGAATACAGCTTTAGAATGTCATAATATTAGTTGATTTTACGGATTTGTGTATTATACGTGTTCATGTATACCGGTATATTAATAGGCCTACTTATTATTCATATTTTTATTTACAGTACACCCATACTTTGAGATATGGATAGGATTTAACCCCCCATTTTAAGTTCAACCTCAGACAGCTACAACGCTCTCTCACCCTCCCTCTCTCTCTGTGACTGCTATGACACTATGTTGTATACGCCCGTGGTCATAATCCCAAGGCTTTATAGTTCTCTCAGGGCAATGCTTTCACTCCTGGATTTATTATAACACAGAAGAATATACAGAACATATACAGAGCAAATGAAAACCAGATTGATACACCTAATGGTGTTCCCTATTCATGAAATATATACTTATGATATGTATCTTTGAGCTAAAAGGTTTGCTCCTAAATAAACACATAGGCCTACACATACATAACACATACATAAGTAGTAGCAATGAATTATAGGCCTACACATACATAACACATAGGCCTACACTTACATAACACATACATAAGTAGTAGCAATGAATTATAGGCCTACACATACATAACACATAGGCCTACACATACATAACACATACATAAGTAGTAGCAATGAATGATAGGCCTACACATACATAACACATAGGCCTACACATACATAACACATACATAAGTAGTACCGGTAGCAATGAATTATTTATTAAAAATTACTTACACATACAGTTGATCAACTTGATCTTAAGGGGAGGTTTCTAGTTTGTTCCCTACTCCTCCAACAATCTTAAAATTTCACCCCCTTGACCCTCTTTCAAGATTTTGTTTTACATTTTTCGGTAGAAAAATGTCCCGGCCGAAGGCCGGTTCCCCTTAAATTACAGGCTCGCTATCGCTCGCCAGGAAAAACTCGACACCTACATGGCACGAATGGTCTTAAAATTGACAGAAATGGGTCGAGGGTTCTTAAAATCGCCAAACTAATGGGGCAAGCGTCTTTAAATTTCAAAATCAATGGGGCTAGACATGAGGGAGTAAGGGGTCAAGAAAAAAGTCCCTCAAGTGAAGATCTGCCGTTAAGTGAATAATCCAAAGAAGATCAACTGCCAATACAACATTGAAATCTTGAACATGTTTGATTTGCAATATCGTGTTTTTTTGGTTTTGTTTTAATGTATCTGGCAATGTCAGTGGTTAATGAATTTCTTGTTGCTACTTCTTCAATACGATGACGGTCATATTCATTTTAATCTGGCTAACTCTTGAGCAAGTATAGAAACCTCCTAAGAATCTCTATAAATACAATGGCAAAGATATCTCCGAATCCGCATAAAATCGTGTATTGGCAGCTGGAATAAAGTAAAGTGGCATTAAGAGCATAAAGTGCCTATCTCTCCGTGTCTTGTTATCTCTCCACAACAATGTCAAACAAACACGGGTATTCATAAGCTCTTTGAGACTGGGACGAGTTTGCTCAGAGTAGTTAACAAAATATACACAGTGTTCATCAAGGAGAGAGAGCGAACTTGATTAAGGAACACCCCGTTATTATCATTAATCCTCCATTACAAACCACAATGCACTTGAATAAATTAATGAAAGCATATGATGCTCCCGGGATTCGAACTCGGGACACCACATCCAGAGCATAAGCATCTAAACCATTACACCACCAACACAGTTAAAGGCTAATGCCAGATCATCATACAACAGTTGATAAATAAGAATAGAAAAGTATAACCGGGTACTCCTTTAATGGGAAACTAATGCAGTACCGGCATAGGAATTTCTACCAGGGTTCTTGTCTCCATGAACGCTAATTCTGATCAACATTTCCGGTTTAGTACGGTACGGTAGGTTCTAAGTGGAAGCTTGCCAAGAATGTGGTCCCCTTTCTTCCTCATGTTTATCACCATTGGTTTTGAGATGTTAACGTTTACCCCATTAGGCCTAGTTTGTCGATGTTAAGACCTTTCGCCCCATTTATTTGTCAATATTAAGACCTTTCGTGCCCTTAGGTGTCTATAGCCTTCGGCCGTGGCACTTTTTTTACCGAAAAATGTACACATTAATCTAGTAGGGGGATAATGGATGTTTATTTAAGTTTGATGGAGGTCTAGGGAAGACATTGAAAAATATATGAATATATAAATAAATAGACCCCACAAAATAATAACTGTCCCCTTAACCTACCCGCAGTCTAAACACACATACAAATTCATTGGAACCCAGATATTTTCCACAACAAATTGACGATCGTAAATTGGTGGAAGAAAGGTGCTCATGTGACACTGCTTAAACATGACGTCTACAATACCGTATTTACCCCTTCACCGCCGTTACGTAATTGTCATCCTATTCCGGTTACCATTGGACGATTTTCTACATAGGGTACGTAGTACCCGTCTTGCAACACAATTCCACCCCTACTCTGTGCAACTCTCCAACCCAAGAGTGAAACGCTATTCTCAGTCTTTCTTCTATTCAACTGCTGAGCTCTGGAACTCTCCCAGAATCAGTCTTTCCCTCTTCCTATGACTTTAATTGCTTCAAACTCTGTGTGTCCAGGCATTTTGGCTCGAACGTCCCTTGATTTTGGCCCTGTCACTCTTTTAACTCTGGGGGAGGCACTCGCTACAGGCAGTTCTGCCTTTTGTCTCCCTCACTCACATGGAAAACATATATATATAAAATCTACCTATACGACTCAAATGGGTAAATATTGTCTCAATAAGCCCTCTTAATAACATAAGTCCTTCTTTAACTGTATAATATATAATTTTTGCCAGAATCAAAGGTAAAAAGCAAGGAGCTTTAGTTTATATATATTAAATTTTTTAAAGCTCCTTTGTTAACCAGGTGTTAAAAAGAAGGGGAACTGGGGAACTGAAGTGGTTTACAATATGCATTTAACCCGTTTGAAGGCTAGTTTATACTGAACCAAACAGTCATCCATCCTGTGAGCCGTGACCCAATGTGTTTACAAAGAAAGTACTTTACCAGAGGCAGCTGGGTCGGACGAGCGATCACAAACTCTCTAGGAATTTTAAGATGCAGATAGATAGACAGATAGATAAATAGATATACGTACTGTATAACGTTGATATTGATATAGTAATATTATATAGCTGCAACCAATCCTTAAGAAATACGAACATACCTGTACCCAGTGACCATAGATTTTGTGATACACATAGATAACTTTTAAGTGTTCTTTAGTAATAATAGACGAACAGTCCTTAACAATAAAGAACATACCCCGTAGTTACTCAAACTTTGTTTATTTTTATCGAGGAATGTCTTTGTCCTTCCAAATGAATTAATTATAATTGAAGTTATGAAGTTGGGACGAGTTTTGAACGTGACTGTCAAGGTACGGTACATTAATAATTGGATTAACCCTTTCAGATAACAAAGCTATTTGTTTTATTAGTTTGACTTTCACTAGACGATTTTATTCTGTTCTGGAAGGGCCTCTAAAAATCAAATGAGGTTCAGATTATCTCTATTAACTTCATAATTCCGTCAAATCCTTCCCACGTCTAATAGAATATTATATTGTTTGAATTATACCGGTTTGATAATTTTCGTCGTCTAAAATATTATAATCTAACTTATATCAAAACTCAAATAGCAATAGAAAATAGTTGCCAGATTAAATGGCTAATTAAATGCGTGTGAATGAGCCTTACTATACCGGTACCGGCAACTAAAACTGCAGTGTGAGTGAGAAGAGGTCTTAAGTGCTTCGTTTATAATCAAGTGGAAGAAGTGTTACATAAGATACGTGTGTGTGAGAGAGAGAGAGAGAGAGAGAGAGAGAGAGAGAGAGAGAGAGAGAGAGAGAGAGAGAGAGAGAGAGAGAGAGAGAGAGAGAGAGAGAGAGAGAGAGAGAGAGAGAGAGAGAGAGAGAGAGAGAGAGAGAGAGAGAGAGAGAGAGAGAGAGAGAGAGAGAGAGAGAGAGAGAGAGAGAGAGAGAAGACACGAAAGGAGACAAATATACCCTGAACAAGAACTATGAAAGGAAAGGGTATACATGATATAAGACACTAATTAATGAGCCAAGTTGACCTCCACTGCCCCCCACTCCAACGTCAACTTAAGGGGAGTAGTGCTTGGTTTTTGGTCTATATATATATTTATTTGTATATTTTTTAGTTTCCTCGCTAGACCTCCATCAGGCTTAGAAAAACATCCCCTAGATCCCCTTTGAAGATTAATTTGTACATTTTTTGGTAGAAAAATGTTCCGGCCGAAGGCCAGTTCCTTCTAAAATTATAGGCTCGCTATCGCTTGCCAGGCAACAATCGACACCTAAACTTCTAAAGGGCAAAAAAGGTCTTAATATTGACAACAAAATTAGGCGAAAGGTTCGACAGACTAATGGGGCAAACATCTTAAATCTGAAAACTAATGGGGTTAAACATGAGGGAGAAGGGGGTCTAGAAAATCAACCCATGAGATAAGACAATATCTAATAAGCCCAGTTAACCTCCACTGCCCCCTATACTCCCACGTCAACTTAGGTTACAGTTGAAAGAGTTGAGCAGGCAGTCCGAATATGGGGCAAGCAAAACATTTCTTACAACCAGTTTACACACCCAAACAAACACGTGCAGAGACATAATTTATACATACGGTGTATATATATATATATATATATATATATATATATATATATATATATATATATATATATACCGGTATATATATATATATATATAGATATATATATATATATATATACCGGTATATATATATATATATATATATATATATATATATATATATATATATATGCCTATAGATAGATAGATAGGCTAGATAGATAGATAGAGAGAGAGAGAGAGAGAGAGAGAGAGAGAGAGAGAGAGAGAGAGAGAGAGAGAGAGAGAGAGAGAGAGAGAGAGAGAGAGAGAGAGAGAGAGAGAGAGAGAGAGAGACACGAAGGGAAAACAAGTAAAGCGATGGAAGGGGTGAAAGGGGATGGGATGGGGGGGGGGGGAGGGATAAGAAGGAAAATTAAAAGTATAAACAAAAAAGAGATGAGGAATTCGTCTATGCCGGCTTAGAAGGAACCCAGCCTGGAGCCCTAATATAGAGGGCAGGCAAAAAATGGTCTTGTCGATGCACCCAAACAGAGAACCACTCAAACACGCACACAAAATATAAAGCAAAATCACTAAATATATACCGGTACCTACATATCTAAATATAATATATACAGTATATAGGCCTATATATAATAATATAAACAACCATTACACAATAACGACAATAACCGAGTAAAAAAAAGTATATATATATATATATATATATATATATATACCGGTATATATATATACTGGTACCGGTATATAATAATAGCACCTGTACCGGTAATAATACTAATAATAATAATAATAATAATATTTCCGTGCCCTGTTCACAATACTGGTACCGGTACCTAATATAGCGTGCAGTGAAAAATGTTGTTGCATGTGGACGTACCCAAACAGAGAAGCACACACACACAGGCACACCCTAAACAAGGAAACAAGTATATATAAGAGCATACCATGAGAGATACCTACACATACAGTATACCGGTACTTCTTAGTAAACATGTACCGTACTGTAATGTAAACAGCCATACAGGATAGTATACGTATAGACTATAGGCCTATACATAGAGGCACATAAAAACATTATACATTAAGCATGACAAATACCGGTACCGTACATAAACTATATAATAGCTACCACATTTAATAAATGGTATATTTGTAGTTTTATATATACCGGTACCAGTATATATATATATATATATATATATATATATATATATATATATATATATATACTTCCAGCCGTACTCGAATCTCCGACAGTCAGGTCGAATGTTCAAACTTGAATCCACTACACCACGGCGTGATAAAGGAAACTTAACCTTTTCCTATTTATATCAAGAACGCTAAATAGTCTTCTTTAGAGAGAGAGAGAGAGAGAGAGAGAGAGAGAGAGAGAGAGAGAGAGAGAGAGAGAGAGAGAGAGAGAGAGAGAGTACATAAAGAAAGCAGAGTAGAAAGGAATGACGCGGCCAAGAGGAATGTCGGAGAAAGTATATATTGCAGACGTCAAGCTTTCCACAACCCATATCAATCGGCACCAGATATTTTTTTATTTTTAATCTTCTTTTTCAGGGGAGAACAAATATCGGTGGGTACAGTTAGAGTATAGAGACCCTTTAGCAAACCGATTGGATAAGTGGAAACACGTTGATCATGGCGTCATCTGATTACTTAACCACTTTTAATAGTTTGATAAATACTTGAAAGAGTAGGCTTATAGGATCTTCGTAGGGTTTGGCTTTCCATTGAATATACCACGGGAGATGGTCAGTCCTTTCCTAGGGTTTAAAATGTGGTCTGAACCTCTTCAGCATGATGATGACGACCTTTTTACCATTTATTCTAGCTAAAGTTAGACGATTTCATGCAGTTAAAGATGGACATTTATTATTCAGAGGGTGTATTGGCATCATATTTACCCCTTTGTCTCTTACAAGTAGATTTTAAAGTTATTAAGGGGAGGTATTTAGTTTCTTCCCTAGAACTCCATCAAGCTTAAAATTACACCCCCTAGACCCCCTTTTAAGATAAATTTGTAAATTTTTCGGTAGAAATATTTCCCGGCCGAAGGCCGGTTCCTCTCAAAATACAGGCTCGCTATCGCTCGCCAGGAAAAAATCGACACCTAAATGGCACGAAAGTTCTTAAAATTGACAGAAATGGGGCGGAAGTTCTTAAAATCGCCAAACTAAAGGGGGCGAGCGTCTTAAAATCTAAAAAGCAATGGGGCTAAACATGAGAGAGAAAGGGGTCCAGAAAAAAAAAAATCCCTCAAGTGGAAATCTCCCCTTAAAGAAAATCGTCTAACGGTATAACCAGTAGATGAAATTTACGTTCATCGTGCTGGAGGGGTCAAGACCACGTAAATAAGACACTGGGAAAGAAAACTCACATCTCCATGGGGCTAAACATGAGGGAGAAAGGAGTCAAGAAAAGAAAAAAAAATCTCAAGTGGATATCTCCCCTTAATTTGAACTGTAAACCATAATATTATTAAAGAATTACACTTGGTAGTTTCGGTAATAAGGACCGGGAGGTGTTATGGTGGTGGGAGTGAAATAAATATATTAGCTTATTACACCCGGTACCGTACTTGACCCATTCAATACCGGTGACCTCCTATTAATCCTATTATTACACCCGGTACCGTACTTGACCCATTCAATACCGGTGACCTCCTATTAATCCTATTATTACACCCGGTAACCGTACTTGACACATTCAATACCGTAGACCCCCTATTAATCCTATTATTACACCCGGTACCGTACTTGACCCATTCAATACCGGTGACCTCCTATTAATCCTATTATTACACCCGGTACCGTACTTGACCCATTCAATACCGGTGACCTCCTATTAATCCTATTATTACACCCGGTACCGTACTTGACCCATTCAATACCGGTGACCTCCTATTAATCCTATTATTACACCCGGTACCGTACTTGACCCATTCAATACCGGTGACCTCCTATTAATCCTATTATTACACCCGGTACCGTACTTGACCCATTCAATACCGGTGACCTCCTATTAATCCTATTATTACACCCGGTACCGTACTTGACCCATTCAATACCGGTGACCTCCTATTAATCCTATTATTACACCCGGTACCGTACTTGACCCATTCAATACCGGTGACCTCCTATTAATCCTATTATTACACCCGGTACCGTACTTGACCCATTCAATACCGGTGACCTCCTATTAATCCTATTATTACACCCGGTACCGTACTTGACCCATTCAATACCGGTGACCTCCTATTAATCCTATTATTACACCCGGTACCGTACTTGACCCATTCAATACCGGTGACCTCCTATTAATCCTATTATTACACCCGGTACCGTACTTGACCCATTCAATACCGGTGACCTCCTATTAATCCTATTATTACACCCGGTACCGTACTTGACCCATTCAATACCGGTGACCTCCTATTAATCCTATTATTACACCCGGTACCGTACTTGACCCATTCAATACCGGTGACCTCCTATTAATCCTATTATTACACCCGGTACCGTACTTGACCCATTCAATACCGGTGACCTCCTATTAATCCTATTATTACACCCGGTACCGTACTTGACCCATTCAATACCGGTGACCTCATATTAATCCTATTATTACACCCGGTACCGTACTTGACCCATTCAATACCGGTGACCTCCTATTAATCCTATTATTACACCCGTACCGTACTTGACCCATTCAATACCGGTGACCTCCTATTAATCCTATTATTACACCCGGTACCGTACTTGACCCATTCAATACCGGTGACCTCCTATTAATCCTATTATTACACCCGGTACCGTACTTGACCCATTCAATACCGGTGACCTCCTATTAATCCTATTATTACACCCGGTACCGTACTTGACCCATTCAATACCGGTGACCTCCTATTAATCCTATTATTACACCCGGTACCGAACTTGACCCATTCAATACCGGTGACCTCCTATTAATCCTATTATTACACCCGGTACCGTACTTGACCCATTCAATACCGGTGACCTCCTATTAATCCTATTATTACACCCGGTACCGTACTTGACCCATTCAATACCGGTGACCTCCTATTAATCCTATTATTACACCCGGTACCGTACTTGACCCATTCAATACCGGTGACCTCCTATTAATCCTATTATTACACCCGGTACCGTACTTGACCCATTCAATACCGGTGACCTCCTATTAATCCTATTATTACACCCGGTACCGTACTTGACCCATTCAATACCGGTGACCTCCTATTAATCCTATTCTGGCAACTATTAAACCATTGTATTCAGCTTAAATAGAGCCTCCAGCAATTAACAGGCTTCGAACTCGCTTAAGGGGAGATCTCCACTTGAGGGATTTTTTTCCTTGACCCCTTTCTCCCTCATGTTTAGCCCCATTGCTTTTGATATTATAAAACGTTCGACCCATTAGTTTAGCGATTTTAAGAACTTTCACCCCATATTAAGACCTTTCGTGCCAAACAGGTGTCGATTTTATCCTGGCGAGCGATAGCGAGCCTGTAATTAACGCGGAACCGGCCTTCGGCCGGGACATTTTTCTACCGAAAAATGTACAAATTTATCTTGAAAGGGACTCAAGGGGGTATAATTTTAAGCTTGATGGAGGTCTAGGGAACAAAGTAAATATCTCCCCTAAACCTTTTTTACTAACACAGATCCTTCTTAAACTGCACAACATCGTGTAAATATAGCTGGAATAAAATTAAATAGACGTCACCGGTACTGAAAGGGTCAATAACTCTGAACCTTATTGATCCCACGAGTTCCAGACAGACAGTAAACCTTGAACCTTGATTCTGAACAGGGTGTCAAACGAAAGCCGGGTCCATTATTGTTAGTCTTTATTACCGGTACTGTCTATACAAAGATATCACTATGGTTTATAGTTCAAAGTATGTCATAGGAAGGGATGAAATGGCCAAACAATGCTATTTTGTGTTAATGTTCTTGTATGCCTTCTCATATTGTGTTAATGTTCTTGTATGCCTTCTCATGTTGTGTTAATGTTAATTGTGTACACCTTCTCATATTGTGTTAATGTTCTTGTATGCCTTCTCATATTGTGTTAATGTTCTTGTATGTCTTCTCATATTGTGTTAATGTTCTTGTATGCCTTCTCATATTGTGTTAATGTTCTTGTATGCCTTCTCATATTGTGTTAATGTTCTTGTATGCCTTCTCATATTGTGTTAATGTTCTTGTATGCCTTCTCATATTGTGTTAATGTTCTTGTATGCCTTCTCATATTGTGTTAATGTTCTTGTATGCCTTCTCATATTGTGTTAATGTTCTTGTATGCCTTCTCATATTGTGTTAATGTTCTTGTATGCCTTCTCATATTGTGTTAATGTTCTTGTATGCCTTCTCATATTGTGTTAATGTTCTTGTATGCCTTCTCATATTGTGTTAATGTTCTTGTATGCCTTCTCATATTGTGTTAATGTTCTTGTATGCCTTCTCATATTGTGTTAATGTTCTTGTATGCCTTCTCATATTGTGTTAATGTTCTTGTATGCCTTCTCATATTGTGTTAATGTTCTTGTATGCCTTCTCATATTGTGTTAATGTTCTTGTATGCCTTCTCATATTGTGTTAATGTTCTTGTATGCCTTCTCATATTGTGTTAATGTTCTTGTATGCCTTCTCATATTGTGTTAATGTTCTTGTATGCTTCTCATATTGTGTTAATGTTCTTGTATGCCTTCTCATATTGTGTTAATGTTCTTGTATGCCTTCTCATATTGTGTTAATGTTCTTGTATGCCTTCTCATATTGTGTTAATGTTCTTGTATGTCTTCTCATATTGTGTTAATGTTCTTGTATGCCTTCTCATATTGTGTTAATGTTTCTTGTATGCCTTCTCATATTGTGTTAATGTTCTTGTATGCCTTCTCATATTGTGTTAATGTTCTTGTATGCCTTCTCATATTGTGTTAATGTTCTTGTATGCCTTCTCATATTGTGTTAATGTTCTTGTATGTCTTCTCATATTGTGTTAATGTTCTTGTATGCCTTCTCATATTGTGTTAATGTTCTTGTATGCCTTCTCATATTGTGTTAATGTTCTTGTATGCCTTCTCATATTGTGTTAATGTTCTTGTATGCCTTCTCATATTGTGTTAATGTTCTTGTATGCCTTCTCATATTGTGTTAATGTTCTTGTATGCCTTCTCATATTGTGTTAATGTTCTTGTATGCCTTCTCATATTGTGTTAATGTTCTTGTATGCCTTCTCATATTGTGTTAATGTTCTTGTATGCCTTCTCATATTAATTCAAGTCTTCAAACAAAATGGCTGCGGTATTTATCATGAGTCACAGCTATCAACCCTTGCAGTACTGGTGACGTATCTTATTACTTGATTTCAGCTACATTTAGACGAGTTTATGAAGCTTAGGAATATTGTATGATATCTAAAAGGATGTATTGTTGAGATAGTTCGGAAAGTCGTGAGTTGTTCCATGACTTTTGATCCATGGAGACATTCTCGATAATAAGAAACTCACTCTCTCTCTCTCTCTCTCTCTCTCTCTCTCTCTCTCTCTCTCACTCTCACTCTCTCTCTCTCTCTCTCTTTCTCTCTCTCTCTAACTCTCTCTCTCTCTTTCTGCCCACAGAGTGTACGGGGACGACAGGCATATATAACTAAAATTTTATACAATAACAGAGAGAGAGAGAGCGTGAGAGTGAGAGAGAGAGAGGAGGAAAAAAGATAAGTTTACGTAAAGCTCCCTATAGACGTGTTTTGTGAGTGTTACCTAAAGATACTTAATTATAGTGAGTCTGTGTGTGTGTGTGTGTGTGTGTGTGTGTGTGTGTGTGTGTGTGTGTGTGTGTGTGTGTGTGTGTGTGTGTGTGTGTGTGTGTGTTTGATTCAGTGTGTGTAAGTGTATATGTGTTACCAGTGTTTATCAAGGAGCCACATGTTGGGTTGAGTGGTCGAGGACTTCTGCCAAAAAAAAAATATATAAAGATAAGATTGAACAAGAAGAGCAGACCAGAGTGGAACAAATGTAGACTTCATACGCAATACTTAAATTATGACGGGACATTCAACATAATTTTCCTTTAGCAAGCTTGAGTAGTATTTTGTCTTTTTCTTTTCTTTTTGTCTATCTATCTATCGATCTATCTACTCCGGTCCAATCCCCACTTTTCCTATTATTTTAGACAGAGCCAGAATAGGGACAACACAAAGCACAACAGAAAACAATGAACACACACAAACAAAACACAAATTCACACACATCTAGGTCATCTTTTTCTGTGTTTAAAATATATATAAAGTAAAATGTCAATGGCCATTCTCTAAAAACATAATCATCTATTTGGCTTCAACCGTTCAGCTCGGGAAGTCAGCAAATACGGTGACTAATCAAAAACACTAAATAACGTCAGCTCCATAACTCTCCCTCTGAAGACATGGCTCGATGAGTGTTACCCCAAGGTGAAGTAAATTATTGATAGTGGGTGGGTGTGTGATTGGTCTGGTCTGCTGATAAAAATATATTTCTTGGACCCATTTCCTGCCAGGGGCGATGGAGGGACGGAGGAAACGAGATATTGAAATGAAGAATTGAGAACATAGAAGATAAATAGCGAAAACTGGAGAAGTAAGAGAAAACTTAAGAGTAGAAGATATGAGAAGACAGATAAGGTAAAACAAAATTGATGAAGGTAAATAAAATAGGCCTACCTACAGTATAAGGTATACTGTTTCTTTTCAACTGACGGTAAATTTTATAGTTCCCATCAAGATCTCTGTTATTTTGAAGGCTTTGTAGTGAAATATTGAAACCTAGTCTTAGTATGATGCAGAGACATAGTAGTTTAATATTGTTACATTAAATATATATCGATAAAATAGCTGCTAAGGGATTCAATTTATCGTTAGTTGAAAAGAAACAGAGTAAAGCTACATAACCCTTCCTCTGTCGATTAGTTGAGTGTTAGCCAAGGCGGAGTAATGATAGTGGCTGTATCTTCGGTCTGGTCTGGTGAAAGGGTTTATCATGGGTACATTTACTTGAGGGTGCCATCATTAAATACAGCAGAGAGGTATTAAATAGGATAAGGGAAAATTAAATAACAAAGAGACAAGAAGCTAAGAAAATAGAAAAGAAGAGAAGCTAAACATATTATACTGTATATATATGAAAAAATAATTAGCCTAAACAATTTTTTTTTATATATATATAGGCCTACTGTATATATACAGGTATATATATATATATATATATATATATATATATATATATATATATATATATATATATATATATATATATATATATATATATACTGTATATATATATATATATATATATATATATATATACAATATATATGCCTATATATATATATATATATATATATATATATATATATATATATATATATATATATATATATATATATAATATATATCCCAAGGTTAAGGCCTTGGGTTAACATTCCACACTGATATTTGGTATTGATAAATACGTTCAATGTAATATATATATACCGGTATATATATATATATATATATAGAGATATATTTATAAAAATATATATACATATATAGATATATATATATTTATATTTATATCTATATATATATTTTTATATTTTTATTTACATATATATATATTTATATCTATATATATATATATATATAAAAAGGAACAAATACCATATAAGTTAGCTACTATACCTCTATATATGTGTTGAGTGTTACCCAAGGCTAAGTGATGATAATGGGTGAGTGTGTGTTTATCTGGTCTGCTGCAAAAGGGTTAATCATGGCTACATTTACTGGGTTGAGTTGGGGAGGGGAGGATGCCAAAATACAATAAAGAGAGGTATGGTTACAAGAAAATAGGAGAAGCAATAACAAGGAGGAATAGGAGTAGAAAATAGCAAGAGAGGTGTGTGTGTGTGTGTGTGTGTGTGTGTGTGTGTGTGTGTGTGTGTGTGTGTGTGTGTGTGTGTGTGTGTGTGTGTGTGTGTGTGTGTGTGTGTGTGTGTGTGTGTGTGTGTGTGTGTGTGTGTGTGTGTGTGTGTGTGTGTGTGTGTGTGTACGCGCGGTTAGCTGGTACAATGGTTTATCATACACCTATTTACTGCCAGGAGTGATAGAAGGTATACAGACAACAACAAATGAAATGAGTAACTGCGAAGAGAAAATATAAGGGAAATAGAAGAAAAACGGAAAGAGAATACAAAATAAGAGAAGAAATAAAGAGAACCCAAAGAGAGGTGAGACGGGCACAATACACTCCAAGCCATACGGTATACATTGCTCTCACTCCATTCCCTACGTGTTGAGTGTTATCCAAGGTGAAATAATGATAGCATAATGATACTGTATGTTTGTCTGGTGTGGTGGTGCAAAGGGTTTATATCATGGATCCATTTGTGGCCCTGATAAGTGGAGTGCAGGGTGACAACAAAATAATAGAAGAGCTCGCGAGAATAACTGAACAGAGAAACTGGGAGAAGGAAAATTAGGAAAAGGAGAGGAAAAGACCAGACGATACCAGAGAAATATAAAAGAAAACATACAAACAAATAGAGAACTCTGAAAAACTAAAACTCATGTCCTATACATTACTCTCCCTCTTTATTACCTTTAGTACCTCTTTAGTACCTTTTGAGTGTTAGCCAAGGTGAAGTAATAAGAGTATAATGATGGCGGATGTGGGTCTGGTTTGGTGGTGCAAGGGTTTATTATGGATACATTTGTTGTCTTGAGTAGTGGTATGCAGGATGACAAAAAAAAAATACAAAATTAATATGTGAGAGAGAGAGAGAGAGAGAGAGAGAGAGAGAGAGAGAGAGAGAGAGAGAGAGAGAGAGAGAGAGAGAGAGAGAGAGAGAGAGAGAGAGAGAGAGAGAGCTACATAGAGCTACATAGATACACAGACCTCAAGGTCCTTACTAGGCAGTCTGGCCTTACAAACTATACATGTATATATGCATATATATTTTTTTTTTTTTTTTTTTTTCTATATTCCAACTTACTTCCTCTCGGGCATAGGCTGAGAGCCTTAACATTCACCGCTTTACAATGAACAGTGAAGCCCGTGAGGTCTTGTTCCAGTCTATATATATATACATATATATACATATATACACCGGTACACACATATACACACATACACATACATACATACATATATATACAGTATATATACACATACTGTACAGTGCACACATATACACTTACATTTTTTTTTTTTTTTTTTTTTTTTTTTTTTTTTCCATATCACCCCAGCCCTCTGCAGATAGAGGTCAAGCCTTCCCTTGAAAGCGTTTATTGTGTCGCTCTCCACCACTCTCGCTGGTAGTTTATTCCACTCTGCGCCACACTGTAGGAGAGAGAGAGAGAGAGAGAGAGAGAGAGAGAGAGAGAGAGAGAGAGAGAGAGAGAGAGAAAGAGAGAGAGCGAGAGAAAGTAAAGTTAGAGTACCATACATAATAATATAACATCAGCAAATTCAAGGTTCGTATTTTTCGTATATGTTTAGATTATAATCCTTATGATGGAGAGACCTACAATTTAGCATTAGACACCGTACTACAATATCCATTCATATATATTTAACCTCAACAAAGAGCGTAAATCACAATTCCGCCAGCGTACGGTCTATAATTTGTGTCGAGCAAGTGTAAACCATCAATTCCCGACAACTTATTTGGGTGGCTGATTTACATATAGTATAGTCACTCATAAAAGTTCGTGGACTTCAACTACTTCTGATTATGGAAGTATATAATTTATATGGAAACGCATTTGTGGATATATTTGTCTATACATCAATTACATTTGTGGATATATTTGTCTATACATCAATTACAGATCGATATATACAATCTGATGAAAAGCAAGTTCCATTTTAAACTCAAGCCAGATGGTAATAATTGCATAAAGCAAAAACATAGGGTGTCCAGGAATTGTTGTAAGTAACTGTACGCCATATTTGTGGGCTGATACTCTGCTCTCTCTCATTGATCAAGTTGCCACCACAGCCCAACCTCATTATTCCCTGTTGTTGCTTGATTACCCTTTGTGTGCGTAAGAAAACAATTAATATATATGGATGTTGAAGCGATACAATGGGCTTCGGTGTCCTTAATTCTCATATAGTGCTGTAATATGGCGTTATCTCCTAAATGTATGCCCATATTATAAAGCTGGTGATTATATGCTAATGGTTTAATAAATATAACTGGTTAAACTTTGGATTCGGTACTTTCTGTGTCTGTCTGCTCCCAGGACTTCTAAAAAATAAAAAAATACAAATCAACGAATCTTGGTCTATCATTAGTTTCAATTAACTTTTGGTGCTAGACAATTACCCCGCACCTAATGCCACCACCTACGGACCCCTACGAGCCTAATTACACCCATTTCGGCCAAGGACCATATTTGCGAGCAGGAAGAGTATTGTGCTTTACTATAGTCTGTATATTTCCAACTGATGGTAAACGGTTATCTCGCCGTCCTGAGATAGATAAATAGATAGATATATAGATAGAGGGAGGGAGGGAGGGAGGGAGGGAGGGAGGGAGGGAGGGAGGGGGGGGGGGCAGAATAAACAATAACATGCAATTGTACGGTTGCGCTAATAAGTCATGTCCCAGCTGTCATTACGTTTGGCTTGCTCTGTGCTGTATTAATGTCTGTCAGATGTTGAATAAGGTGGGTAAGTGTAGGAACATGTCTCACTCGATAAGAATAAATGAAGCTTAGACATTGCTGATACCGATACCAATTATTGATCAAAACATTCTTGGTGCCGAGACATCACTTATTAGCGCGATTGTACAGTCGCGCTAATAAGTGATGTCTCGGCACCAATTATGTTATGATCAATAATTGGTATCAGCAATATCTAAGCTTAATTTCTTCATATCGAGTGAAATATACAAACATGTTCCTACACTTACCCACCCTATTCAACATCTGACATACATTAATACAGCACAGAGCAAGCCAAACGTAATGACAGCTGGGACATGACTTATTAGCGCAACCGTACAGGCTAAACCTGGTACTGCATCACATGAGCCTTTTCTCCTCATTTTAATCGTTAACACTAGTCTGGCAGCTTATGAGGTGAATCTTTTCAATAATTGTGTGATCCCAATTAATCTACAATCAGTCTAATTTCCAATATATATATATATATATATATATATAATATATATATATATATATATATTTTTTTTTTTTTTTTTTTTTTTTTTTTCATATTTTTTGGGGGGTAGACACATTATTAGATGGAGTATATTGTGTGAATCGTATCCCCTAACATAGGCAAAGGTCATCCACAAGAGAGCCATGGACTATAGAACATAATATCATGGAAAACAGACACAACCGAATATGATTTTTTTGTATACGGTACTGTGAAAATAATGCACCCATCCCGTATAGGCTAGGCTATCAACAATAACAACACATACATATAAGCACACATACAGATCACACATACAGAACATACGCACACACAGGTCACACACACATATAGATCACACACACACACACACACACACACACACACACACACACACACACAGATCACACACACATATAGATCACACACACACACACACACACACACACACACACACACACACACAGATCACACACACATATAGATCACACACACACACACAGACAAAGACAAGAACAGAGAATAGCAGAAAATGCACTTTAATGACAAGGAAGGGAAAGACAGATTGCTTGGAGGTGAAAGGTGTAAACGTGAGGTGAAGAGAGAATAGGAGGAGAGGGTAAGAGGAGGAAGAAAAAAGGGGATGAGAGAGGACGAGAAGAAAGAAGGGAGGAGAAGGAAGACGAAAGGGAGTGAGAGGAGAAGAGAAGAGAGGGGGGTGATAGAAGGAAGGAAGAAGAAAGGGAGTAAGAGGAAAATAGAAGAAAGGATGGGACGGAAAAAGAAGGGGAAAAATGGTGAGAGAAAAAGAGATTGGAGGGGAGAAAGAGGAAAGAAAAGAAGAAGAAAGGAGGTGAGAGAAGAAGAGAAGAGAGGAGGGAAGGGAGGAGGAAGGAAGAAGAAAGGGGGGGAGAGTAAAAGAGAAGAGAAGAGGGAAAGGAGAAGGAAGGAAGAGGAAACAGGATGCGAGGCGAGAAGGGAGAGGAGAGAAGGAAGGAAGAAGAGAGGAGGTGAGAGAAGAGAAGAGAAGGGGAGACGAGAGGTAAGGAATAGTAAAGTTGGCAACACAAAGATATAAACGCAGAATGCACTTTAATGACAATGCAAGGAAAGACAGATTGTCTGGAGGTGAAAGGTGTAAACGTGAGGTGAAGAGAGAAGAGGAGAGGGGAGGAAGAGGAGAGGAGACGAGAGGAGGAGCAAGGAAGAGGAGAGGACGTGAGGTGAAGAGAAAAAGAGAGGAGAGGTGACAAAATTATATGCATACAACTCTGATTCATGTTAATGTTTGACAAAGTTACCGGTACCATAAGGCTTGTAAATTTAGAACAGTATTTGTAACTTGCTCTAAACAAAACTAATGAGTTTGGTAAGCACTTGACATACATTTCTTGGCGCTGACTGCATATTTGGTGAACTACTGTACCGGTATATCTAAATTACACAAACAAGAACAAAAAAACACTATTCCGTACCGGTACCGAACAAGATGTATGCAGAGGAGAGAAATAAACCGAGAAAAGTTACATCTGAAAACAACCACGTTAAGGGGGGGTCACCTGCTTTTGGTTTTTTTCTCTCTCTCTGGGTTGTATCCATTCGGCCCCATTTAGCCTACTGTTTTAAGACGTTTATCCCCATCCAGGTGTCGATTTATACGATACCTGGCGAGCGACAGTAAGCCACCATATTTTGGATAATGAGTTAATAGACAGCTGACTATATAAATTTGCACATGTTTCGATAGAAAAATTTCTACAGCAAAGCCGGATTTCTCCATAAAATGCTGGTTCGCTATCGCTCGCCAGGAAAAAATTTGACACCTGGATGGGGATACATTTCTTAAAACAGTAGGCTGAATGGGACCGAATGGATACAACCAAGAAAGAGAAAAAACAGGTCACCCCCCTTAAATAAGAGTGTTCGGTAGACCTACACCAAGCCGACATTCGGAACAACCCTCCAGATATATATATATATATATATATATAATTGGGGGTGAAGTTCTTTAAGGAGTCAAGAGGTCATCTAATCTTAATCCCTTCACCACCATTACGTAATTTTCATCATATTATGGTTACCATTAGAAGATTTTCATTAGTTTATAGTCTACCTTTGCGACTCAAATGGGTAAATACGATCTCAATAAACCTTCTTAGTAACATAGGCCCATCTTAAACTGCATAAAATCGTCTAATTTTAGCCAAAATCGAAGGTAAACATGGTGCTGAAGGGGTTAATGCAAATTTATGCAAATCACATTGAGAGGGGGACCAAATACAGACACTCACGAAATATACGTTTATCCAACAGTAAAGTTTTGAGAATAAACAAACAAAGGTGAAAGCTAAATGGTCCTCTTCCCAACTTGGTGCTTGGGGTTAAATACAGACCACACAACATGAAGACGGAGGAGAGACAAGCAGGAAAAGTTATAAATATGGTACTGGTGCCGGATCTTCAAAGACTGGATATAAATATAAGGGAGAATTATAGGAAGAAATTAATAATGACAGAGTTAGATAAAAGGAACAGAAAATATAACAGAGAGTTATATAAAAGAAACAGGTTATAGAACAAAGAGTTATATAAAAGGAACAAAACATAGAACAAAGAGTTAGATAAAAGGAACAGAACATAAAACAAAGAGTTAGATAACAGAAACAGGTTATAGAACAAAGAGTTAGATAAAAAGAACAGAAAATAGAACAAAGGGTTAGATCAAAGGAACAGATTATAAAACAAAGAGTTAGATAAAAAGAACAGAAAATAGAACAAAGGGTTAGATAAAAGGAACAGATTATAAAACAAAGAGGTAGATAAAAAGAACAGAAAATAGAACAAAGGGTTAGATCAAAGGAACAGATTATCAAACAAAGAGGTAGATAAAAGAACAGAAAATAGAACAAAGGGTTAGATAAAAGGAACATATTATAAAACAAAGAGGTAGATAAAAAGAACAGAAAATAGAACAAAGAGTTAGATCAAAGGAACAGGTTATAAAACAAAGAGGTAGATAAAAGAACAGAAAATAGAACAAAGGGTTAGATAAAAGGAACTGAAAAAACACAAAGAGTTAGATAGATAAAAGAGAAGGAGAAGGAGGGGGGGAGGTGTTATAATGAAAGGGAGATAAAATACAGAGACAATGACCCTACAGTACCGTAAATTGCTATAGAAGAAATGAGAAGAGAGAAGGTGGGAGATGAGAGAACAAATATTAGGATATGATTAGATAAGATAAAATAATAGAAGATACTGAAGATACATACAAGGGGAGAAAAGTTAATGTGGAGAAGAGAAGAAAGCAGAAAGAGAAGAGAGGAAGAGGGGAAGGTGCGTGTGTGTGGGGGGGTGTCAAGGAGATATAATGACAGAGAGCCGAAATACAAACAATGACCCTATATTGCTGAAGATATCCTACAGTAGAGCCTGTTTCTTTTCAACTGACGGTAAATAGCAAAGTTCCCATCAAGATTTCCCAGGTATTTTGAAGATTTTGTAGTGATATATTGAGCTAATTATTATATAAACTTGGTCCTAATCAGTGCAGATATATAGAACTTTCATATTTTTCCATTAAGTATCGAAAATTTGCTTCTATAAGGGATTAAATTTACCATCAGCTGAAGAAAAAACAATATATATAGGCCTACTGTAGTTATAGCAGACAGAAGTAAGATTAGAGAAGGGAACAGAAGGGTTGGGATGTGAAAAGAAGAAAAGAGCAGAAAGAGGTTAGGGAAGAAAAGAGGAGAAAGATAAAAGAGTTGAGAAGAGGAAGAGAAAGGGATGGGATGGTATGGGGAAGGAAGGTAAGTGAAAAAAAAGAGATAGAAAGAGAAGGGAAGGGGAAGAATATAAATAAATAGGAATGGGATAGTACCTTATGATATGGGAAGGAAATAGAAGAGAAGAGAGAGAGAGAGAGAGAGAGAGAGAGAGAGAGAGAGAGAGAGAGAGAGAGAGAGATGAGGGAGAGGGAGATCAATAGAGCTGGAGAGAGAGAGAGAGGGAAGGGGGGCGGAGGAGGGAAATAAGACAAGGAGAGGGGAAGAGAGGAGAGAGAGAAAGAAAGAGAGAGAAGAAGGGAGAGAAAAGAGAGATAGAAGAGGAGAGAGAATATAGAAGAGAAGAAAGATAGATAAAAAGTAACAGAAGCGAGAGACAGGGAGAAGAGAAAAAGAGTATACATAAAAGAGAGATAGACAAGGAAGAGGGAAAGAGAGGGCGAGAGAAGAGAAAGAAGAAAGATAAGGAAGTGGACAAGGGAAGGGAAAGAAGGGAAGGAAGAGAAGAGAAGAAGAGAATAAAGAAGGATAGAAGACAGGGAAGAGAAGGGAAGGGAAGGGAAAGGAAGAGAAAGGAAGGGAAGGGAGGAAGGGAATAGCGGAAGAGAAGAAAGGGAAGAGAGAAGGGAAGAGAAAGGGAAAAAGAAAGAAGAGAAGATAAGAGGAAGAGAAGAAAATAGAAGAGAATAAGGGAAAGAGAAAGAGAAGAGAAGAGAAGAGAAGAGAAGGGAAGGGAAGAGAAAAGAAGAGAATGAAAGCATAGATAAAAATATGTACACAAGCTAGGACTGTCTTGTATGGATCGCAAAGTCTGTGCAGTCTATGATACCGTTTATCTTTTACTGGTCCCGGTTCCTTATCTGAGGATTTGTTATCTCTAGCTACTAAATTGCATGGGTTGCGAGGTAATGACTCCGTGTATGGAAACTACAATATGCAAATTTATGTTTACGGTATCTATGTAAATATCTCTCTCTCTCTCTCTCACTCACTCACTCACTCACTCTCTCTATCTTTTATATCCTTTCCTTCAACTTTCCTTTTCTATCGGCTATGCCATCTCTACTAGAATTAAGTCCTGACCACCTCGTTTGGATCGTCGGGTGTTTGTGTGGCCAAGTGGTATCATGTAACTATATGATATGGCATTTATTTTCCCTTTTTTTTCCTCTTTTCTCTACTCTCCTTCTACTTCTTCCTCGACTTGCACACAACTAAAATATTGCAAATTGCTCTATTAAGATGGGTGATAAGAAGTACTCGAGAAAACTACGAGCTTAACCAATGGGTTGCTCTGCGTCTTCTCCTCCATCCTCCCTCCTCCCTTTCCCCACTCCTCTCCCTCCCCCTCCCTCCCCCTCGCACTCCTATCGTCTACCAACGACACAAAAGGATCAACAGTAACTCACACTATCTACCTATCAACAACTATAAAAAATATAAACCTCTACACTTAACTAAATAACTCTACCATACCTCTAAACCCTACACAAACTCCAACAAACACCAGCTATACACAACTAATAGGTACTGCGTACCTCTATACACTAGACTTGGACCAACGAACCAAACATATTCCACAATTGCTCTTTTGCTTAGGTTTAGCTCTTCAGAAATAATGAATTCAGAATTGCCCATTGGTTTTACCTTTAATATACCTATCATATATAATAATATCTCTATCGGGTGGGCACTACCCTCACCACGGCCTCTTTCACTCTCGCAAAAGATCTCCCAATCTCACCTCAACTCACTGCACTCATCACACTACTAATCCATCACTCTCACCGCTCCTCACTCTCACTCCTCACCACATAACATCTCCCCATTCTCCTCGCTTCCCTCATTCTTCTTCTCCCTCCCAACCTGAACATTCTCTCCTCTCTCACCATTCTCTATCTCCTCTCTCTCTCTCTCCTCCTCCTCCATTGATTCTCCACGCCTCCCACGGCGCCTCCTCATTCTCTTCTTCCTCTCTCCACCAAACTCTCACATAGGACCTTACTCTCTCTCCATGCCTACTCTTCTCTCTCTATAATTCCTCCCTCGCTATCTCTCTCAGTCCAATCTCTCACTCCCATTCCAACATTCTCTCAACATCCCTCCTCCCCTCTCTATCTCCCCTCCTCTCTTCGCTCTCTCCTCCCTCTCCTCTGTTCCATACACCGCTTCTCGGGTCTACTCCTCTCTCTCTCCTCCACCTCGTCGCCTCTCTCTCTCGCAATCAATATCTCACGCTCTCTCCTCTCCTCTCACTCTCATCCTCTCTTCTCCCTCCTCACCACCAAAGCACTAAAAAAAAAAAATGCAATTAAAACAATTAGTGCCCTGACAATAAGAAGAGAACTGCAGAGTGCCATTAAACTTACTAGCTGATGACTTTAAACCCGTTCCTGATCATTTGAAAACCAGCTTGTTGTTTTTTTTTGTTTTTTTTTTTTTTTTTTTTTGTTTTTTTTTTCTTTGTTTTTTTTTTTGTTTTGCATTTTAGAGACGTAGTTTCAACCAACTAAAAAAAACCAACACTTTAAATATTCAGAGTGTTTTTTCCTTATGTTTATTGATACTGTAAACCCCGGTAACTACTAGAAGACATATACATTTTATGATTTGATGTTTGTATGTTTATTTGCAGTACTAATCTTGTCATATTGTAATATATCTTACTATTTCTCCGGCATTATATTACCACTGTCCTTTTACAGGAGACATAACCTGCTGTTGGAGCCCCCCTTGAGAGAGAGAGGGAGAGTGAGGAGTTGAAATAGCGAAACGAGTAAGGGTCTAAAAACAGGACCCCGGGACAGTGGATAGGGTAGACCCTATACCTTACCCACCTTTTTCAGTCCAGTACGGCCCTGAAGCACTAACCAATTCCATACACAAAAACTGTGCTCCCACAATCATAAAACACAACAACACAATTTACCTGCCCCTTCACTGGGATGTTGGCTCTTAATTTAAAGATACTATTGGTCTAATTTCTTCAGGGGATGGAAGGGTGCGTAATGTCCCCATGGTTGTTCAGTATATGGATGGAGTCATGAAAGAAATATAAGGAAGAGAGCACAGTCATATTGCATGCACAAATGTTGTTGGTGTCTTGGTATACCGCAGGTCCGTGACCACCGCCTAGATAAGGTAAATGTAGAGAGTGAAAGTTGCCTGTGCTGCTGTTTAATGATGATACAGTTCTGTTGAGTGGGAGTTCCAGGGTCTGGTAATTTTGGTGTGAGTATCCTAGGTTCGAGTCCTTCAAGAGGGACCAACATTTTTTTTTTGCGTTTGTTGTTTCGTTCCTTGGTTTAGAAGTAAAGTTGGTTAGGTGAAAACTATGATCTACTTCTGCCTGAAACTGGTGTGTTGAGAACCATAAGCGAACCTGAAAGTAAATGTGGGGAAGAGTAAGGTTATATATGATTTTCGAAAGAGGTGCAATCATTATGTGTGAGGTCAGGTCAGGTTATGGAGAATGTCAGCTCATTTAAGTTTTTGGGCAGTTTGATGATTAGAGATGGGGGAATGGAGGATGAAATGTGGGAGAGGGTGCAAAGGTGAAGAGGGTTGTAGGAACACTGAAAGCAATGACAAGGAATAGGGTGGTGAGCATGAAAGTAAAGAAGTCATTGCATGATACTGTGGTATCCCGACATTGACGTATATGGGAGGTGACGGCATGACTTGTTGGTGGAGAGGCCTAAATCAAGAGTGAGAGGTATGGAAATGAGTTCCACCGTACGATGAGGAGGTCATTGGGGGGTTACACATGGAGAGATAGGACAGACGCTTCGAGGAAGTACATAGCGTTGTGGTGTGGATGTGGGTGGTCTGGAAAAGAGAGTTTTGGAGAAAGGAAACAAAGACAACACCGTTGAGGGGGTTGCGGTCATGTCCATGTGAACATATGGCGATCGAGAGAATGACTAAGACAGTGTACGAGAATGAAGTGGAGGGACAGAGAGGCAGATGCAGACCGGGAGTGAGGTGGAAGGATGGGGTTGAAAGGTACCGGTATATGAGTGAAAGTGGTGTTGGTTGGGAGAAAGGGTGCCGGTTGACAAAGGTCCATGGAGGCGATTCGTTTGTGGCCACCCCTTCGGGGATCATGACGTCTGGCAATAAATATATTTATTTATTTATATCTAGGTATTTGTTTCCTTCCTTTTTCCTCCTCCTCCTAGGTTCCTCCCCCTAAACCTCCATCAAGCTTAAAAATAAGACCCTGCTTTGAGATAAAGTTGTGCATTTTTAGGTAGAAAAATGCAACGGTTTTTCCTCCTAAATTGCAAGCTAATTATTACTTGTGCCTAAATGGCACGAAAAGTCTTAAAATCGACAACCTAATGGACTGAATGTCCTAAAATATAAAAACAAATGGGGCTAAATATGAGGGAGAAGGGAGTCTAGACCCCCCCTCCCCTCTTTCAAGCGTCCATCATCTCGTCATCCTCTCACTCCTGTCTTTCCCCTCATAAGTTCCCTTTCCTCGTTTCACCCCGCCCGTTGTGTCCTCCACTCTCACTCTCTCCCCTCTGTACTGCACTACCTAATAACAACATGACTCAATCTCCACATTCACACCCTTGAGAGTCCAACTCTCCCCATCCTCTCGTTCCTTTTTCTTCCTTTATCCTCGCCTCTACTCCCTCCTTACCCTCCTCCACAATCCCTTCTTCCACTTTGTCCTCTCCTCTCCTTTAAACATAACCTCCATCCAATGTCGTGGGCACAGATAGAACTTGAGGTAAGGTACCGTTAATAACCAAGTTCAACCACAAACCTGCCCCCCAAAGCCGCTTCCCCCTTCAGGTACCCTTCAAGCTCACCTCCATGGCCGAAATAGCTGTAACGTCTCCCGGCTTTGTGGTGAAAGGGGCAAAAGTATAGGCAACAATGACCCTCGTTTGTGATGCAATGAACTTTGCTAGGTTAATTCAAAAGGTGACGTCGTAAGTTACCAATTAATCACTATAACCTGTATTTTTTGTTTTTTGGTGGTGTTTTTTTGGCGAACATAATAGCCTTGGACCTTCAAAGTAGAGCCAAAACTTGGCATATGCATGAGTGTTGTATGTGTGGCGTGTTGTGGGTGTTGGGGGGGGGGTGGGGGTGGGGGGGGTGGGTGTGGGGGGGGTGGGGGGGTTGGGGGGGGGGGGGGGGGGGACTCAGTTACCGCTCTAAATATTCTAACTTAGGCCCACTACTCTGTTCTCTTCTTCTTTCTTTTCAACTAATGCAACCTAAGTAACTGTAACAAATTGGCAAAAATTCCTATGAAGATTTCTCAGTTACTTTGAATAAGTTGTCGTGAAATATGGTGCTAATTATATAAACTTGGTCTTAATATCGATAAATTAGTTGCTAAGGGATTCAGTGTATCGTCAGTTGAAAAGAAACCGAGCATAGCTATCTATGTGACTTCACCTATTTCACATAGCAAATGGTTAAACTATAACAAGCGTCATAGTACTAAAATGGTTAAGGGGAGATATCCACTTGAGGGACTTTTTTTTTTTCTTGAACTTTTGACCCCCTTCCTTTCTCCCTCATGTTTTAGGGTGGTAGCCATATGGTTTTTTTTTCTCTAATTTTAAGAGACTTTGTGCCCGTGCCAGGGGTGTGCGCCGTGCTTTGCCCTGCCCTGCCCCCCCCATTTATTTTGACGATTTTAAGACTTTCAAAACCAATCACAATCGCGAAAAAAAATCAAACAAAACAACCCCATTTCTTAAATTTTTAAAAAAGACCTTTCGTCGTACTTTCCGTGTGCGTGCCCATTTAAGTGGGGTCGATTTTTAAAATTTAATTTAATCCAATTATAATTTTTATCCTGTGGCGTCGCGATAGCGGCCTGTATTTTAAAAAAGAGGAAACCACCCACCCGACTTTCAGCCGGGAAAATGTTGGTTCCTATCTAAATTCAAAAAAAAAAAAATTCTTTCTTTTTTCTTATTTTCTAACTAGTTCTAATTCCTATTTTCTACTCTATTCTACCTCTACCGAAAAATGTACAAATTTATGCTTGAAAGGGGCTCAGGGGGTGGTAACGCTTTAGCTTGAAGGATATGGAGGGACCCAAACTAAAATTTTTTTTTCCCCCCCCTCCCCTTAAGGGGTAGTTTGCTTTGTGGGCTTTTTGTTCATATTATATTTATTTAACTTAAGTTTAAAATTTGTGAGTTTCCCGTCCGCTCCTCCTTTTTCTCCCCCACTCCCTTCCTCCCCTGCCCCTCCTTCCTTCCTTCCTCGCTAGAAAGACCCCTCCATCAAGAGGCCTTAAGAAAAACACCCCCTAGATAACCCCCCCTTTCAGATAAATTTGTCCATTTTTTCGGTAGATAAGATCTCCCGGCCGAAGACGAAGGGCCAAATCCTTTTCTGAATTAATTTAGAGGTTCGCTATCGCTCGCCAGGAAAAAAATCGACACCTACTGTAAAGGGCACGAAAGGTCTTAATATTGATATTAGGCGAAAGGTCTCAACATCGCCAAACTAACGGAACGAATGAACGGTCCCCCTTAAAACCTCGAACAAAACACTTAAAAAACAAAAAAAAACCAAAATAAAAAAAACAAAAAAAAAAAAAAAATAAAAAAAAAAAAAAACAAAAAAAAAAAAAAAAAAAAAAAAAAACTATAAAAAAAACACAACAACAAAAAAAAAAAAAAAAAAAAAACAACCAAAAACCCCCAACCTCAAAACTAATATGCTAAACATGAGGGAGAAGGGGGTCCAGAAAAAGCGTCATAGTACTACCCCCTTCAATTGGCTTCCATTGAGTCCTTCAGCTCCACCGATGGGTACAAAAAAAAAAAAAAAGCCTCCTGCCTCGTAAATTTCCGCGTGATTGGTTTGGCAAAGGTCAGACAGGTGTGGAGGGAAAACGACTCAATTGTGATGCAAATGAAGGATGCATAATAGAGGTGTTACTGTTGACGTCACGCGTAGACTAACTTGGGTGACAATGTATAGCATAGTTAACGTAAAAAATCCTCACTCTGTGTGCGTGTTACTCAGTTACTCAGTTACCGGTACTTGTTCGTCAAGGGGAAGATCCAACGCCAATGCGAGCTAAGCATTATATATCGCGATAACGCCGCCTCCTTAACTGTGAATGTATTTATGTTGCGTGAACATGGCATGTTAAGGTGTTTTAATGTACTGTTGGAAATGGCTTTGGAAGTGAGTTGTAGGTCTGTATTTTTAGGCCAATTGGCGACATCGAAACGACGGCTTAGGGTGGATCGTTCTGTATGGTACCATTCTCACTAAAGACGGTACCGGGGCTCGCCCGAAGGCTTAGTTAGCCATCAGCTTAGGTGAACCATATGAAACACCACGCCATCTCGCCTTGTACCATTTTTTGCCAACCCTCGATGGCACGTAGCAACGTCGTCCACGGTTATTTTCAGGTACCTATTATTTACCAGCTAGGTTAACTGAGGCTAACCCATGAACAGGAGTAGCACGCCCCAATTTTGTTTGTCTCCTCCCGGCCGGGGTTGAACCCCCTACCCCCCTCCGTGTGTGAGGACGATAGCTCTACCTACTAGGCTAACGGTGTTTTTTGTTTGGTGTGTAACACGACTAAAATTGGCTCTCTCCTAAGCCATATTTTGGTCTTATATGGCATCATATTAATCATATAATCATTGCATTAGACCCACAGTAAATAAATAGGCCGTATATATGTTATGTTTTGTTTGTATAACCGGTACTATAGGCCTATTAGCATTAACCGTCTGTACTGCCGATCAATGTATAGCCTACCGCATATGACAAGGATTTGAGGACATAATTATTATTGTAGGTCTCAGCCTTCATTACCAAGAACTAAAGAAATATTAGTTTGCATAATTAGCTATTTAAACAGTAAATATATATATATATATATATGTACCGCGCCCGGGTTATACAGTTATCTATTATATATAGCATATATATATATATTTATATTATCTATATATATATATATAATAGTATATATATATATATGTATAATATATATATATATATATATATATATAATAATATATGGTATATTTATAATAATATATATATATTATATATGTACCGATATAATATATATTATATATATATATGTATAATATATAGATCTAAGATATATATATAGATATATATATATATATATATATATATATGTATACAGTATATCAGTGTATATGTAAAGATGTTCAATTTATTAAAAGAAAACATTAATTGAAATTGAAATTAAATAAACTTTGCTGGTAAGAACACGCTGCCTATCTCTGACATACAAGCTACCGGTACTGTAGGCTTTCGGGGGAGGGAGGGGGAGGAGGAGGAGGTAGGGGTTGCATGCGTTTCTAACAATCAAAATTTGCATATGAAGTCAGGATAACCAGTACCGACGAGCGGCACACAAATTAGTAGGTATTGCGTGTATGCCAATACAGTATGTTAGCCTTATTAATGGGGTGAATCGTCATCGAGTAAGTGAATGACAAAAGTATTGGTAACAGTAGTGTCCTAATATTGTCAAAATTCCATTCCATTTTGTTTTAGATACCGGTACCCGTCCCGTTAACTTGTTCGCATTAATGATACCAATAATCACATAGGCTTATTATGTTCCTCTCATTTCTAGCGCTAGTACCGGTATAGTCAATTAGGCCACCCTACTGTTGTATAGTCAATTAGGCCACCCTGCTGGAGGTAAGGTCCCAATTAGGCCACCCTACTGTTGTATAGTCAATTAGGCCACCCTACTGTTGTATAGTCAATTAGGCCACCCTACTGTTGTTTTGTCCGCTAGATGACAAAATTATCCTTGTATTTTAAGTTTCAAACGATCAACTTTAGGTAGGTTAATCTATCTATTATATCTATCTACTCTCAGGCCAAATTCACACATTTTGTAGCTATTTTTTTTTTTGTTTTTTTTTTTTTTTTGTTTTTTTTTTTTGGTTGGGGGTGGCCGACTAGAGACAGAGCCCGAACAGGGACTAAACAAATAATAAATAAATAAATAAATAATAATGAACACACATAAACTAAACACAAAGTCACAACATACACCTCTAGGTCACAGCCCCCCATTATAAGGACTCAGAGACCAGGTATTCACCCAGTTCCACTAACAGGTAGGACTAATATCTATGGATATTTGTTACCGGTAGTTATTTGAATCCAAGAGGGTCCTGCCTAAATGTACGACGGTATAGATTGGTCAGTTGATACTTCAGTAGGATATGATTTTTTAAAATAACGTAACATGATGAAATCGTTTCACATAAAAAATAAACAAATACAAAGACGAGTGCTTAGGTCCAGAGGTAGGGCAGAGAATGGTTCGAACGGAAAAATAAAGTTGATATGCATATGACTAGGTATAACATAAAGGGTTGGGATGGTGGGGAGGGAGGGGGGAGGGGGGGGGGGGGATCTTGTGGTTCCCTTGGTGTGTTTCTGAAGGGTGGGGGGGGGGGTGGGTTGGGGGAGGGGGGTGGGGGGGGGTGGGGGGGGGGGGGGGGGGGGGGGGGGGGAGGAGGGGGCATTGCGGAATTGTATTGGGCGTTTTCCAGGTTTTGTGCAGTGTTTTGTGTTGTTTGTTTTGCTCTCACTCCCTCTCGCTCTCCCTCTCTCCTCTCTCGCTCAGACTCACAACACACACACACACACACACTAACACACACACACAAACACACCACAACAACACCACACACAACAACATGCAGAATGCTTAAGGGAAGCATTATAAAAAAAAAAAAAAAAAAAAAAAAAAAAAAAAAGAGAAACAACTTTAAAGGAATAATAGTGGGAGAGAGTAGTAAACACAGGAACGAAAGAGAGACTCAACCAAGAGGAAGAAGAAAGAGCATTTAGGAAACAAATAAGAGGAGAAAACAAATTAAATTGACAGAATCGGGGAGAAACAACAAGGAGAAAAACAAATGGAGGATTGGCTGTGAGGAGGTGGGGGGGGGGGGGGGGGGGAGAAAAGGGTAAAGAAAAACTAATAACAAGAAAAACAAAAATAAAAATCGGGAGATGCAAGAAAAGAGGTGAGACATACCGTAAACAAAAGCTAAGACGAAAATGAGGAAACACTAATATAGCTGTAATATAGAGTTATTTTAATGTAGGGGTAGAATGAGATGTACAAGGGAAGAACAAAAGGAAATACAAGAAAAGGGTGGGAGGAAAAAACAGAAAATAAAACGAACAGTGGAATACTTGGGGGAATGTATATAACAAATAACACACAAAGGAGAGATAGATAACTGCAAAGAAAACGAACATAAACCTGGAAAGTAGAGAGGAAGGAATGTAGAAAAAGGTATACAACACTGAACAAATTACGAGCAGAAATGAATAAAAAAGGCAAGGGAAAAAAAATAAAAGCATTGAAAAACAATAAAAACAAATAACCAAATTAATTGGTGTATAGATGAGGTGACATGAGGAAATGACAAGAGAGGGACCATAAAATATCAATATAGAAGGAGAAAGAAACAGTGTAAATAACATTTCCAACAGGCAGGCAAGGAAAATAATTAGATGAACGAATGGTGTAGAGAGAGATAGATATAGAGATCGAATGAGAGAAGCAGAGAGGAGAGAGAGAGAGAGAGAGAAGAGAGAGATCGAGCAGCCATATAAATACAGTGAGGCTGGTTTTCTAAAGTGGATTTTTTTAAAATGTCCACAACAACTACCGGTACGGCAAATCAAAAAAAAAAAAAAAATCCATTCTTCCCTGTCAGAGAGCTTAGACCAAACCATACACAATGATATAAGTCCCCCTCCCTTCTACATCTAACCAACCTATTAATTTTGTACGTCAGGATAGGAAAAGGGTTAGCGGACTTGGTAGTAATTGGGTAGTGGCTGGATTTTTTTTTTTTTTTTTTTTTTTTTTGGCTGAAGAGAGAGAGAGAGAGAGAGAAAGAGAGAGAGAGTAGAAGGAGAGAGAGAGGGAGAGAGAGATAGGGAGAGAGAGAGAGAGAGGAGAGAGGAAATGTTTGACAAGCAATCAAGAGATCGAAAAAAACAGAATGAGATAACGGAACAAAAAAAAACAGACAATAAAGAAGACCCTTAGGAAGAGTACAACATGCAAAGATCAACATTATAAGGAGAAGACACCACCACAAATATCAAAGTAGATAATAAGAGAAAATAATTATATCAAACATAAATTAAACTTGGATAACATAAGAAATACCATAATAACCCAATAGAAAAGCTATAAACCTAACCCATCGCAAACCTAAATATCATAAGTTAAGCAAGAAACATTCTAGAACAAAAAAATACCATAGACCAAATCAGAGAAGTACGACACCCAGAGGCACAACACTATATGTATAGCCTATGTACAAAAACTACTAACAGCTGATATAGTTATACAAACCAACAACCAATAGAAAAGCTAGATACATCTGTACCAAGCATGAATACCACAACAAACGAATTATTATGTTCCTCTGCCGTCCTTCCAACAACCAACCCATATAACGATTGAATGATACCGTGATAACATAAAACCAACAGAAGACAAAACAAGTAACCCTACCAACCATATATATATAATAATTCTGTAGTTTATTTTTTTTATCTGCAGACCCTTACTTTACCTTTCAACTCTTAAGGGGA